>CM075965.1:83150006-83399594 GCA_038048745.1 Coluber constrictor foxii | reverse complement strand
AGGTATATACTTAATTTTGCATTAGTTATTTTGTTATGTTTATGTAGTGTATATTAGAAGTGTGTAGACCCTTTGAGAGCTTTATGCAACTAAATTTCATTTTAATGTAGGCCGAATTAGTGTATATTCAAAGTGACAATAAAGTTAGTCTAAGTAAAAATACCCTACTACCAGTAGTGGATTTCAAAAATTTATGCTACCGGTTCTGTGGCGTGGCTTGGCTGGTGGGCGTGGCATGGCTTGATTGGCATGGCTTGGTGAGCGTGGCAGGGGAAGGATACTGTAAATTCCCCATTCCCACCAAACTCCAGGGGAAAGTTTACTGCAAAATCCCCATTCCCCTCCCCAATCCAGGGAAAGGATACTGTAAAATCCCCATTTCCTCCCGATCAGCTGGGACTTGGGAGGCAGAGAACAGATGGGGGTGGGGGGGGCGGTGCCAGTCAGAATTTTTACTACCGGTTCTCCGAACTACTCAAAAGCCATCTCTGCCTACCACCCAATTCTTCGTTCGTGCGACTGTCTTTTTAAAAGAAAAACACGGAGTGGTTTTAACAGAGCCAACTGACTTTAGCAGATAAAATAGGTATGGCAGGGAGATTTGGGTGAAACTCCCTGTCTATCAAGCCACACCCGACGGAGGCCCAATGAAATGGATATCCCTGCTTGATCTATCTGCAGGACTCCAGTGAAGTATGTTGTAACTGCAGAAGGCTGAAAGTCTCCAGAGAGACTGAGATCATTGCCAGCCAATAAGGCAGTTACTGTTGTCCCCAGTTTTCTCTCAGCCTTTGGCAGATCCAACTCAGGGTCCCCATCTTGTGATAAATCCAATATAAAAGATTCCAACTCACGTGTCAGTCTTGTTTTGAAGTGGAAGCACAAGTAGTATTTTTTTGTCTACACGGACTTAACGTAGTAGACAAATGTGTGTTAGTTCACTTGCTTTGAAACTTAAGTTATTCATCCTTCGTGTCGGGCAACATTTCGATTTCCTGGGTGAAGCTAAGGGCATCTGCATAAATCTTTGCCCAAATACCTTTTCATCTATTGCTTGAAATATAATCTACAAATTATAATATAAAGACACTGTTTTTAGGGGGGGGGAGAACAAAAACTCCTGATGATATCTCCATCTAAAAATTCATGCACCCCCTCTACTCATATTTTGCTAACTCTCTCACCTACCCCACCTGTTTGCACAAATACAAAAATAGTGTATAATGCATCACTTTGGAACAAGGCTCCCATAAGCGCGACTTTATTCATTTATTTATTCATTAGTTCGATTTATACGCCGCCCTTCTCCGGAGAACTCAGGGCGGCTTACAATGCATTAAGCAATAGCCTTCATACTTTTGTATATACCTGCTTAGTAGGGCTTTCGGGGCCCCCTAAGCGGTGACTCAAATAAGACTGAAGATGCAAGATAATGTTCAACAGGGGAAAATCTCTACCCGACCGGTTTGGGGAGGAGGCGGACCTGATTCGCAGGGCCTTCACATCTCCGAGACCCTCCATTTGGGTGGAAATAGCTGATGGAGAAGAGCTGGGCACAAAGGTAGGTCCTGTCTGAATCTTCAGCAGACTGTGGTGAGCGCAGTTTAATGGAGGATTTTTTCCTTTCCCTCCCCTCCCCTCCTCTCCCAGGTGTAAACTCTTACCGTCGGCGGCTTTGAAGTTTAAGCGCACACCTGTGTCGATCCCAAAGAAAGCAAGGTTAGTCTTCCTTCACCCACGCTCAAAAATCAAATATAGCCTCCGGTATCTTTTTCAAAGGTTCAAATCCATACCCGTTGAGGTTCTTCTTGGAGGTTAACCCTTTGGTCAGCATGAAGGATTCTTATCCATGGAAAGGGGTAGAGAGAGAGAGAGAGAGAGAGAGAGAGATGAGAGAGAGAGAGAGAGAGAGAAGGAAGCTTGTACAGGCAGATCTTGACGTATAACCCAAGGCAGGAGTGGGTTATACTTATCTTTACTACCGGTTTTGCAATGGGTCCGCACTCGCATGCTCCGGCTTCGCATGCGCGCGGGCTTGCTCTTCTGCACATGTGCAGAAGCATTTTGGTGACGTCAGTGGGCAGGGCCTCCCACTGGTTTTACTACCGGTTCTATAGAACCGGTGCGAACCGGGGGGCAACCTACCACTGACCCAGGGGTGGAGTCTACTTACCTTATCTGCATGCCGTAGATCATCATTTAGGACGTCTGGGCGGGTGGGGCGGAGCCTCCCCACCGATTTTACTACCGGTTCTAAAGAACTGGACATAACCAGGAGCAACCTACCACTGGTATGACCTCAATGGAGCCCAAAATTTCGGTTGCTAAGCGAGACATTTGCTAAGTGAGTTTTGCCCCTTTTTAAGAACTTTCTTGCCACAGTTGTTTATTTTATTTATTGGTCCGGTATATATGCCGCCCTTCTCTGGAGACTCAGGGTGGCTTACAATGCGTTAAGCGATAGCCTTCATACTTTTGTATATACCTGCTTAGTAGGACTTTCGCCCCCCCCCCACCAAGCAGTGTTCTTTTTTATACGAAGTCAGCTTATTGCCCCCACAATCTGGGTCCTCATTTTACCTACCTCGGAAAGATGAAAGGCTGAGTCAACCTTGAGCCTGGTGAGATTTGAACTCGCAGGAATTGCAGACAGCTGGCAGCTAAGTGCTACTTTAACAGCACTTTAGTCTGCTGCTCCACCAAGGCTCTTGTTAAGTTAGTCACATGGATGCTGAGTGAATTTGGCTTCTTCCCCTTTGATTTTGCTTGTCAGGAGGTTGCAAAAAATGATCACGCGATCCCGGGAACAATGCAACGGGTGTAAACATGAGTCAGTTGCCAAGCATCTGTATTTTGAACCTGTGGCTCTCGGGAGGCTGCAATAGCCATTGGTGTGAAAAATGGTCGTCCTGAGTCCCAGCTGATAGGCTAGAAGGAAAAAAACTGTTTAAACTCTTGCTGCGGGGCTTCAAAGGGCCGCCCTACAGCTGATCACTGTTAAAAGGCAGTGTGGTGGTAGACCGGTCGTCAGTTCAATGGTCGTCAGTTCAGGTTTTTTCAGCGCCGTTCTAACTTTGAGTCGTCACTAAACTAACTGTCGTAAATTGAGGACATAGCTGGATTAGGGCCAGAGAAATCAGGCCAGTGTGAAACTATAAACTAATTTGTTGTGAGCTGCCCTGAGTCCTCGGAGATAGGGCAGCATACAAATCAAATCAAATCAAATCAAATCAAATCAAATCAATAAATAAATTAAATAAATTAGTAAATGTTCTGAGAGCATCGCTAGAATTGCAATGAAATAAATTAGCAACCCGGTGGTTAAGTGAATCTGGCCTACAACGCCGTTGTAACTTCAAGTGAGCTGCTGTACATCGAAGTCACTAAATGAACTGCTGTAAGTCAAGGACTACCAGTAGAAAACCCTTCTGATCTCTTTCTTACACTTCATAGAATCAAGATGAGGTTATTTTAAGTCTCTTTCTCATGCTCTTTTCTTTCTCCGGCCTAACTTATCGCTTACTTTCTGATAAAAGTAAGCGATTTTTTTCTTCAAGGTTATCTGCTAACTCTTCTGCAGGCTGCAACACCTGGAGCTGTTCGGCTACAGATAAGATACTTAAGAGGAGATTTGATAGAAGCTTATCCAATGATGCCTGGCGAAGAAAGTAAAGTTAAGGACAAGGCTTTTTTTTTTAATCTCTCCCAGAAAACTAGAAGTAGAGAATGTCCCATGGAATGGAGCAGTTGGCAACTTAAAACAGGTAAGGAGGCATGTTTCTTCACACAGCATACATTCAATCTGTAAAATATCCTACTTCAAGACGAAGTTGGCTACTAGTGAAGTTGGCTACTAGTTTAGCTTGACAAGGGGACTAGAGAGATTTCTTGAAGGCAGGTCACTTGGTTTCTCTTGGGTAATCTGTCTGGTCCACTTAAAAGCACTTCAGGAGCCACAGAAAGGGGCATCTGCCTCTATTTCCCTATCAGTGGACTTTTTAGATGCAGTCCCAGAAATTTTTAATGCGTAAAGGGGGCGAGAAATACCATTGGAATACTAGTGGTAGTAGCAGGAATATTAGGGAAATGACCAGGGGTGGGTTCTAAATTTTTTTACTACCGGTTCTGTGGGTGTGGCTTATTTTGTGGGCGTGGCTTGATGGTCATGTGACAATTCTTTAGGATTTAGCAGAGGTATTGGTCTACCAGGCTTTTAACTGCTTGCAGAGCTGTACGGGTCTACTTATTTATTTTTGCAGGCATCGGTCTACCCATTTGTTTTTGGAGGCACTGGTCTACCCAATTTTTTTTGCAGGCACCAGTCTACTCATTTGTTTTTGGAGGCACTGGTCTACCCATTTATTTTGCAGGCACCGGTCTACTCATTTGTTTTTGGAGGCACTGGTCTACCCATTTATTTTTGCAGGCATCGGTCTACTCATTTGTTTTTGGAAGCACCGGTCTACCACCACACTGCCTTTCAACAGTGATCAGCTGTAGGGTGGCCCTTTGAAGCCCTGCGGCAAGAGTTTAAACAGTTTTTTTCCTTCTAGCCGATCAGCTGGGACTCAGGAGATTGGGGGTGGGGCCAAATAAAAGGTAAGAATAACCAGGGGCGGGGGGGTGGGGGGGCAGAACTGGTTCAGTGATGTCATATTGTCACCGCTACCGGCTCGGCCGAACCAGGAGGAACCCACCACTGGAAATGACTCTATAAGGCTGAAGTTTTTGTTTTCAAAAGAAATTAAAGATGCAGTTTAATGTATTTCTTGGATTTCTCTTAAAGCAGATTTTAAGAAATACAGGGGAATGAGGGGAGAATAAGCTTTGGAAAGTTGCTCCACTCTGCACTATTTCTAAAGCCTCAGCATCTTTTCAGCATCTCCTATACAGGTAAACGACTTTGAATTTCATGCATTGTCCTGATTCCCCAATGAAAAAGAACACCTCTAAACCCCATCCCTCAATTCTTCATTAGTCTTTCTGAAACAAAATGATGAGTAGAACTATGAGGAACTCTCCAAACACGTACCTGCCTCAGGTTTCTCACTTTTTTTGGTGAAGTTTGGTGATAACCATGGCATGATGTAAAAGGAGGAGCGACAAACCTGGGGGTGGAGTTAAAAGAGGGATCAGCCTAGAATCCCTACATAGCCACCAGCGGATTAAATCCAACCTTCCTTGCATGCCATTGACCCTTATCCAACTTCAAACCAATGCTGACTCTTAGTTGAGAAGATCCCTCTGCATCAATCTTTTAGCAATAAATCAGATTAAGTGGACCTGGTCATTCATTCTTGACACATGTTCAAAAAAAAAAAAAAGCCAAATCAAGAAGATACAATCAAGACTATTTCTTTTTTCTTTTTTTAATTTTTTTTATTAAACTTTTTTTTTTAAAAAAAAAAAGAGGAATCCTTCACAATTTTTTTCTTTCCGACAAGTTCGCATCGGTAAAACATTTCTTACTTATCCATTTTTCTCTCCCTTTTTCCGATGTATCCTTTTATACATGTAATTCTAATATTAATTTACTTACATATTTACATATAATTAATAGTGCAGTAATGGTTACAGCGGCTAGGTTACTGATTGGTCAATATTGGAAAAAAGATGTTTTTACCTACTATTGAAGAATGGACTTTGAAGGGGGCCAGTTTTGCTGAAACGGCGAAGATATCAGCATATCTAAAAGACCGGACTCAAAAAACTTTTGTGTGGGAATGGAAGAAATGGATAGATTATGTGCAGAATAAATATCGAACAAAGAAGTATCAGATAGCATGTAGCTGGATGTTATGTAGAAATTTATAGTATATACAGGGTGCAGAGAAGTTGGGGGGAATTATGATATGATTTGGATTTTAGCTTTTAATATTTGGGGAGTTAAAGGGTTAGGGAGGGGAAGGGAGGGGAAGGGGGGGAAAGGGGGAAAAACTTGTATTTGTAAATCTTTTTCAATAAAAAAAATAGTGCAGACAATTTCATTTCTACAATTTCTGTTTCCTCTTGTTTATTATTGCATTTCTACCCCATATCTTCCATCATTTGATCTTTCCATGCCCTTTATCTCTCTTCTCTAGCCATTCATACCATTTCTCCCACACTATATAATATTCTGTTTCCTCTTTTTCTTGTGTCTCCTTTGTAAGTTGGTCCATTTCTGCGCGTTCCAAAACTTTTCTAATCAAATTATCTTCAGTTGGTATATTATTGTTTTTCCAATTCTGTGCATAGATTATTCTTGCTGCTGTAACTAGGCCCATTTCTTTGCGTGCAACCGATATGCAAAACCCAGGTGGCGTTTCAGCCGTACCTTTGTGGCTTCTCACTTTGACTTTTTTGATATTTTGTGGATGCTGAGCATCGGCCCAAATGCTCTGGAGGATTTTAAATGCAGGACCACGTCTTCTCCCCACATCTTGTGCGTGCAGGAATTGTGGCTCGGAAAGAGAAACATAGGGTCAGCTACCGTATCAGGGGAGGGTTCTAAATTTTTTTACTACCGGTTCTGTGGGCGTGGCTTATTTTGTGGGCGTGGTTTGATGGTCAGATTACAAACAATTCTTTAGGATTTAGCAGAGGTACTGGTCTACCAGGCTTTTAACTGCTTGCAGAGCTGTACCGGTCTACCCATTTGTTTTTTAAGCGTGCTGGTCTACCACCATACTGCCTTTTACCACTGATCAGCTGTAGGGCGGCCCTTTGAAGTGCCACAGCAAGAGTTTAAACAGTGTTTTGCCGCTCTGCCACTACTGAGAGCATCGGAAATCGCTTTCAGGAAGCTTGGCCTCAATTGCCAATACCACCACCGAGCGGTTTACAAGGAGCAGATCGGTTCTAGCTGATCAGTTGGGAGGCTTCTTGGCTTCTCAATTTAAAGTAACGGTGTCTTGTTTTTTTTTTCCTCTTCTTTGTCACGTGAGCCCTGATTTTTTCCTTCTGGCCAATCAGCTGGGACTCGGGAGGCAGCGAATAGATTGGGGGCGGGGCCAGGCAGAGGTGGTATTTACCAGTTCTCCGAACTCCTTAAAATTTCCACTGCCAAGTGGAAGAAGAACCGGGGAGAATCGGTAGCAGCCCAAAACTGATTAGATTCCATTCTTTCTTTTTCCCCCCCCAAATGTTTGGCAGAGATTGTTAGCGTTTATTTTTAAAACCCAGACTCCTTTCCATTTTGGCAAAATAGTCATAAGCAGAGAATTCCAAGTCATCTTTGTCATGTTCTGTTTCCTTAACAACCTGCAAACATGACATTCATTCCCCATCATCCAGAAAGAAAGCAATGCCAGCTTGTCGTTACCCATGGCCTAAAATCTAACCCCAGAGAGCTATGCATACAGCGCGACACAATAAAACATCATTGCTCAATGACTCTTCCTGTTAGCAAATCTTTCTCTTTATTTGCTCGTGCTTGGAAAACAACTCGGTTTATCTAAACTGGGGTACTAAAATGTGGTGAGGCCTGGCAAGTAAAAGTAGAATTTATTGTGATTTTAATATTACTGAAGTCCAGATTTTAGTTCAAGGCGATTATGCTGTTCAATTAGAAAGATACCATTTTAACCTGTTTATAAGGTGACCAACTTTTTTTCAATGAGAAGGAGGACACAAATAAATTGAAGAAAAAAAGAGAAGTGAGTCTAAGGCGTGTGTGTGTGCCGTAAGTCGAGGTCTACCTGTGTCTATTTATGTGAACAGTAAGGTGACCAATTGTCCTCCTTTAGGGAGGACAGTCCTTCTTTTGTAAGTTCTGTCCTCTCTTGAAAAGTGTCCTCCTACATATCCTCCTTTTTGATATTTGAAGACTAATCTGTAAATCTCCGTATTCGAGCGATGCCGAGCCAATGCGTTGCTTGTGATGTGACGTATTTGTATTTGACATCATGTCAAATACAAATACGTCACATCACATGGTACAGTGCATTAAGTGTTGTGGCCCGTATGCGGCCTGTGTGGCTGGTGGCTGATTCAGACAGCGAGGAGGCTGGTGTGGTGCTGCGGCAGCAGCCTGTGCAGCTGGCACTCGAGTCGGACAATGAGGCTGGAGAAGATGTGGTGCCAGAAGTGGAGATTCAGCCAGGGCCTTCAGAACCTCCAGAAGCTCCCTTAAGTGAAGAGGACAAAGAGGAGGAGCCTCTTCTTGATGCACAGGTGCGCAGAGCTGCCAAAAGGCAGGAGTGGCTCCTCAGAAGGAGGTCTCCTCGAGAGTAAGGCACCTCACTGAGGACTAGGAGCATAGGCTTTCCAAGCAGAGGGAAGACCTGCGGGAGTGCAAGGCCAGGTACTGGCATCTGGAGGTTCAGTGGGCTGAGATGGTCAGCCAGTTCCAGGCCATGATACAGCCCCACTGGAACAAGGCCCTCCGGCTCTTCGCCACCAATGGTGATTCCCTCCAGTTTTTGCCCAAAGCCCCACACCAGGAGGCTGAAGCAGACCCCAAATTGGAATTTTTGCACCCCTCCAACCCACACAAAAAGACCTCAAAGGGGGAGATTCTCTGCAGCAACACAAATGTTCACTACACATATCTGTCCCAGGGGCCGTAGTTTGAGGACCCCCTAATTTAGTGCAATATAAAAAATACAAATAATTTTTCTGCGGACCACCAACATTTTCTCACAGACCACCAGTGGTCCATGGACCACTAGTTGGTGACCGCTGACCTACAACATAAAGCAATTAGGGATGTCGGGCAAACCTTCTTGGAAGATCCCTCGAAACGTGGGCCTTATCGCTCCAAATGTGTCTCCGCCTTCTAGCTCGGCCCCAGCTCTTTGATACTCGTGAGGAACACACAACACACATTGTCTGGTCTATATTTAACTCATCAAGGAGGTCTGAGACAGCCATCTCCTTTGAATCATACAGGTTGAACCAGATTACTAATACCAGAATGGCTCTGGGTAAATGGAAGGTGGAATCCAACACGTTCCCAGCTCTTAAACGTGACCTAGGAATTGGATGTGAAATGCAGCTGCTATTTTAATTAGTGCAACTATGATGCGTATCTAGACTGGCTCTGAGCCGATCTCTTTAAAAGCTTGCCTGTTGTTGTTCAGCCACTAGGTTGTGTCTGACTCTTTGTGGCATCCATGATGGACCACAGCAGCACGCCAGAGTCCCCTACCCTCCACTGTCTCCTGGAGTTTGTCCAAATTCACGTTCGTTGGGTCAATGACCCTATCTAACCATCTCCTCCTCTACCGTCCCCTTCTGCCCTCCATCTTTCCCAACATCAGAGTCTTCTCCAAGTAGTCCTCTCTTCTCCTTTGGTGGCCAAAGTATTTGAGCTTCAAAAGCTTGTCTACCGACCACTAGGTGAATTGTCTGAAAGACACTACGTTAAAGTCCTTTTCTTCCTTACCGTTTGTGGGATATATATTACATGAAGGCAGCTAGCCACGCTGCCTTTACAGTTTTAAGGCCAAATGAAAGCAGATGAGTTCATGCTTACAAAGAATGTCACTGATCAGCAAGAAACAACAACAACAACAATAATAACCTGACATAACAATAGTTGAAAAGAAAAAAGCATGGTTCATTGACATTGCAATACCTGGTGATGCACGGATTGAAGATAAGCAGCAAGAAAAAATCACAAAGTACCGGGACTTGCAAATTGAAGTTGAGTGACTGTGGAAAAAGAAATTGTGTGTTGTCCCGATTGTAATTGGAGCCCTTGGAGCAATACCCAAAGGGCTACCCCACTATTTAGAAATTCTAAATTTACCGGACTTGGACATTTTGACTCTACAAAAAACCACCTTACTCAGAACAGCTTACATCCTCTGACGATACCTTAACAGTTCCTAGGTCCTCAAAGGCTGTGTGAATCTCACTACAGATTAACTTATTACTATTACTATTATTATTATTATTATTATTATTATTATTATTATTATTATTATTATTATTTACATCCACGAAGTGACATCGACAGGTTGTACCTGCCAAGAAAAATAGGGGGCAGAGGACTATTGCAAATTCATCGAACTGAAAAGAAGAAAAACAAAGTTTGAATGATTATGTGAACCAAAGTACAGAAAAATTGCTGCAGGCTGTGAAAACGGAGAACATTATAAAAACAACAGAAACAAAGGCAGAATATAAGGAAAAACAGCTGGATGACAGATTAAATGGATGGAAAACCAAAGCTTTGCATGGACAGCACTTGAAAAACATTGAAGGAAAATGTGATGACAACTTGACATGGGCATGTGTTAAGATGGGAACCTTCAAGAAAGAAATGGAAGGTTTAATATTCGCTGCTCAAGAACAGGCACTACAAACTAAGGCCATGAAAGCAAAGATACAAAAATCCACCGACAATCCAAACTGTCGACTTTGCAACAATGAAGTCAAAACTGTTTCACATTTAATATGCGAATGCAGCAAAATCTCACAAACTGATTACAAAATTAGACACAACCGAGTTGCTAAATTAATCCACTGGTCATTATGTAAAAAATACAACTTTCCTGTATCCAAAAAGTCATGGGAACATAAAGTGGAAAAAGTTGTTGAAAATGAGAAGGTGAAGAGCTCGTGGGACTTTCGAATACAGACGGATCATCACTTGGAACACAACACGCCAGATATCACAGTTGTCGAAAACCAAAACGTACAATTTATTGACATTGCGGTACCAGGAGACTCCAGAATCGAAGAAAAAGAACTGGAAAAAATCATGAAATATCGCAACCTGGCCATCGAAACTACACGGCTATGGATGAAACATGTCAAAGAGATACCCATTGTCATCGGGGCACTTGGTACCATGTCCAAGAATTTTATAACATACATCAGCGAATTGCAGCTTCCTGCAATAACACCAGCGGAACTGCAAAAAACTACGCTATTCAGAACATCGTAAATCTTAAGAAGGTCCTTGGTTGATACCTAGGACGCTGGCAGCAACCCTGTATCAACCATTAGCACCAGTCAGTGGTATTTGTGATGCATTTTTTAATGTTCAGTTGACTGATTTTCATGTTTAATGAATAAAGTAAATAATAATAATAATGTCCACCAATTACTGTTGTTAATGATAGGGTTGGGTTTGAGGAAGTTATAACTTTTACCAGATGGTTAGAATGACTCTGGTTTTGCATAAATGTTTTGCTTGGGGCATTCGAAGCAAAACGAGTGAAAAACTATAATAGGGTTTCACATTATTCCAGAATACCGTTATTTCAAAAATAGTACTTCCAATATCTGGGAAGAAGGCAAAGTTGCAAAGTCATACTGTGGGACTCCTACAGAGTCTAATCCGGCAGGATTATTTATAAAGGAGGAGGAGCAGGGGTCATACATGACTGGGATGACATGATAGCAGTGTTCGAATATCTCAGGGGGTTTCAACAAGGAAGAGGGAGTCAAGCTATTCTCCAAAGCCCCTGAGGGCAGGACAAGAAGCGATGGATGGAAACTCATCAAGGAAAGAAAGAACCTAGAACTAAGGAGAAATTTCCTGGCAGTGAGAACAATTAATCAGTGGAACAACTTGCCTCCAGAAGTTGTGAATGCTCCAACACTGGACATTTTTAAGAAGAGTTTGGATAACCATTTGTCTGAAGTGGTGTAGGGTTTCCTGCCTAAGCAAGGGGTTGGACTACAAGACCTCCAAGATCTCTGTTATTCTGTAAGCTTAGTGATTGTAAGTGATCAGGTTGTGTTCTCCTCTTCAATGCTTTCTTATGCTACGATAAAATTCCATAGTTATTCACTAAGATAAATGGTGTCTCCTCATTTTGTTTTCTAATGTTGTTTTCTTGAATGGTATGCTTTACTCAGCGCAAACTCCATTGACACGGACCTGTTCATTCATCTGAGTTTTCTCTGAGCTTCTCTGCAAACTAAAATCCCAGCTCACCGGCCTCAAGAGCTATTTCATCTGTCTGCCTTCAGCCAACTTCCACGCTGCCATTTCCTGCAATGGCAGGAAATCATAAATCAAATTTAAAGCCGTATATTTTAATGGGAAGGATGAGTTCGCTTGGCGTTGGCCGCTTCCTGGGTTTTTTGAAAGAAACGTTCTCGTGTCTTGTTCCACGTTTATTTTGAATTCATATTTACCGTCGAAAATCCAACATTGCTCTCAGCTTGTCCAGGCACAGCAGAAACAAAATCTGACCGAGATCCAGGCTCAAAGGTGTAGCCCTATTAGAACTGCTGTAGGCTTTGCTTGGACAAGTTAGCTTCTTGAGAGCCTGAGTGTTGCCAGAGGTCCAATTTTGTTCCTAAACCATCAGGCTGCACTCTGGATTTTGCTTTCTGCTTTCTGGAGCAAACTGGATGCTAATTCTGACAGCAGTTCAGTTAGGAATGACCTACTGTTATATAGGAAAGAGATAGTGCCACTCAGACTGCATACAGGCCCAGAATGCGGCTGCGTAAGTAATTATGGGAGCTCGCATGTAACACCTCTTCTACGTGAGCTGCACTGGCTTCCGGTGGCCTTCCGAGTGCGCTTCAAGGTGTTGGTTCTTACCTTTAAAGTGCTCCATGGCTTAGGACCTGAGTACTTACGAGACCACCTGCTGCAACCGATAACCTCCCACCAACCAATACGCTCTCACAGAGAAGGCCTATTCATAGTACCATCATTAAAATAATGTTGTCTAGTAGTTCCAAGGGAGAGAGCCTTCTCTGTGGGGGCACCTACACTTTGGAACAAAATACCCCCTGGAATACGAATAATCCCAGATCTTCGCACTTTCCGACATGCCCTCAAGACCTTTCTGTTTCAACAAGCAGGGCTAGCATAAACATCTAAATTCTATGCCAAGGTCTTAGTAGATGCACCAAGTTGACTCAATTTATTATATATATAATATATAATAAATAAGACATCCCCTGATAATAAGCCCAGTTGGGTTTTTGAGTGCATGTGCTAGAATAAACCTCCCCCCCAAAATAAGCCCTCCCCAAAAATATTTAAACGCAGAGCTGGAAATCAGATAAAACAGCAAGAGGAGCCCCATCTTGCTCCACGCACCCCAAAATAAGAAGAGTTCCCCGAAAATAAGAGTTGGAAGGAATCTTGGAGATCTTCTTCTCCAACCCCACTGATCAAACAGGAAACCCTATACCAGAGATGACTAACCTTTTTTTCCTTGGGTGCCAAAAGCTATTTTGGGTGCGCATGTGCCGACACCCATAATGCAATGCTTCTCCTGCATGCCTCACCCCCTGCACATGCACACGACCCCCCTGCATGCATACGCGACCCCCCCTTCCCCCATGCATGCGTGTGCAACCCCCTCCCCTTTTGGCCTCACATGCCAAAACAGCACTGGGGGGGTGGGGAAGCCTTTGCCTCCCAAAACAGCTGGGACGGGGAAAAAAGCCTCCAAAATGGCTGGGTGGGGGGAAAAAAGCCTCCAAAAGGGCTGGGAGTGGGGGGGGGAGCCTCCAAAACGGCTGGGAAGGGGGGAAAAGCCTCCAAAACAGCTGGGAAGCAGGAAAAAGCCTCCAAAATGGCTGGGAAGGGGAAAAAGCCTCCAAAACGGCTGGGAGGGAAAGAAAAAGCCTCCAAAACGGCTGGGAAGGGGAAAAAAGCCTCCAAAACGGCTGGGAGTGGGGGTGGAGCCTCCAAAACGGCTGGGAAGGAGAAAAAAGCCTCCAAAACGGCTGGGAGTGGGGGTGGAGCCTCCAAAACGGCTGGGAAGGAGAAAAAAGCCTCCAAAACAGCTGGGAAGCAGGAAAAAGCCTCCAAAATGGCTGGGAGGGGGAAAAAACTTCCAAAACAGTTGGGAAGGGGAAAAAAGCCTCCAAAATGGCTGGGAAGGGGGGGGGAAGCCTCCAAAATGGCTGGAAGGATGGGGAAAAGGATCCAAAACAGCTGGGAAGGGGGGGGAAGCCTCCAAAATGGCTGGGAGGGGAGGAAAAAGCCTCCAAAACGGCTGGGAAGGGGAAAAAAGCCTCCAAAATGGCTGGGGTGGGGGGAAGCTTCCAAAATGGCTGGAAGGGTGGGGAAAAAGCTCCAAAACAGCTGGGAGGGGAGGAAAAAGCCTCCAAAATGGCTGGGAGGGGGTAAAGCTTCCAAAATGGCTGGGAAGGGGGGAAAAGCCTCCAAAACGGCTGGGAAGGGGGAAAAAAGCCTCCAAAACAGCTGGGAGGGGGGGAAAGCCTCCAAAATGGCTGGGAAGGGGGAAAAAGCCTCCAAAACAGCTGGGAAGCACGTCTCCAGCTTGCAGGGCAGACCCAAAAATCAGCTGGCCGGCAGGAAGCGTGCGCACATGCGCAATGGAGCTGAGATGGGCAACGGCTCACTGCCTACAGAGAGGGCACTGCTGTTTCCTGGATTTGAATGGGAGCACTCAAGAAAGATCCAAGATCTGTGAAGCCACCTGGGAAGAGGAGTAATGAAGATTCCAGTTCCCTCTGAAAGTAGCCACTGGTCATCCGTCTTCCTCCAAGCAGTTTGCTTTCTTAATAATGCCTGGGTTTTAACTTCACTTTTTGAATCTTCTGTTTCGTTTTGCTTTTTAATCTTTAAAAGTTGACCGGCTGGCTGCAAATAACAGGATCCAAATTGTGAGAGGCTGAGAAACCTACCTCGGCAAATAGAAAGCCCAGTGTTGCTATTATGTACAGTGGCCTTAGAAAACTGATTGATTAATTAATTGATTTCAATGATTCTGTCCAGAAAACTACATGGGTGTAGCTCCCAGCTCTCTACAATATCTTTTTTCCAAAGGAGGGACAAAGAGAGAGGGAGGGAGGAGGGGAGAGAGAGAGAGAGAGAGAGAGAGAGAGAGAGAGAGAGAGAGAGAGAGAAAGAGAGATGGGAGAATCACTTAAACGTGGAAAAAAATAAGAGCAGAACAAGGAAAGGAGCGGATTAAAAGTGCAAACTGTGCTCCTAATTTATAAACATACATTATGAGAGTGGAAGGACTGGAAGTGATGACAGCTGGGATCAAAACTGGAAAAAAATGACATTTTAACGTTACTAACTGAAAGAAAAGCTGCAGAATTGCATAAGGAAAGAGAAAAGTCTGTGGAACTTAAATATTAAAGAGCGTGCTTAGGAAGCCCACCATTGATTGCTGAGAAGATGCAAAGGTAATAGATAGCTTAGTGTTTTCTCAGGCCCTAGCCTAGAGTAAAGAGAGGAAAAGTATAGAGTGAGTAAAGAGCAAAGACCATTAGAAACCACTCAGCAGCCAGCCAAGTAAACAAGATCGTTACTACTTTAATTAATAAGTTTCTAGTTCAAGCAGAATACTGATAGAAGAGAATATTTGTAGCTCAGGGTTGAAATGAGCTGGGGTCTTTGGTGCAGAATCATTGCTACCAATTCGCCCGAACCATCTGAATACAACCAGACTCAGAGAGCACCAAGGACCCCTCCTCCAAGGCACAATATCAACGACTCAACTTCTCTGTAACACAACTTGCATATGTCTCAAGAATTAAGAATCTATCTAGATCGGGACTCCTTACGCACAGTCACTCAGGCACTCGTCATTTCCCGCCTGGACTACTGCAATGCTCTCTACATGGGGCTCCCCTTGAGGTGTGCCCGGAGGCTCCAACTGGTGCAGAATGTGGCTGCGTGGGGGATTATGGGAGCAAGGGGGCACTCCCATATGACACCTCTCCTGTGTGAGCTGCATTGGCTTCCGGTGGTCTTCCGGGTGCGCTTCAAGG
Organism: Coluber constrictor foxii; assembly: GCA_038048745.1. Taxonomy (NCBI): domain Eukaryota; kingdom Metazoa; phylum Chordata; class Lepidosauria; order Squamata; family Colubridae; genus Coluber; species Coluber constrictor. The sequence goes on along the minus strand of CM075965.1, from coordinate 83,383,934 downwards.
TGTTGGTGACCACCTTTAAAGCGCTCCATGGCATAGGGCCTGGGTACTTGCGGGACCGCCTTCTGCCACCGATAGCCTCCCACCGGCCAGTATGCTCCCACAGAGAGGGACTCCTCAGGGTGCCGTCAGCCAGGCAATGTCGGCTGGCGACACCCAGGGGGAGAGCCTTCTCTGTGGCAGCACCAGCCCTCTGGAACGATTTGCCCCCAGAGATCTGTACGATACCTGATCTCCGGGCTTTTCGCCGTGCCCTAAAAACTTTTTTATTTTGTCAAGCTGGGCTGGCGTAACCCCCCCCCCCCCGCTCTTTTTAAGTCTAAAGTTTTATGGGTTTTAAATTTTAATTGCCTATTGGTTTTTTAAATTTGTTGGGCCAAAATTATTTAATTCTTTTATTAATATTTTAAATTTTGTATTGGAGTGCTTTTATTCTTGGCTGTACACCGCCCTGAGTCCATTAGGAGAAGGGCGGTATATAAATTTAATAAATAATAATAATAATAATTAATGGGGAAAATGGAAACTCTTGCAGTTCGATCCTTGTTTGCACACCATTTCCTGTAAAATAAAGAGGCAGAGTCAATGATATAACCCTTTTTTTTTTCATTTGATGCAGTCACCCTTCTCACATAGTTCTCTGCACTGTAGTAGGAGTCATTTAGTTTGTAAAAGTTGAGCATGAATATTCATGTAGGGGGAAACCAAACAGCGAGATACTCGTTTATCAGGATAATCTATAAATGGAATTGAGTGGAATTAGTCACTGGCTCTTTATTAACGTATGATGTATTTGGAGATAAGAGCAAGAATTTCGGCGTTGGATTGTGAAAGGAAATTATCGAGCTATATTACACTTCCTGTCGAAATGTTGCCATAATCGCTTTTGCTTTTATTATCTCGTGTCTTCCTATTTCTCACTTTTCATAGGCAATTCCCATTTTCCACACTCTATTTTTTTTAAAAGAAACCAAACAATTTATGCAAGCTTTTTTGGGAAGTTTTCAAAGGAGAGACAACAATGGCGTTTGCGATTAGTAAAATGACCGAATATAAAATCAGTTCCAGAAGGGATACCTTAGCAAAATATAATCTGACAAAGAAACATGCTAGGCGATGTTTTTAAGCATTTATTATCATATTTAGCTGGCAGGGGTTCACTGGAGGTGGGGAAGAAACCAGGGGTGAAATCCAGCAGGTTCTGACAGCTTCTGGAGAACCAGTAGCCTCTGTTTATATAATACAGGATGTTCTAGATCAGTGATGGCTAACCTTTTTGCCATTGCGTGCCAGGAGCAGGGAGGGATCGCACACACGCATGCCCACGCCCATAATTCTATGCGCCCTGCCCCTGCGCATGTGTGCGTGACCTCCCCACCCCCACTCCTGGCACGCAATGGCATGGTAGGCCCGTTTTTTGCTGTCCCCAGCCTCCAGAGCCTTTCTAGGAAGGGTGAAAATGGCCTCCCCCACCTCCCTGGAAGCCCTCTGGAGCGGAAGTTGGCAAATGGGCCGTTTCTGGCCTCTGGAGGGCTTCATAGGGGAGGGGAGGCCGTTTTCGCCCTCCCCAGACTCCTAGAAAGGCTCTGGAGGCTGGGGACAGCAAAAAATGGGGATTTTGCAGTATCCTTCCCCTGGAGTGGGAAGGGAATGTGGATTTCGCAGTATCCTTCCCCCAGGAGTGGGGAGGAAATGGGGATTTCGCAGTATCCTTCCCCTGGAGTGGGGAGGGAATGGAGATTTTGCAGTATCCTTCCCCTGCCATGCCCAAGCCATGCTCACCAAGCTACACCCACAGAACCAGTAGTAAAAAAAATTGGATTTCGCCAGTGGGTTTTGAAAATATTTTGGAGGCAGGAGATTCTCTGCCAACTCTTCTTTGCAGCACTCAACAGGCGTCTCATGATATTATTTACTGCCTACACACCCAAATCCATCTCTTCTACACAGATTAAGTGAGAGCGGTGCTTTTTCTTACAACTCGGGAGGGTGGACATTCAAATTGTTCCATGTTCTTCCCCAGGTAGACAGACGGGATCTGTTCCCACCAGGTAGCAGTACTGCTAAATCTGGCTGAACAGTGAGGAGCGACTCCCTCGTTTCTCCTTCTGCATATCTCAAATCTGGTGGACTGGTAAAGTTGAAGGCCCGAGAGATTATTGTAGACTTTTTTTAAACAACAAAACAATTAGGCTTAGCAGTTATCCCAAAATAACTACACCTGAGCCCTAGGTGCATAAAAATCCAAGCAGCAAATCCTCCTACAGCATAGTCAGCTCTGAATTTCTTTCTTTCCCTGAAATTGATGGCAAAATTCCCAAAGACTTGAAGCTTGTGGAGTGATTGTTCACTTCGTAGGGGGGAAAAAAAAACCTTTTCTGACCTCCGCTATTGTTTGGACGGAATAACCAGGAAGCAGGAAATAAAAGTTTCAGGCTGTGGTTTAAAGCAAAACGGCCAACGTTTTAAACAAACATCACAACCTACTGAAGGAGGAGGCAGAAATTCCTCCACCGGTGCCAATCTGGGTTGTTTAAAATTGTCCAGAGATTTAACAAACGAGCGTAATTGGAGAAAACCAATTCCTTGCCCTATCTAATGGTATGATTGTGTGGTTACTGGGTTTTCTCCTTTTGTTTATTTGTTTTTTTTTTCAAGCTTAGCATTCCTACTGTCACATTTTAAGAACCTATAGTTGCGGTCCAGATTTTGCTCTTTCCTAGTTTCTCCTAAGCATGTAACAAAAACTACAGTTTTATACCAGGGGTGAAATCCAGCAAGTTCTGACAGGTTCTGGAGAACCGGTAGCGGAAATTTTGAGCAGTTCGGAGAACCGGCAAATACCACCTCTGGCTGGCCTCTGGATGGGGTGGGAATGGAGATTTTGCAATGTCCTTCCCCCAGGAGTGGGATAGGAATGGAGAGTTTGGAATGTGGCACAATAGCATTAAAACCGTGAAGGGGATCCTAGAATCCGAGTGGCCAATTGCTTAAATAAATATGAGCCAGCCGGGTGTGGCAGAGGCCAAAAAAGCCAATGCAGTCCTAGGCTGCATCAACAGAGGGATAGAATCAAGATCTATCTTGAGGAGCCTGAGTAGTGTAGGGGAGTAATGCCTCCTACAAAGGCAGCATTTAAGATCCAGCTGCTGCAATTACTTGCGAGGTCAATCCCAGGCAGGCTCAAGGTCAACTCAGCCTTCCATCCTTTATAAGGTGGCTAAATTGAGGACCCAGTTTGTTGGGGGCAATAAGCTGACTTTGTATAAATATAAATATAAATATACAAAAGTATGAAGGCTATTGCTTAACGCATTGTAAGCCGCCCTGAGTCTCTGGAGAAGGGTGGCATATAAATCAAATTTTTTTTAAAAAAAGATCACATGAAGTTTTTAGTACCATTTTATAAAGGCCACACTTGGAATACCCAATCCCGTTTGTACTTATTTTTATTTATTTATTTATTTGTCAAACGCGCGTAAGATAACAGATATAAGTATAAACATGATTATGAACACAGGAAATGGATACGAATAAATGGGGACAGTAGGACAGGGACGGAAGGCAGCTTGGTGTGCTTATGCACGCTCCCTTTAGTAACCTCTTAGGAATGGGGTGAGGTCAACAGTAGACAGTCTGAGGTTAAAGTTTTGGGGGTTTGGGGAAGAAACCACAGAGTCAGGTAGTGCATTCCGGGCATTGACCACGGAAGTCGTATTTTCTGCAATCGAGTTTGGAGTGGTTTACCTTAAGTTTGCAACTATTGTGTGCTCGTGTATTATTGCAGTTGAAGCTGAAGTAGTCATTGACAGGTAGGACATAGTAGCAGATCATTTTGTGTACTATGCTTAGGTCAGACTGAAGGCGGCATGGTTCTAAATTTTCTAAGTCCAGAATTTCAAGCCTGGTGGCATAAGGGATTATGTGAGCAGAGGAGTAGAGGACTCTTCTCGTGAAATACCTCTGGACTCGCTCAATAGTATTAATGTCCGATATATAGTGCAGGTTCCAGGCAGATGAAGTGTATTCGAGAATTGGTCTAGCAAAGGTTTTGTATGCCCTAGTTTGCAGTACAATATTTTGATCACCACAATGTCAAACCGTTGTTAGGACTCTGGAAAGAGTGCAGAGCAGAGCAACAGATGAATAGGGGACTGGAGGCTAAAGTATAGAAAGAACGGTTGCAGGAATAGTCTATTGAAAAGAAGGACTGGAGAAGACATGATAGCAGTCTTCCAATATTTAAGGGGCTGCCACAAAGAAGGGGGAGTCAAGCTATTCTCCAAACCACCTGAAAGCAGGACAAGAACCAACGGATGGAAACTCATCAAGGAGAGAAGCTACTTAGAACTAAGGAGAAATTTCCTGACTGTTAGAACAATTAACCAGTGAAACAACTTGCCTCCAGAACTTGTGAATGCTCCAACACTGGACGTTTTTAAGAAGATGTTGGATAACCATTTGTCTGAAATGATATAGGGCTGTGATGGCTAAACTTTTTGCCATCGAATGTTGAGGGGGTCATGAGCACGCCTGCCCACACCCATAATTCTATCCATCCCGCCCCAGTGTGTGACACACACACACCGCTCCCTCCGCTCCTATCACGCGATGGCCCGGTAGGGCTGTTTTTCTCTCTCACCTGGCTCCAGAGCCTTTCTAGGAGTCTGGGGAGGACAAAAACAGCCTCCCCCACCCCAGAGGTCCTCCAGAGGCCGAAAATAACCCATTTGCCAACTTCCAGTGGGACCGGAAGGCCCGTTTTTTGCTGTTCCCAGCCTCCAGAGCCTCTGGAGGCTGGAGTGAGCGAAAACGGCCTTCCCCACCCCCCACCCCAGAGGCCCTCCGGATGCCAGAAATGGCCCATTTGCCAACTTTTGGTGAGACTGAAAGTTGGCAAATGGGCTGTTTTCCGACTCCGGAGGACCTCCGGGGTGTGTGGGGGGAAGGCCATTTTTGCCCTCCCCAGACTCCTAGAGAGACTCTGGAGGCTGGGGACAGCAAAAAATAGGCCTTCCGGTCCCACTGGAAGTTGGCAAATGGGCCATTTTCGGCCTCTGGAGCCGAAAATGGCTCTAGAGCTAGGTGAGAGAGAAAAACAGGCCTTCCCCACCACCCCTTAGGCCCTCCGGAGGCAGGAAACAGCCTGTTTCCTTCCTTCTGGTGGGCCCAGAAGGCCTGAAAATCAGCTAACAATCAGTGAGCTCGTGTGCCCACTGATATGACTACATGTGCCACCTGTGGCAGGCATGCCGTAGGTTCGCCATCACGGGTATAAGGTTTCCTGCCTGAGCAGGGAGGAGAGGTCCCTTCCAACTCTGTTATTCCGTTATTCTTAAGAAAACACTCCATTTTGGGTTGACTATATTTCAGCCCTGCCAAAACAGGCTCCTTTATAGCTTCCAGACGTAATGTGGAAATCTGATGACCCGTGTTCCCCACTCTCCGTTCTCAGGTTCTGTGCCAGAAATATACAAGCGTGTCAACGCATCCGTCCCAAAAGCGGTAGCCTCCTTACAAAATGGCAGCCCTGCGTGATTTTTCTTCTTCTTCTTCTTCTTCTTGCGTCTCCTCTAACTCTCACAAACGTTTCTAGCATCCAGGATGAAGTGATGAGTATGCAAGATTTTTCCTTCCATCCGGCACAAAATGGCAAACCCTTCGTGCTTTCTCTGGCACCACCATTATTGATGGGGCAGTAAAATATCTGGATGTATTTCAGAATCCTTTGCATTTTGTAAAAGTTAAAGGTTTTTTTTTCTCCAGAGTTGAAATTCTATCTCATAATTCTGGGTAATCGCCTAAAATAATATTAGAGCCTCCAAAATTTTAGCCCTACATCTTACTTCACCATGTTCAAGAATAATAACATTTCACAAGATCTTGCCTGAACTCTCCCTCCCTCCCTCCCTCCCTTCCTTCCTTCCTTCTCCCGCCCTCCCTCCTTCCTTCCTTCCCTCCCTCCCACCCTCCCTTCTTCCTTTCTTCCTTTCCTCCCACCCTCCTTTCTTCCTTTCTTAACAACATATAGTTTCATTAAAAAAAGAAAGCAAATATGCATTGTATATTTAATTCAGAATTCCTCAATGGAACAAAACAAGTAAAAGAGATTGCAGAGGAAACTGGGAAAGGAGTCACAAAAAAGTTTATTTTTTTCCTCTCTAGTAATTATCTGTTTCTTTCTCTTCTCTTCTCTTCTCTTCTCTTCTCTTCTCTTCTCTTCTCTGCTCTTCTCTTCTCTTCTCTTCCCTTCCCTTCCCTTCTCTTCTTCTTTTCCTTTTCCTTCCCTTCCCTCTTCTCTTTTCTTCTCTTCTTTCTGTTCTCTTATTCTTTTCCCTTCCCTTCCCTCTTGTCTTCTCTTCTCTTCTCTTCTCCCCTCCCCTCCCCTCCTCTCCTCTCCTCTCTTCTCTTCTCTTCTCTTCTCTTCTCTTCTCTTCGTTCTCTTCTCTTCTTCTTTTCCCTTCCCTCCCCTCCCCTCCTCTCTTCTCTTCTTTCTCTTCTTCTTTTCCCTTCCCTCTTCTCTTCTCCTCTCCCCTCCTGTCCCAACCTCCCCTCTTCCCTTCCCTTTTCTTTCCTCCTTTGGCTATCGGTCTCTCCAAACCGCTGATTCTCCAGGCTTCCGTAACTATGATGCAACAAGCCAAAAAGCTTTCAAGGTGTTTACTGGAGAATTTGCTGTCTCTTTTCAATCCACACAAACTTTGTCTATGTCAGCAACCTTTCAAGGCCAACAGTTGGGCTTTTTTTTTAGTTTTAGTTTTTTTGTTTGTAAATGCAGTTCTAAGGTCAAAGGAGACCAGCAGCTTTCTGAGCAACTTGGTTAATTTCCAGATGAAACTGATGATTGTGGCTTGGATCAGCAGAATAGGATGTGGGTGTCTTTGAATTGAAAAATATATATATATATAAGCTTTCTTTATTTTTTAATTAGAAATACGTGCCACTCTATGAGCAAAATTGGTTGAGCCTCTTCTGTTTAATGCAGAGCCTTAGGATAGTGAGAAACATTAAATTATTATTTAATTAGGGTGGTGTTATCACTGCCACACAGATAGCATTCATACTCCTAATGAAGACAGAAGATAGGATTCAGCCGTCGAAGGAAAGCTATGCAGGGACACAGAGCCAAACTGCAAATTATATGCAGAAATACGGTAATGGAGACGGGCCACTCATTCATAAATTTATTTATATCTCATCCTTATTACTTTTTACAGAATAACTCAAGGTGGGAACCATATCCTACACGCCTTCCTCCTATTTTCCCCCACAACAACAACCCTGCGACGTGAGCTGGCCTGAAAGAGAAGGACTGGCCCAAAGTCACACAGTGAGCTTTCATGCTTAAGGCAGGACTAGAACTCACCGTCTCCTAGTGATTCGCTCAAAGTCGCACAGCTAGCTTTCATAGTTAAGGCAGGACTAGAACTCACCGTCTCCTGGTGATTCGCCCAAAGTTGCACAGCAAGCTTTCATGGTTAAGGCAGGACTAGAACTCACCGTCTCCTGGTGAGTCATCCAAAGTCACACAGCTAGCTTTCATGGTTAAGGCAGGACTAGAACTCACCGTCTCCTGGTGAGTCACCCAAAGTCGCACAGCTAGCTTTCATGCTTAAGGCAGGACTAGAACTCACCGTCTCCTGGTGAGTCACCCGAAGTCGCACAGCGAGCTTTCATGGTTAAGGCAGGACTAGAACTCACCTTCTCCTGGTGATTTGCCCGAAGTCATACAGTGAGCTTTCATGCTTAAGGCGGGACTAGAACTCACCTTCTCCTAGTGATTCACTGAAAGTTGCACAGCGAGCTTTCATGGTTAAGGCAGGACTAGAACTCACCATCTCCTGGTGATTCGCTCGAAGTCACACAGCTAGCTTTCATGCTTAAGACAGGACTAGAACTCACCATCTCCTGGTGATTCGCCCAAAGTTGCACAGCAAGCTTTCATGGTTAAGGCAGGACTAGAACTCACCGTCTCCTGGTGAGTCATCCAAAGTCACACAGCTAGCTTTCATGGTTAAGGCAGGACTAGAACTCACCGTCTCCTGGTGATTCGCCCGAAGTCACACAGCTAGCTTTCATGCTTAAGGTGGAACTAGAACTCACCGTCTCCTGGTGATTCGTCTGAAGTCGCACAGCTAGCTTTCATGCTTAACGTAGGACTAGAACTCACCTTCTCCTGGTGATTCGCCCGAAGTCATACAGCGAGCTTTCATGCTTAAGGCAGGACTAGAACTCACCTTCTCCTAGTGATTCGCTGAAAGTCGCACAGCGAGCTTTCATGGTTAAGGCAGGACTTGAACTCACCATCTCCTGGTGATTCGCTCGAAGTCACACAGCTAGCTTTCATGCTTAAGACAGGACTAGAACTCACCATCTCCTGGTGATTCGCCCAAAGTTGCACAGCAAGCTTTCATGGTTAAGGCAGGACTAGAACTCACTGTCTCCTGGTGATTCGCCCGAAGTCACACAGCTAGCTTTCATGCTTAAGGTGGAACTAGAACTCACCGTCTCCTGGTGATTCGTCCGAAGTCGCACAGCTAGCTTTCATGCTTAACGTAGGACTAGAACTCACCTTCTCCTGGTGATTCGCCCGAAGTCATACAGCGAGCTTTCATGCTTAAGGCAGGACTAGAACTCACCTTCTCCTAGTGATTCGCTGAAAGTCGCACAGCGAGCTTTCATGGTTAAGGCAGGACTAGAACTCACCATCTCCTGGTGATTCGCTCGAAGTCACACAGCTAGCTTTCATGCTTAAGACAGGACTAGAACTCACCATCTCCTGGTGATTCGCCCAAAGTTGCACAGCAAGCTTTCATGGTTAAGGCAGGACTAGAACTCACCGTCTCCTGGTGAGTCATCCAAAGTCACACAGCTAGCTTTCATGGTTAAGGCAGGACTAGAACTCACCGTCTCCTGGTGATTCGCCCGAAGTCACACAGCTAGCTTTCATGCTTAAGGTGGAACTAGAACTCACCGTCTCCTGGTGATTCGTCCGAAGTCGCACAGCTAGCTTTCATGCTTAACGTAGGACTAGAACTCACCTTCTCCTGGTGATTCGTCCAAAGTCGCACAGCTAGCTTTAATGCTTAACGTAGGACTAGAACTCACCGTCTCCTAGTGATTCGCCGAAAGTCACACATACCCATGATTTATTAAATGAGATGGAAGAAATGCAAATATATTTCGCACACTACCAGTGATTAAGACACAAATCAAAATACATGTCTTCACTGATCATCATAGACAAGTGCTGTGCAGCTTAAGACATTTTTAAAAGATTTTTTTTTCTTTGCAACTCCTTTGCTGAATCCAAGTTTTGGAACTCGAGCTTATGTTCACTGGCTTTCTCCACCAGGCCAAATTTGGTTCTTTTCTTTTTTCTTTTTTTTTTTTTTTTTTTGGCTCTGTTTCCGAAATTATGTTGCTGATGGACAGATCAACAAAATCCTGCGCCTCTTGGATATGACATTTCTTTCCAACATTCCTTTGGGCTGGGAAGAACGAAAACATTGCCAAAAATTATTTGGGGAAGACAATGATCAACAAGCATTGCAAAATCAGAACATTTTGGACCAGGACCGAAGGAAAGTGTCCCTCTGAGCCATGGTGTACGTTGTGAAATGTAGAAATTGCAGTTTCAGTATTGAAATCGTGACTCTTGAGATTGTACTTTTATATTGGATTTTAAAAAATAGTTTATTGTGCCGATAAGAGACAATTTTCAGCTTGGGGTTGATCTGTGGGTTGATTCTTGGTACTGTCTAAGCTTTATGGTATCCTTGGACACATTTCGTTACCCAACTAGATAACATCATCACTGCTAGAAGGGAGTAGGGCAGTGATGGCTAAACTTTTTGCCATCGCGTGGCAGGAGGGGGTGGGGGTTGTGAGCATGCATGCCCACACCCATAATTCTATCCATCCCGCCCCTGCGCATGCGTGCATGACACCCACCCACCCTGCTCCAGAGCCTTTCTAGGAGCCTGGGGAGGGCAAAAACGGCCTTCCCCACCCATCCCCGCAGGTCCTCCGGAGGCTGAAAATGGCCCATTTGCCAACTTCCGGTGGGACTGGAAGGCCCGTTTTTGCAGTACCCAGCCTCCAGAGCCTCTCTAGGTGTCTGGGGAGGGCGAAAACGGCCTTCCTCACCTCCCAGAGGCCCTCCGGATGCCAGAAATGGCCCATTTGCCAACTTCCAGTGGGACTGGAAGTTGGCGAATGAGCCGTTTTCCGCCTTTGGAGGGCCTCCAGGGGGGGGTGGGGAAGGCCATTTTTACCCTCCCCAGACTCCTAGAAAGGTTCTGGAGCCAGGTGTGAGAGAGAAAAATGGGCCTTTCCCACCCTCCCACCCCCCTGAGGACCCTGAGGCAGGAACCAGCCTGTTTCCCTATTTCTGGTGGATCCAGAAGGCCCGAAAATCAGCTAATGATCAGTGAGCCCATGTGCCCATTGATATGGCTATGTGTGCCATAGGTTGGCCATCACGGGAATAGGGATTCTCTAACTGATGATGTTACTTAGTTTGGTAATGAAAGGTCTACAATCAAACCACCAAGGTTAGACAGCACCAAGGGCCGCCCATTATTTATTATCTCTGTAGGAATGAAAGAGGAATTCAGCAATCAAACCCTAGTCATATTAGCTAAATTAAGAAGGAATTTCTTATTTTTTCAGTGGCAATATCACAACCTCTCATTTGAGGTTAGATCAGTCCTATCTTGTTTACCTGCCAGAAGAAGATGTAGTTTTTCAGCTCATTTGAATTTTGTTGTGTCCCCGACCCCACGCACACACACACAAACAGGCGTTCCGGAGTTAATGAGCAAACCAGCCGGCAAAACCCCAGTGGCTGCCTGCCAAGAGTTTATTAAGTACAGGGAAGGGAGATAACGACTCTCCACTTCTGGCACATCAAAGGTAAACACTCAATATTTACAGTTCAGTCCTTGAAACAATAGTCCAGTGATACAGAATGGCATGGAAGCCTTCAGTTTTGTTCGTCACAAGGCTTTGACTGGCCACCACGCTCCCTTATATATCCTGTGGGGTGTGGTCCAGTGACTCAGCTAAACCCTGGCACGCCTTGCCTTCTGTTGGGCACATTTCTCCCTGCGTCACTGTCGAGGATCCAGCCAGCACTTACCTCCCCTGTCGCTGTCCACCTGTGGCTGCAGGGATGTGCTTGGCTCTGGGCCTATCTCTTGCCCTTCGGTGTCCTCTGGAGGCATTGCCAGAGAGGAGGGTCCTGGAGAGGGAGGTCTTGCCAATTCCTCCCTTTCACTCTCGGAGTCCTCTCCTGACGATGACACAGGCTCAGGCAATGGAGCCACAACAAATTTTTACATGTTATGAGCAGGGGTGGTATTCACTTACTTTCCCTACCGGTTCACAAATGTGAGCATGCACGCACGCTCACTTCGCTCGCTGCCACACACACTCGCACATACAGACACTCACTTTGCTCGCATGCTCCCCGTCCAAGCATGCGCCCGGCCTTTCACACATGCGCCCAGTCTCAAAAAACGTGCCTAAATAGGATGGCATAGAGTCGGGGAGGGTGGGCAGGCCCACTGACGATTTCCACAGGCGATCCGATTCGAACCGGTTGAATACCACCTCTGGTTATGAGGCTTAGTTACATTTTGTTGCTCCTGCTTTGCTAGCACTAGAACAAAAGTATTTGTTATTGGTAAGGAACCAAGAGTCTAATTAAATCCAGCAGGATAGAAACCTAAAAAAAAAAAAAATCGGTAAAGGCCGATAATCCGGCATGCAGTACGCCTATCGCAGTTACAAATTTCGTCTTGTTACAATAACATCACGAAGTTATATTCCTACTAGTATACGCCACCATAAACAAATGATTCACAGTCAGACTTTCTCAGCTGTTCTTGGAGGAATATTTCAGAGACGTAACGTTGTTGTTGCTGCTGTCGTTTCGTTGTTGTAACTTGCTCTTTTGCGACCTTCCGTTAAGCTTTTCGTGCTTCTTTAAAACCGTGCTTGCCATCCTTCCGCAACTTTTCAGTGTTTTCAGTGTTTAAACTTTTTTTTTTGTCCAACATTTATAAGATAACAGGTAAAAGTATAAACATAATTTGAATACATGAAAAGAGTAAGTAAAAAGGAATATTAGGACAGGGACAGTAGGCACACTGGTGCACTTATGCACGCCCCTTACAGACTTCTTAGGAATGGGGTGAGGTCAACAGTAGACAGTCTAAGGTTAAAGTTTTGGGGGTTTGAGGAAGAAACTACAGAGTCAGATAGTGCATTCCAGGCATTGACCACTCTGTTACTGAAGTCATATTTCTGCAATCGAGTTTGGAGCAGTTTACCTTGAGTTTGTGTCTATTATTTGCTCGTGTATTGTTGTGGTTGAAGCTGAAGTAGTCATTGACAGGAAGGAATTGTGGCAGATAATTTTATGTACTATGCTTAGGTCAGACTGAAGTCGGCATAGTTCTAAGTTGTCTAAGCCCCAAATTTTGAGTCTGGTGGCATAAGGTATTTCATTGCAGTTAGAGGAATGGAGGACTCTTCTCGTAAAATATCTCTGGACTCTCTCGATCGTATTTATGTCCGCTATGCAGTGTGGGTTCCAGACAGATGAGCTGTATTCAAGAATTGGTCTAGCAAATGTTTTGTATGCTCTAGTTAGTAGTATAACATTACCAGAGAAGAAGCTATGCAAGATTAGGTTAACAACTCTTAATGCCTTTTTGGCAATGTTGTTACAGTGGGCTCGGGCACTTAGATCCTTAGAAATGAGTACTCCAAGGTCCTGGACAGAGTAAGTGTTGAGATTGCTTAGAGAACTCTGGATGGCACCGAAACCCTTTTCTCCCAGTTGCGTGATCTCTTTTGCGGTTTGCTGTTGTTGTGATTTCTCTTTTACTGGTACTGATGCTGCGTCCATGCCAAGGAATTTCGAAAGCAAACATTGAAAGTGATCCGTGTTATTCTTTTAAAAACAAAGGAGAGGGGGGTGGTGGGAGTGTTCTCCATGCAGCTTCGGGTATTGGTGTACATTGGCCCCTATCCCACTGCTGACCTGGCCAGTTCTGAATTCACCATGGCTTCCATCTGCTGTAAAAGTAGCTCCTTGGCTCCTGTATATCCATTATATGTTGATTTACTAGAAGTGCCATCAGAAGAAGAGAATATCAAAGTTGAAAGGGACCTTGGAGATCTTCTCGCCCAACCCTCTGCTGAAGCAGGAAACTCTGTACCATTTCAGAGTTTCCATGTCCAATCTCTTTTTAAAAACTTCCGGTGTTGGAGCAGTCACAACTTCTGGAGGCAAGTTGTTCCACTGATGAATTGTTCTCACTGTCGGGAAATTTTTTTTCTTGGTTCTGTAAGTTGTTTCTCTCCTTGATTAAGTTTCTATCCATCATACAGCTGGAAGGGACCTTGGAGGTCTTCTAGTCCAACCTCCTACCCTAGGCAGAAGACCTTTATATCATCCTGGTCAAATAGTTCTCCAATCTTTTCCCGAAAACCTCCAGCGATGGAGCACTTACAACTCTGAGAGGCATTGATTTATTGTTCTGATAGAAAATTCTTCCTTATGAAGAATTCTTGATGAAGATTCTTGATGAACGTATCTTTCTTTTATGTACACTGAGAGCATATGCACCAAGACAAATTCCTTGTGTGTCCAATCACACTTGGCCAATAAAGAATTCTATTCTACTTTATTCTTATTTCCAGGTTGACTCTCCCTCTGATAAGTTTCCACCCATTGCTTCTTATTCTGCCCTCAGTTGCTTTGGAAAATAAGTCGGTGTATGTATAAGTTTGTGTGTGTGTATTATATATATATAGATAGATAGATTTATTTCGGGCTGTGATTTCACTGAACTAGGGGTGCATAAAAATCTTGGTTTATGTAGGAGGAACCTGGCTAACGAGAAATATACATAAAGCCTACGAAAAGGAAAGCAAACAAATACTGTACCTTTACAGGGAGGATATGTGGGATGAGGGTGTGGCTAACTGATGAGGGCTTATAAGCCCGAAATAGATCTATCTTAGTCTCCCAATGGGCAGCAGAGGGTCTGCTGGCTGCCAGAAAAAAAGCCTAGAAACTAGTGGACTGTGATTTCACTGAACTAGGGCTGCATAAAAATCTTGGTTTGCGTAGGAAAGCTTGCACAAGCACGAAGCTGAAGACACCAGCCTGAAGATGACAAGTGAGATCTCGTCGAAATGTCGCCAAGATACTCTCAATCTTACATGGGAAAAGATCCGAATACACCAGAACTTGCATGTGTGTGTGTGTGTGTGTGTGTGTATTACATATGTATGTATGTATGTATGTATGTATGTATGTATGTATGTATGTATATACAATATATATGCATAACAATGGCAGCTACTGACTGGATCTCCAAGTTGACATTAAATTCTGAAATGTTATTTCTGTTTTCCTTTTAGGTTTTCTTACTGCTTTTTTTAATTGTTTTAATTGTTTTTAACCTGTAAAAATGAAGTGTTTTAATACTGTGTGTGACCAGCCATACACTAAATAAAATAAATATATATTACAGCACACGTTTTCTGAATATGATGAGCATCCACAAATTTGTGAGCACGTGGTGGTTATAGGTACCTCCAGTTCTTATAAAAGGACAACAATATTCAGAGAAGCATGACATTAGCCTATCTGCACAAGTCAGGTTGATCAGGTGATAAGGAAAATCTCTGCAGCAGGAAATATAATCTTCATGGGAAAACATCATTGCTACAAACTGAATAATGACATTTTGCCAAAAGTTCTATGTAGTCCCTGTTCCTTGTGAGATCTGACTGCTGCTCCCCGTTTTATCTGCCGATGTTGTGCGGCCTAACCATCTTTCAGCAAAATTATTTACTGGAGAATTCAACGGCGAGCTGGTAAAGCTAAATCCAACATGTTCTTTTGTTCCTTAGCTTCCTGTTAGGAAGTCAAGTCTTACATCCAACACAATCCGATTGCTGGAGCAGCAATCGGATCACACATAAATAGCCTCCTTTTAGAGTTATGTATGTATGTTTTTTTTAACAAAACAAACCTTAATGCTAAAGCTTTCTTCATACATTTTTACTTTCTCCCATCTTGTAGCTCCTTGGATTCTTTTTTTTTTCCCTCTACAGTAAATAAGGGAAATTACTGTAATTTCCCTACAGTAAAATTCAATCTCCTCTTGAATTTTTTTTAAAAAAGTACTTCAGAAGTTTGAGAGCTGCTCGCAGAAATAAAAGATTAATTTTCTAGCATGTCAGTGTATAAGGGTTCATGAATTGGAATAGGCATGATAACAGGTCAGCCAATGGGGACTGTTTGGTGACCCAGATGGCTAGGAGCCTGGGCTTGGCTTAGATTCACTGATCTGTATATATATATGAGTGCCTCTGTATTATATAGGAGATGCAGTGGCTCAGTGGCTAAGACTTGTCTTATTTTATTTTTTATTTATTTTTTTATTTTTTATTTGATTTATATGCCGCCCTTCTCCGGAGACTCAGGGCGGCTTACAATGCGTTAAGCAATAGCCTTCATACTTTTGTATATTTATACAAAGTCAGCTTATTGCCCCCACAAACTGGGTCCTCAATTTACCCACCTTAGAAAGGATGGAAGGCTGAGTCGACCTTGAGCCTGGCTAGGATTGAACTCAGAGAAATTACAGGCAGCTGGTGTTAATTGCTGCCTTTAGTAGGAGGCATTAGCCCCCTACGCTACACAGGCTCATCGAAAGGTCGATCGAAAGGTCGGCAGTTCAGCGGTTCGAATCCCTAGTGCTGCGTAACGGGGTGAGCTCCCATTACTCGTCCCAGCTTCTGCCAACCTAACAGTTCGAAAGCACGTCAAAAATGCGAGTAGAAAAATGGGGACCACCTTTAGTGGGTAGGTAACAGCATTCCGTGCGTCTTTGGTGTTGAGTCATGCCGGCCACATGACCACGGAGATGTCTTCGGACAAGGCTGGCTCTTCGGCTTTGAAATGGAGATGAGCACAACCCCCTAGAGTCGGGAACGACTAGCACATATGTGCGAGGGGAATCTTTACCTGTAGTGTATAGCTTCTGTGATTATTGATTCTGTACTTCTGGATTCTGAGTTCTGATTCTGGCTTCTGCTGTATGATATTGTATATAAAGAAGTTTCTTACATAAATGAACCCTGCTGAATTCTTGACTTGTGTGCTGGTTGGATTGCTGCAAACTCTAATACAGTATTCATGCAATTTGGGTTCACAAATATTTGTGAGCTAGGGAGTCATCAAAAGTGGGGCTTTGACTATTTTGGAAGCCACCCATGCCATAACTGCATACAGGTACAACAGTTCATTTAGTGAGCATTTGAAGTCACAACAGGTCACTAGTAAAAGGGACTTATGCAGGGGTGAAATGCTCCCGGTTCGGACCAGATTGCCCGATCTGGTAGTGATGGTGGCGGGTGGTTCGGAGAACCGGTAGCAAAAATCCCTGCTCCCCCCCATGCCCAGCTGAGCCATGCAATCATCAGAGGCTTTTTATTTTTTACTTTTAAAAGCATTTTTCTACAACCTCTTCGGCGGAAAAAATGCTTTTAAAAGTAAAAAAAAAAAGCCTCTGATGATCGTGCGACTCAGCTGGGATCGTCAGAGGCTTTTAAAAGCATTTTTTTCCCTACAGCCTCTTCGATCGAAGAGGCTGTAGGAAAAAAAATGCTTTTAAAAGCCTCTGACGATCCCAGCTGAGTTGCCTGATCATCAGAGAGGCTTTTAAAAGCATTTTTTTCTGTAACCTCTTTGGCCAGAGAAGAAGCATTTGTAGAAAAAAATGCTTTTAAAAGTTAAAAAAAAAATGGCCACGCCCACCTAGTCACATTATCCCGCCCCCACCAAACCATGCCCACAGAACCGGTAGTAACCAATTTTACATTTCACCACTGGATTTATTATCCTTTTCTCACAGGTCCATTGCAGCCTCTCTCTAGTCACATGATCACAATTCAGACGCTTGGCAACTGACATGTACTTATGACGGTTGCCCTGTCCCAGAGAGGGTCAGCTGATCACCATTTGCAATTTTCTGACAAGCCAAGTCAATGGGGAAGCGGGATTCACTTAGCAACCGCGTTACTGACTCAACAACTGCCGAGATTCGCTTAAGGACGGTGGCAAGAAAAGTGGTAAAATAGGGCAAAACTCCCTTAACAAGCTTAAGCCACTGAACTTTTGGGCTCAGTGGCGGTCATAAGTCAAGGACCACCTGGGGAAGAAAGAGCGTTGGTTCTTTGGATCCGGTCTACTGGTGACGAATAGAGCCAGGGTGCTAAGCGTTTTAACGCACTGAATGGCTCCATTGACAAGGATTCAGGGGTGGGATTAAAAAATTTTAGCAACCAGTTCTCTGCTCAGTTGCTGGGTGGGCGTGGCCATGGTGGGCGTGGCCTACTCGGCCTCCTGCACCACAGCAGGGGGGGACATTTTCGCCCTCCCCAAGCTCCGGAGGCTTTCCTCAAGCGTCCAGGAGGGCAAAAACAGCCTCCCCTGGGCCCTAGAGCCTGGAAACGAGCTCGTTTCTGGACTTCCAGAACTTTCCAGAGGGCCGTTTTTCGCCCTCTCAGGGCTTCCGCACAGGCACTGCACTTATCTGGCATCCAAAATGGGACACGTGGAGACTCCTGGAAGGGGTGGAGTGGGCGGGGCCAGCCAGTCCTTATAACTACCAGATGTAAAATTAGCATCTAATTTGCCTGAATTGGCTAAATCTCATCCCCGCAAGGATTATATATATTCCAAACATCACAAATGAGGCTTGAATTGTGTGATTTACAAGCGGCCTTCAAAACTTAGATCCAAATCAGGGGTGAAATCCAGCAGGTTCTGACAGGTTCTGGAGAACCCGTAGCGGAAATTTTGAGTAGTTCAGAGAACCAGGAGTGGAAATTTTGAGTAATTCGGAGAACCGGTAGCGGAAATTTTGAGTAGTTCAGAGAAGCAGCAAATGCCACCTCTGGCTGGTCCCAGAGTGGGGTGGGAATGGGGATTTTGCAGTATCTTTCTCCTGCCACACCCACCAAGCCACACCACACCACGCCCACCAAGCCACGGCCACAGAACCAGTAGTAAAAAAAAATAATTGAATTTCACCACTGATCCAAATGTCCTGTTTTTTATTGTGCTCTCTCTGAGCAAAATACAGATAGGGGCCCTGTTTCCTGATTCTGATGTGGCTTGACTTCCATGTATTCTTACCACAGATAAAGCTTTTGTTCACTAGTCCAGAGTGGACAATATTTTTTTCCCCAGCTTTATGCTGCTTTGAAGACTCTTTCTTAAATCCCTGTGGACACGGATCTAGAACTTCAGCGCCCCATTTGTCAGTGATCATCTGGAATT
Organism: Coluber constrictor foxii; assembly: GCA_038048745.1. Taxonomy (NCBI): domain Eukaryota; kingdom Metazoa; phylum Chordata; class Lepidosauria; order Squamata; family Colubridae; genus Coluber; species Coluber constrictor. The sequence continues at coordinate 83,365,561 of CM075965.1, read as the reverse complement.
TACTAGACTGCTGATAGAATCTGCTATCTTGTTGTCCGGCTAATCACACCTTCAGATGTGATTGTGCAGGCCTCCCCCGTTGTCACTTTGTAGATCTCGCTTCCTTCCTGGCGTTTTCAGACAAAAGACATGCAACACCGCCAAGAAAATTGGACAGTGTTTGCTGCACCACAAGCATGGACAAGTACTCCTTGACTTACAACCGTTCATTTAGTGACCGGTTCCTATTTATGCCGATTGCAGTGACCTTTCTTACAAGCGAAGTCAATGACGAAGCTGGATTCGCTTAACTTAACCTGTCACTAACTTAACAACTGAAGTGATTTGCTCAGGGGTGGGCTGCTGGGGGTTTGCAGGGATTCGGGAGACCCTCTAGCTAAGATTCTGTGCAGTTTGGAGAACCCCCAAATCCCACTACTGACTGACCCCGCCCCTCTCCCTCCCCTCCTAGTCACTTCTCGCCTGGCTTGAGAAGGTAAGGGCATCAGCGGGGAATGGAGAAGCAGCCAACGCAGAGACAGAGAGATACAGAGAGAGAGGGAGAGACAGAGACAGAGAGATACAGAGAGAGAGGGAGAGACAGAGACAGAGACAGAGACAGATACAGAGAGAGAGGGAGAGACAGAGACAGATACAGATACAGAGAGAGAGGGAGAGACAGACACAGAGAGAGAGGGAGAGACAGAGACAGAGAGATACAGAGAGAGAGGGAGAAACAGAGACAGGGACAGATACAGAGAGAGAAGTAGAGACAGAGACAGGGACAGATACAGAGAGAGAGGAAGAGACAGAGAGAGATACAGAGAGAGAGGGAGGGGGGAGGGGGGAGGGGAGAGAGAGATATGTCAATAGGGTTTTGTGGTTCCTGGTGCCCTGATGACTGGCTGGGTAGGCATGGCTGAGGCGGGGAGGTCATGTGACTGGTGGAAGTGAATGACATCGAGTTGGCCACGCCCACCCAGGTTTTGTGGCTCCCGGTGTTTTCTTTTCTGTGGGAAACGGGTCTCTTTGAGTCCTTAAGGTTGCAGACCCCTGATTTACACACTTTATACACTTCTTTATTTATACTCTTCTATTTCCATGACGACCCAAGCATTTATCTTCCAGGCTTTCAGCTTCCAATAGAAGGCAATATTTGTTGCTCAGGGCTGAACTGCGGGGTCCTTGGTGCTCTCTGAGCTTGGTGGTTTCCTTGGAGACGTTTCATGACCCAACTAGGTAACATTATCAGTGCCAGAAAGGGTTGGGGTTTGTTCTCGCTGTATACCAGTGCCTTGCCCTACCAGTGTTGATGGGAGTGGCCTTGGTAGTTCCTTGATTAGACTGTTTTTTTTCTGTCAGCCTGAATTGATAGTTCCTTCATCGGAGTATTGTTTACTTCTTGTTTGTTAGTCTTAGTATTAATCTTGATGTTAATCTCTGATTATCTGGGTGTAATTGCTGGTGGTGGGAATGTTTTTTGTCTTTTGGGCTGGCACACCCCTCTCCCTTCCAGCGCTGATGATGTTGCCTAGTTTGGTAATGGAACATCTTCAAGAAAACAAGCAACCTTAGAGAGCACCAAGGACGCACCCTCTTCTTCCTCCTCCTCCTGTCTGTAAATCCCACTCCCTTCTAACACTGATATTGTTGCCTAGCTGGTAATGAAAAGTCTGTAAGAAATAACCAAGCTCAGAGAGCACCAAGGACCTCACACATCCTTCCTTCCTTCCTTCCTTCCTTCCTTCCTTCCTTCCTTCCTTCCTTCCTTCCTTCCTTCCTTCCTTCCTCCCTCCCTCCCTCCCTCCCTTCCATTGTTCACCTTCCTTCCTTCCTTCCCCTCCCATTGTTCATCTTCCTTCCTTCCTTCCTTCCCTTCTTTCCTTCCTTTCCTTCCTTCTTCCTTCCTTTCCTTCCTTCCTTCCTTCCCATATCTATCCATCCTTCCTTCTTTCCTTCCTTCCTTCCCTTCCTTCCTTCCTTCCTTCCTTCCTCCCTCCCTCCCTCCCTTCCATTGTTCACCTTCCTTCCTTCCTTCCCCTCCCATTGTTCATCTTCCTTCCTTCCTTCCTTCCCTTCTTTCCTTCCTTCCTTCCTTCCCACATCCATCCTTCCTTCTTTCCTTCCTTCCTTCCTTCCTTCCTTCCTTCCTCCCTCCCTCCCTCCCTTCCATTGTTCACCTTCCTTCCTTCCTTCCCCTCCCATTGTTCATCTTCCTTCCTTCCTTCCTTCCCTTCTTTCCTTCCTTTCCTTCCTTCTTCCTTCCTTTCCTTCCTTCCTTCCTTCCCATATCTATCCATCCTTCCTTCCTTCCTTTCCTTCCTTCCTTTCTTCCTTCCTTCCTTTCCTTCCTTCCCTTCTTTCCTTCCTTCCTTCCTTCCCACATCCATCCTTCCTTCTTTCCTTCCTTCCTTCCCTTCCTTCCTTCCTTCCTTCCTCCCTCCCTCCCTCCCTTCCATTGTTCACCTTCCTTCCTTCCTTCCCCTCCCATTGTTCATCTTCCTTCCTTCCTTCCTTCCCTTCTTTCCTTCCTTCCTTCCTTCCCACATCCTTCCTTCCTTCCTTCCTTCCTTCCTTCCTTCCTTCCTTCCTCCCTCCCTCCCTCCCTCCCTTCCATTGTTCACCTTCCTTCCTTCCTTCCCCTCCCATTGTTCATCTTCCTTCCTTCCTTCCCTTCTTTCCTTCCTTTCCTTCCTTCTTCCTTTCTTTCCTTCCTTCCTTCCTTCCCATATCTATCCATCCTTCCTTCCTTCCTTTCCTTCCTTCCTTTCTTCCTTCCTTCCTTTCCTTCCTTCCCTTCTTTCCTTCCTTCCTTCCTTCCCACATCCATCCTTCCTTCTTTCCTTCCTTCCTTCCCTTCCTTCCCATATCCATCCTTCCTTCCTTCCTTTCCTTCTTTCCTTCCTTCCTTTCCTTCCTTCCTTCCTTTCTTCCTTCCTTTCCTTCCCATATCCATCCTTCCTTCCTTCCTTCCCTTCCTTCCCTTCCTTCCCTTCCTTCCCTTCCTTCCCTTCCTTCCTTCCCATATCCATCCTTCCTTCCTTCCCTTCCTTCCTTCCTTCCTTCCTTTCCCTCCCTCTCTCCCTCCCTCCCTCTCTTTCCTTCCTTCCTTCCTTCCCATATCCATCCTTCCTTTCTTCCTTCCTTCCCTTCCTTCCTTCTTTCCTTCCTTTCTTCCTTCCCTTCCTTCCTTCCCATATCCATCTTTCCTTCCTTCCTTTCCTTCCTTCCCTTCCTTCCCATATCCATCCTTCCTTTCTTTCCTTCCTTCCTTTTCTTCCTTCCTTCCTTTCCTTCTTTCCTTCCTTCCTTTCCTTCCTTCCTTCCTTCCTTTCCTTCCTTCCCATATCCATCTTTCCTTCCTTCCTTTCCTTCCTTTCCTTCCTTCCCATATCCTTCCTTCCTTCCTTCCTTCCTTCCTTCCTTCCTTCCTTCCCCTCTGCTGCCTTCCCATTCTTTAGCATCCTACCTATAGAACTGCAATTATGTTTTCTGTTGCTCCACCCAGCAGATTACTCTTGTCTTTGACTAGGCCGTATTTGACAGGGTTTTGAAAAGTAATTTGGGCGTGTTGATGACTTCCAGCCACCATTTCCTTTTCATCTGACACTGGGGAATCCAGGGAAGTGCGGAAACGGTGCCCCAGATACAGACCAAAAAAGTAAACAGCCTTAACAAGATAAAAATGCCAGTGATGGGCTAATCACTTGCCCAGAAAAGTGATATATTAGGGATAGATTCCTTATGGAAGGAATAGGTTCTTCTATTTTGCAATCATCCATGCCTGGCGGGGAAAAAGGGCTGAAGATGCTTTAAAAAAAGATATGAACGTAAATATTTACTAGGTATAAAGTTTCTTAAGTTAATTTATCTAAGGGATTCAAGATTAATTTGAATGCTGCTCTTCTAGCTCCCAAACAATGTGCATTCCATTACAGAATAGCAGAGGTGGGAGGAACCTTGGAAGATTTCTACTCCAACCCCTTGCTCAAGGAGGAGAACCTCTACCATAGGCGAGATCGGACCGGATCCAGCTCATGGGATGCTTAAATATGGGCCTCAGGGCTGGCCTGGAAGTAGCAAATAGCAAATAACTACCCCGTAGTACTGCGTGCTCCATTTTCAGCCTGGATCAGTAGTGGGTTTCAAATTTTTTTACCACCAGTTCTGTGGGCGTGGCTTGGTGAGCATGGCAGGGGAAAGATATTGTAAAATCTCCATTCCCTCCCCAATCCCAAGGTCGACTCAGCCTTCCATCCTTTCTAAGGTGGGTAAATTGAGGACTCAGTTTGTGAGGGCAATAAGCTGACTTTGTATAAATATAGAAAAGTATGAAGGCTATTGTTTAATGCATTGTAAGCCGCCCTGAGTCTCCGGAGAAGGGCGGCATATAAATCAAATAAAAAATAAATAAAATAAATCCAGGGAAGGTTACTGCAAAATCCCCATTTCCTCCCAATCAGCTGGGACTCAAGAGGCAGAGAATAAGTGGGGGCGGGGCCAGTCAGAGGTGGTATTTACTGGTACTCAAAATTTCCGCTACTGATTCTCCAGAACTGGTCAGAACCTGACCGGTTGCTGAGTGGGCGTGGCCATGGTGGGCGTGGTCTACTTGCGTTTTTGCCCTCCCCAGGCTCCAGATGCTTTCCTCGAGTCTCTGGGAGAGCAAAAATGGCCTCCCCAGGTTCCGGAGGGCCTCTGGAGCTTCCAGTAGGCCTGTTTTTCACCCTCCCCGAGCCTCCGTGCACTTACCTGCATTCAAAACAGGCCACGAGGGGACTCCAGGGAGAGGAGGGGTGGGAGGGGCCCACCAGGAGTGGGATTTGGGGGTTCTCTGAACTGCACCGAATCTTAGCTAGAGGTTGTCCCGAACCCCTGCGTACTCCCAGCAGCCCACCTCTGTTTACAGCCCTTTCTGAGCTGTTTTACAAAGTCAACATCTTGCCCCCAACAAGCCGGGTCCTCATTTTACTGACCTCGGAAGGATGGAAGGCGGAGTCAACCTCGAGCCAGTCAGGATTGAATCTCTGGCAGTGGACAGTTAGCTTGCAATACAGCACTCTAACCACTGTGCCACCATAGCTTCCTTCCTTCCTTCCTTCCTTCCTTCCTTCCTTCCTTCCTTCCTTCCTTCCTTCCCTTCACAAGCAATAGCCCTTAGACTTATATCCTGCTTCACAGTGTTTTACCGCCTGCTCTGAGCAGTTTACAGAGTCAGCCTCTTGCCCCCAACAATCCGTGTCCTCATTTTACCGACCTCGGAAGGATGCAAGGTTGAGTCAACCTTGAGCCGGTCAGGATCGAACTCCTGGAGTTAGAAGTGAGTTAGCCTGCACTACTGCATTCTAACCACTGTGCCATCATGGCTCTTATGGTGTAGGGGGGCTGGACTAGACGACCTCTGAGGTCCCTTCCAGCCCGATGAATCTATGTTTTAAAGCAGGGGTGAAATCCAGCAGGTTCTGACAGGTTCTGGAGAACTGGTAGCGGCGATTATGAGCAGTTCGGAGAACTGGCAAATACCACCTCTGGCTGGTCCCAGATTGGGGTGGGAATGGAGATTTGGCAATATCCTTCCCCTGGAGTGGGGTGGGAATGGAGATTTTGCAGGATTCTTCCCCTGCCACGCCTACCAAGCCATGCCCAGTCATCATCTCTTGTTTCTGAACTTTGGCAGGGTGCCAAAGAAGATAAAGGTGTGTGATAAGCCTGAAGGATTTATTCTGAAATTGGTTTGCAATTAATTTGGACTAAGCTGGGAATGAAGTAATTCTCAGCTGTTATAATAAAATAGGTTTGTTTGAGACTAATTGTGTCTTGTAATGACTAAGTCAGCCTAGGCCACAATAATTTTCCAACCTTTCACACAAGCGTATTAGCTACTCAGTCTTTAATACAAAGTGCAAAACAGGTACAGGGAAACAGGACATGATACTCCAATCATTCAGTTCAACCCTGGAAACAAAAAGGAGTCTTGGAATTAATCACACTGCATGTAATTTTGAAGTCGCTGTAGAGATTTAAAAAGGTGTTACCTTTAATGAGAAATATCACTTCTCTGGGTACGGTGACGGAATCATCGGACGTCTGTTCTTTTTTAAAAAATTCCAAGTGCTTCTTATCCACAACGGATCTGAGAGGTCCTCGGTGTTCTCTGAGCTTGGTTCTTTTCTTGCAGAAGTTTCATTACTCAAACTAGATCACTTTCTCCAACCCGTAGTTTGGATAATTAAACATCTGCAAGAAAATAACCAAGTTCAGAGAGCATCAATGGCCGCCCGAGTTACTATTCTTGTCTATTGCTAAAATCTGATCTTTTATCGACAAGAAATCCTTCTAAGGGAAAATTATGTTAAAAGCCGAGAAAGAGAATTGTACATTTTCTGTCTCCTCCGCCGCCTCCTTTCTTCTCCTCCTTCCACCTCTTTCCTTCTCCTCCTCCTCTTCCTTCTTCTCTTCTTCCTCCTTTTTCCTCCTCTTTCTTCTTCTTCCACCTCCTTCCATTTCCTCCTTCTCTTCTTCATCCTCCTCTTTCTTCTTCTCCTTCCAACCTCCTTCCTTTTCCTCCTCCTTCTTCTCTTCTTCCTCCTCCTCTTCCTCTCTCTTCTCCTCCTCCTTCCATCTCCTTTTTTCTCCTTTTCCTCCTCCTCCTCCTCCTCCTCCTCCTCCTCCTCCTTCCTCCTCCTCTTCCTCTCTCTTCTCCTCCTCCTTCCATCTCCTTTTTCTTCTTCTCCTCCTTCTTCTCTTCTTCCCCCCTCCTCCTTTCTTCTTCTCCTTCCACCTCCTTCCTTTTCCTCCTCCTCCTCCTTCACCTCCTTTTTTCTCCTCCTCCTTCTTCTCTTCTTCCTCCTTCCTCCTCCTCTTTCTTCTTCTCCTTCCACTTCCTTCCTTTTCCTCCTCCTCCTCCTCTTCCTCTCTCTTCTTCTCCTCCTTCCACCTCTTTCCTTCTCCTCCTCTTCCTTCTTCTCTTCTTCCTCCTTTCTCCTCCCCTTTCTTGTTCTCCTTCCACCGCCTTCCTTTTTCTCCTTCTCTTCTTCCTCCTCCTCTTTCTTCTTCTCCTTCCACCTCCTTCCTTTTCCTCCTCCTCCTTCTTCCTCCTCCTCCTCCTTCTTCCTCCTCTTCCTCCTCCTCCTTCCTCCTCCTTTCACCTCCTTTCTTCTCCTTCTCCTCCTTAATATTTCATAATTCAAGGGTGCAGACATAGGCAATTATTAGAGCTAAGAACATGACAAACAAGATGACTTATTCATGGGTGACCATGCTTAATCACAGCCTTCAGATCAGAACAAATCTCTGAGCCTGAAATTCCATATTCCAAACCACAGAACTGGGGAATAATTCATTCGAATAAATGCATAGGAGCTGTTGGATCTACCTTGAGATCAAACAAATCTGCAAGACTACAGCCAAACTTAAAATGAACCTACGACAGACCAGGTGTAGACTATGAAATCTGTTCAACTCGCCTATCCAGGTGTGTCTTGATAATGCAAAACCATTTTGCTGGGAAGGCGATTCGGTGCTGCAACAGAGGTGCATAATGTTTGACAGCCCTGTATAAAACACCTAAGCGTTTCCTTTATGTATTCACTTCCAGGGTTTTACTACTTGCCTGCCGTGCCTTTAAGAAATCAACAGATTAAAAAACCGTGTGGCATTCTCCTAAATTATCCCAGGTTGAAATCCCTGAGTTTTTCTCCCTTCCAATCAGAATCCAGTTTTGGTCTCCGCGACGTAAAAAAGAAGTGGAGACTCTAGAAAGTGTGCAGAGAAGAGCAACAAAGAGGATTAGGGGACTGGAGGATAAAATATATGAAGAACAGTTGCAGGAACTGGGGATGGCTAGTTAGTGAAGGATCATAGCATCCGGCTCTCTCCATTCCTGGCAAATCCATGGGGAAGAAATGGAGGGAGGGACAGATTTGATCTTCCTGGGCTCCAAGATCACCGCAGATGAGGACTGCAGCCAAGAAATTAAAAGACGCTTGCTCCTGGGGAGGAAAGCTATGGCAAATCTTTACAGCATATTAAAAAGCAGAGACAGCACCCTGACAACAAAAGTGTGTATAGTCAAGGCTATGGTTTTCCCAGTTGCAATATCTGGCTGTGAACATTGGACCATAAGGAAAGCTGAGTGCCAAAGAATGGAGGCCTTTGAACTCTGGTGCTGGAGAAGACTCCTGCAAATCCCTTGGACTGCAAGGCGATCCAACCGGTCAGTCCTAGAGGAGATCAACCCCGACTGCTCTTTAGAAGGCCAGATCCTGAAGATGAAACTCAAATATTTTGGCCACCTAATGAGAAGGAAGAACTCACTGGAGAAGAGAACGATGGAGGGCAAAAGAAGAAGGGGACGGCAGAGAACAAGGTAGCTGGATGAAGTCACTGAAGCAGTCAGCGTGAGCTTCAATGGACTCCAGAGGATGGTAGAGGACAGGAAGGCTTGGAGGAACGTTGTCCATGGGGTCGCGATGGGTCAGACATGCAACTCACAACAAAAATCTAGTGAAGAGAAGGACAGGGGTGACATGATAGCAGTCTTCCAATAATGAGGGGCTGTCACAGTGAGGAGGGGAGTCAAGCTATTCTCCAAAGTACCTGAGGGCAAGACAAGAAGCAACAGATAGAAACTCATCAAGAAGAGAAGCATCCTAGAACTAAGGAGAACTTTTGTGACAACAAATTAACCAGTGGAACGGATTGCTTCCAGAAGTTGTGGATGCTCCAACCCTAGAGGTTTTTAAGAAAAGATCAGACAACCATGTGTCTGAAATGTGTCTGGTCCAACCCTGATCTAGGGTTGGACCAGAAGACCTCCAAAGTCCCTCTCAACTCTCTTGTATTCTGTTAAAATATATACAGAGTTATACTGACTTTCTAGAGGGTGGGGGGAAGTCAAGATGTCCATGCAATGAATAGAGAACCAAGAAATAAATATCTAGAAAGAGGATTCTGAAGCCTGGGTCTTTTGAAGAAACTTCTGAGGCTGATTTGGGTGCTTGGTGGCGGGCCATTCTTTCTCGTTTGTTGCTGCTTCTGTCTCAAGCAGGAAGCATAGCTATTCCCCGCTTTCTGCATACTGAAAATGAGTCAGGGTAAACTGACAGTGGCAAAGATCATCTTTCTGTGCCAGTTTATGCCTAGTAGAAGGAAAAGGAGAAATCTGAGAACCTGTTTAAGATGGTATAAGTCGTGGAGGCATTGTAACTCACAGGGTGGTAACTGCCAGTCGTGGGTTTCAATTTTTTTTACTACCGGTTCTGTGGGTGTGGCTTGGTGGGCGTGGTGTGGTGGGCGTGGCAGGGGAAGGATACTGTAAAGTCTCCATTCCCTCCTCACTCCAGGGAAAGGTTACTGCAAAATCCCCATTTCCTCCCGATCAGCTGGGACTTGGGAGGCAGAGAATAGATGGGGGTGGGGCCAGTCAGAATTTTTACTACCGGTTCTTCGAACTACTCAAAATTTCTGCTACCGGTTCTCCAGAACTGGCCAGAAACCCATCTCTGGTAACTGCCACCATCAGAGACCAGGTTGATAGGAATAAGATATGAATGTCTATGGAGATTCTCAGTCATCCAGGTCATAGTTGCTTTTTTCAAGGGGCAACTGGACTTTCCTGTTTTTCATTGAAGGCATTTCCCTTCTCATCCAAGAAGCTTTTTCCGCTCTGACTGGATGGTGGGGAATAGAAGGATTGATACTCCTTGCAGACAGCTGGTCATTTGCATTCTTTTAAAAGAGTCATTGAGGCCCCTTGGAGGTTAATCTGTGTTCTCAGGGTCACAGATAAATGGTGTGGAGCCTTCCTGGAATTGCTGAAAGGCCTGTATTATCAGCAGTTGTTCAGCTTGTCGAAGCATGAATCAGCCTTGTTCCCCCCCTGGGGAAACTGTAATTAATTAGAGGTGAATGGATCTTGTTTTCTATGGTGTATACTCTCCAAGAAAGAAAACCCGAAGTATATATTCTAAAAAAACATTTTTATTAAAGAAGTAAAAAACCTAGCTAACTACACCTTACTGTCAGTGGTATCTCAGAGAAGGACAAAGGAAGAAGTAAATCAGGAAGTTAGAAAAGAAAGAATGTATACATGTGCTGTAGTTCAAAAATCACAAGACAGTCTCATCTTTGTTGATAAAGTTCTCTGACAAGCTACCCTAATGTTCAGAATGGAAGCTCAGCTGGCAAATACAAATAACGCAGTGACACAGCAGTCCTATAACATAGTCCTTTTAGCAGCTCCAAGAAGGATCCACACCCATTTGCACTACTCAGATGACCCTGAGGACACAGATAAATCTCCAAGGGGCCTTAACGACCCTCTCAAAGGATGCAAATGAGCAGCTGACTGCAAGGAATATCAATCCTTCCGTTCCCCACCATCCTGTCAGAGCGGAAGAAGTTTCTTGGATGAGGAGGGAAACACCTTCAAAGGAAAACAAGAAAGTTCAGATGCCTTCTGAAAAAGCAACTTTGGGACAATAAGAGATGAAGAATACTTCAGGCCCAGAAAGCTATTCTCATTCAGACAGTCATTAGCATGGACTTGACCTGACTCTTAACCGTTACTCATGGCCGTTCATAAAGATGGCAGGACCATACTTGTGGGTCATAATTTATCATAATAAAATATAAGATCCTGTTGGCTTTTGATAAGACAGTGAAGATCTGGCTTTGTGCCCCAGCATGACCACTGAAGGTATAAAGGGCCCTGCTTCCTAGTTATATATTCTCTGGAGACTCAGGGCGGCTTACAATGCGTTAAGCAATATCCTTCATACTTTTGTATATACCTGCTTAGTAGGGCTTTTTAAACATTTTTACCTTTTACTTTTTTTTAAAAAAAAAGAAAAGATTGATTCAGCCTTCCATCCTTTTCTAAGGTAGGTAAATTGAGGACCCAGTTTGTGGGGGCAATAAGCTGACTTTGTATAAAATATACAAAAGTATGAAGGCTATTGCTTAATGCATTGTAAGCCACCCTGAGTCTCCGGAGAAGGGCGGCATATAAATCATTTTTTTAAAAAAAAAGAAGGGGAAGGGGAAATAGAAGAGAAGAAATAGAGGAAGGGAAAGGAAAGGGAGGGAGGGGGGAAGAGATAGGGGAAGGGAGGAGAAGGGAGGGGAGGGGAAGGGAGTAGAAGAAGAAGAAGGGAGAAGAAGGGGAAGAGGAAAGGAGGAGAAGCAGAGAAGAGGAAGAGAAAAAGGGGAGGGGAAGGGGAAAGGAGAAGAAGAGGAAGGGAAGAGGAAAAGGGAGTGGAAGGGGAGGAGAAGAGAGAAGGGAGGAGAAGAGGAAGGGAGAAGAAGAGGAAGGAAGGGGAAGAGGAAAAGGGAGGGGAAGGGGAGAAAGAAGAGAAGGAAGAGGAAGTGAGGAGAAGAGGAAGGAAGAGGAAGGGGAAGAGGAAAAGGGAGGGGAAGGGGAAGGGCAGAAGAAGAGAGAAGGGAGAGGAAGGGGAAGAGGAAGGGAAACTAAGGAAAAGGAAGGGAGAGGGGAGAAGGGGAAGGGGTATTTCATTCAGCCTGAGCTGAAATGCAACACTAGGAGATGTAAAAGTGAAGCAAGAATGAGTTCCTTGACTTAATCGGGCTTTGTCAGACCAATTGCATTTTCTTTTAAAGAAAAAGCAACTGGGCACAGCAGACAAGGGACAAACCAGGACCAATGACTACCCAGGGCAATGACTGACTTCCGGAGGGGAGGGCCATGCCTGGCCCTGCAGCCAATCCGAGCTGAGAATCAAAGAAAACCTTGGAGCCCATCTGCTCTCAGGGCTTCAGACAACTCCGGTTGGGAAACGGAAGCTGAGCAGCATGGGCCCGGGGAGCCTTGGCAATGGGTCTGGAGTGGGGAGGGAGCATGACGTCATTGATTTCTACCCTCAGGAAATTGTGAGGGGCTCTGCACTGGCAATGTGCCAGGCAGCTCTGCCCAGAGACCATCAGGTCAAGAGCAGTCAAAATTTTCCCAATGGCCAACAACACCATGAAATGAGGGGTGAAATCTAATTATCTTCTCCACTGGTTCAGAAGTGCGTGGGCACATCATGTGTGTGCGCCAATGCTCTTCACATGCGCAAATCCTTCTGTGCATGCGCCTAGGGTAAATAACAGGAAGTAAAAGCCAGGAAGTAACAACGACCAGGCGGGTGGGCGGAGCCTTGAGCTGCCATCGCTACCGGTTCTCCGAACCACCGGCTGTCATCGCTACCAATTTGGCCGAACCCAACCGAACCGGGAGAATTTCACCCCTCCATGAAAGACATCTTACGGGACGGGAAGGAATTAGGTAGTTCCCTAAACTGCAAAATAATAAAACTTACCAGGGCTTGCCAAGCAGATAGCTATCTTACCCTCTCCTCAACCTTCTCTATTAAATTTAGATTTAAAATTCAGCCTACATTTATGTGGGATTTAATTGCAGCAGGCTAGCTTGGCTTGCAATTAAGTTTCTCTCCCCCTCTCTCTCTCTCTCTCTCTCTCTCTCTCTCTCCCTCTGTCTCTGTCTCTGTCTCTGTCTCTGTCTCTGTCTCTGTCTCTGTCTCTGTCTCTGTCTCTCTCTCTCCCCTGCCTGGACTACTGCAATGCTCTCTACATGGGGCTCCCCTTGAGGAGCACCCAGAGGCTCCAGCTGGTCCAGAATGCGGCCGCGCGGGTGGTTATGGGAGCGACGTGGTGCTCCCATGTGACCCCCCTCCTGCGTGAGCTACTCTGGCTCCCGGTGGTCTTCCGGGTGCACTTCAAGGTTTTGGTTAGCACCTTTAGAGCACTCCATGGCATCGGACCGGGCTATTTACGAGACCGCCTTCTGCCACCAATAACCTCTTACCAACCAGTACACTCCCATAGAGAGGGGCTTCTCAGGGTGTTGTCGGCCAAACAGTGTCGACTGGCAACCCCCAGGGGGAAAGCCCTCTCTGTGGGGGCACCCACCATCTGGAACGAGCTCTCCCCGGAGATACGGAGGATCCCGGATCTGCACGCTTTTCGTCGTGCTCTTAAAACGTTTTTGTTCCAGCAGGCTCGCCTGGCCTAACACTCCCTTTTAAATTTTTAAATTTTAAATTATTTTAATCTGTTTTATAAATTGGGTGTTTTTAAATTTGTTCTTGGGCTCAAATGTTTAATATTTTCAATGGGTTTTTTAATGTTTGTATTGTCTGTATTTTATCTTGGCTGTTCACCGCCCCGAGTCCTTCGGGAGTAGGGCGGTATATAAATTATTATATATATTATATATATATAAACTAAACTAAACTAAACTAAACTAAACTAAACTAAACTAAACTAAACTAAACTAAACTAAACTAAACTAAACTAAACTAAACTAAACTAAACTAAACTAAACCTCTCTCTCTCTCTCTCTCTCTCTCTCTCTCTCTCTCTCTCCCCCTCCCTCCCTCCCTCTCTTTTTTTTTTTAAGAAACGAAGTTTCTTTTTCACGTCAGTTTCACTTCCTGGAGGGTTTCGTTCCAAAATGTGTCTGCATGCTTCATTCTGGCACAGCTTCTCAAAAGAGGCCAGGCCATCCTTTCTGGTCAATAGTCTTTTTTTCCCTCCTTCCTGGCTGGGCTCTGCAACCTATGGGTCACACCTGCCCTTCTTTGCAATCTCAGGCGGCTCCAGAAACGGTGGCTCTCGCCGGCTTGCCGAAAGGAAACTGGTCCCAGTTACCTAACTCCTCCTTCTCCTCCTCCACTTGGCAAGCTTGCTTGCTTGCTCTGGGCCTTGGGTTTAAAACACGGCGGCTTCCAGAAACATCAGCTGGCAACGGAGCCTGCATTACTAATGCAGCTGGCCTGCTTGCTTTTGGCAGGGCGAGAGGACTCGTTTTTCCACTTGGCCCTCTGGCAGGGGGAATCGTACTTTTGCAAACCCTTCCCTTTGCATTGCAACTTTTTACCATCTGGTATGTGGCTTTGGCTGTGGAGTGAGCTCATCGTTATCTATGGCCCTTTCCGCATTATTTATTTGCTAGATTTGGGTAACCACAAGGTGGCTTCCTCAGGGATCCCTCCTCCCATGTTTTCTTTTCTTTTTTTCCACAATCACAACCGATAAAGAAAGTTGGGCTGAAGGAGCAACCCAGGAGGGAAACGCTATGGGTTCGCTCGAACCGGTAGTGAAAAAATGCTTTAAAAAGGAAAAAGGAAAAAAAAAGTTGCGATGATCATGTGGCACAGGTGATCCTCGGAACGTTTTTTTTTACTTTTTTAAAGCATTTTTTTACTACTGGTTCGGGCAATAGGTAGTAAAAAAATGCTTTAAAAAAGTAAAAAAACAAAGGACCTGACAATCAGCTGTGACAATCAGCTGTGCAGCACAATTGTCAGAAGTTTTTTTTTACTTTTTAAAGCATTTTTTTTACTGCCTATTGCCTGAACTGATATTTTTGTGCAAAGTGTGATAGTTTGTTTTTGAGCTCTCTGTGACTCTGTGAGGCTCCTGCTTGTTGCAGCATCCATTTTGTGTGAAATCCAGCTGCTTTTGCATTGTGTGTGAGTCAGTTGAGTAGCCTTTGTGTTGTTTTTATGTAAAGCGTGATCGTTGGTTTTCCCGGTCACATGACCACCAAGCCATGCCCACCCAGTAACATGACCATCAAGCCACACCCACCCAGCCACATGACTACCAAGTCATGCCCACCAAGCCACACCCACTGAACCGGTAGGGGAAATGCTTGAATTTCACCACTGGAACAATCCATTAAGCTATGGGAAGACTGGAATCTGGGTTTTGTTATCATCTAATCTTATGACACCACTACATTAAGCTGAGACTTGAACTAAGTAAGAGTTCCAAAATCCATAATCCCCCTATTAACTTTTGTGAAGGAGGGGACTCTAGAAACTGAATCAATCTGTCCTTGGCACACTCTAGGCTGGGTGGTTTCTAGGTAACGTTATCACTGCTGGGAATGGAGAGGAGGAGGAGGAGGACTGGGAGGAGGAGGACTGTTCCCTGATCTTGATGGTTCTCTTGTAGATGCTTCATTATCCTAATAAGACCAGGGGTGAAATACTATCGGTTCAGGCCAGTTCGCCCGAACCGGTAATAAAAAATGCTACTGGTTCGCCGAACCGGTAGTAAAAAAATGTAAAAAAAAAAAAGTTCCAGCAATCAGCTGAGCGGCGCCCGATGGTTGGAACTTTTTTTTTTAACTTTTTAAAGCATTTTTAACTACCGGTTCCAGAGAATAAATAGAAATGCTTTAAAAAATAAAAAATAAAAAGTTTCGACAATCGTGCGTCACTCAGCTGATCGTCGAAACTTTTTTTTTTTTTTACTTTTTAAGCATTTTTTATTACCGGTTCGGGCGAATAGGTAGTAAAAATCGCTTTAAAAAGGTTTTTTAAAAGTCTCGGACGATCGCACGGCACAACTGTGATCATCGGAGCCTTTTTAAAAACTTTTTTAAAGCATTTTTTTACTGCCTATTTGCCCGAACCGGTAATAAAAATTGCTTTAAAAAAGTTTTTAAAAAGGTTCCCAAGATCGCGCACCATACCCGATTCCCCACCCCCCGTTCTACTTACCTTCCCGAGCCTCCTTTTTGGCACGTATTGCACATGCGTGCACAGCACATGTTTGGTGCAAACTGCACATGCGTGCGCAGTGCACATACACAGCCAGCAAACCAGTAGCAAACTGGTTTATATTTCACCATTGAATAATACCCTAGATAACATCATCAGTCCGAGAAGGGAGGGGGATTCACAGGGAGGAGGAGGAGAAGGAGAATGACGATGACAACTGTGAGGTCCTTGGTTTTCCTTTGACCTTAGCAGTTCTCTTGTAGACGTTTCATTAACCAACTGAGTACCATCATCAGTGCTAGAAGGGAGTGGGGTTTCTGGAGAGGAGGAGGAGGAGGAGGAGGAGGAGGAGGAGGAGGAGGAGGAGGAGGAGGAGGAGGAGGAGGAGGAGGAGGAGGACGAGGAGGAGGACGAGGACGAGGACGAGGAGGACGAGGAGGAGGACGACGACTGTGAAGTCCTTGGTGTTCTCTGACCTTGGCAGTTCTCTTGTAGACGTTTCATTAACCAACTGAGTACCATCATCAGTGCTAGAAGGGAGTGGGGTTTCTGGAGAGGAGGAGGAGGAGGAGGAAGAGGAGGAGGAAGAGGAGGAGGAGAAGGAGGACTGTGAAGTTCTTGGTACTCTCTGACCTTGGCAGTTCTCTTGTACACGTTTCATTAACCAACTGGGCTAGAAGGGAGTGGGGTTTGCTCTCTGCTTAAGTACAAGTGGTTTATCTCATCTGTGCTGATGGGAGTTGTCTCGGTGGTTCCTTGATGAGGCTGTTGTTTATTGTTATCTTGTTTGACTGAGTTTTTACTTCCCTAATTGGGGTGTTGTTTAGGGTTTGGTCGCTAGTCTCATAATATTAACCTTGGTGTTAACCTCAGCTCATCTGGGTGTCGATTGCTGGCAAGGAGGTGTTTCAGTTTTTCTCTTTCCTTTTTCAATCGATCCAAATATGAATCGGTCTCTCTACTTCTAGGCTCATATCTTAATCATTACATCATCAAGTCTTTTCCTGGGCTGCAGACTGGCTAGAATCAAGGAGATGCAAAGCCAACACTTTAGTAACTATCCATCAGCAGCAACCGAATTTACTTTTATAACGACTGGCAGAAAATGTTTTACGTCAAGCTTTTACTGTCCTTGCTACATATTGACATATATTTTTCCAGCTGTTCCTGCCACCCGTTTGCAAGCTTGAAAGATGATTCCCTGTCAGCCACGAATTAATAGTTTCTGAATTAATACCGTTAAGGATGTGGGCTGGAAAGGGGAAGCTACGAATTTTCTCTTTCTCTGCCCCTCTGAACTAAGGAATGGGAAGGGAAACAACAGGAGGCCGATTTGAAGTTGAATTGAATTTATTCTCCATAGCCCCTTCAGGGCAAGACAAGAAGTAAAGGGTGAAGAAACTCCCCGGAAGGAGATCCAACCTGAAAATAAAGAGGAATTTCTTTTTATTATTGAACAGTTTTACAAAAGGTTTACATGTATATCCCCCCTTCCCTACCTCCCCCACGACTACCCCCTCCTCCTCCCTCCCCTCCTCTGTCCCTACCATCCCTTCCCCCACCTCTTCCCCTTCCCAACCACCCACCCACCTCCCCACACCCTACTTCCCAGAACAAATTACAGAATATAAAATTCTACAATCATAATCCATCCTAATCTAATTAATTATAACATTTAACATCTCCTATTACCATATTTTCCGGCGTATAAGACGACTGGGCGTATAAGACGACCCTCCTCAGAGCCATTTAAGACTCGTCAGAGCCTTATGGGCTGGTCTGCCTGGTTACAGGAGAATGAGACCCGGCGTATAAGACGACCCCCAACTTTTGAAAAGATTTTTGTGTGTTAGAAAGTAGTCTTATACGCAGGAAAATACAGTACTTTAATTCCCCAATCACCCTGCTAAACTTAGTTACCTAAAAAACCATCTTCATATTTATTCATAACCTTTCTGCAACTTCTTATTCCGGTATTTCGGTAAAGAGGAATTTCTTGACAGTGGGAACAATTGAGCAGTTGAGGAATGGAATTAGAAATGCTAGTCAGTCGGTTCAGCTCAGTTTGTGCGAGCCGGTGGTAGCGACTTGCAGGTGGGCCCAGCCACCCGCCCAGACACAATCCCGTCCTATATCGCTGTGTTTTTGATGCCGCATGCATGTGCGGATGGAACATGTGAGCGAATTGCCGTGGTTTATGACGCTGCACAGATGCACAGATGCGCACGCTCACATTTCCGGTGCTGAGCGAACCGGTGGGAACAGTATGCGAAACCCATCTCTGGATGGAATCAGGATCACGTGAAGTGTTAATACCACACTATAATGCCTTGGTAAGGCCACGCTTGGAATACGGCATCCAGCGTTGGTTGCCACAATCTAAAAAAGATGCTGAGACTCTAGAAAGAGTGCAGAGAAGAGCAACAAAGAGGATTCGGGGACTGGAGGCTGAAACATATAAAGAACGGTTGCTGGAATTGGGTATGTCTAGTTTGATGAAAAGAAGGACTAGGGGAGACATCATAGCAGTCTTCCAATATCTCAGGGGCTGCCCCAAAGAAGAGGGAGTCAAGCTATTCTCCGAAGCACCTGAGGGCAGGACAAGAAGCGATGGATGGAAACTCATCAAGGGGAGAAGCAACCTGGAATCAAGGAGAAACTTTCAGACAGTGAGAACGATGAACCAGTGGGACAGTTTTGCCTTCAGAAGTTGTGTGTGTTTCATCCCTGGAGGTATTTAAGAAGAGACTGGACTGAAATCGTATAGAGTTGGAATTGTGGGTCTTCCATCACTGGGCATTTTCAAGAAAAGAGTGGACCATCATTTGTCCGGGGTGAAATAAGGACTCCTGCCTTGGACAGGGGGTTGGACTAGAGTAGGGGTGAAATCCAGCAGGTTCTGATAGGTTCTGGAGAACCGGTAGCGGAAATTTTGAGCAGTTTGGAGAACCAGTAGTGGAAATTTTTAGCAGTTCAGAGAATTGGTAGCGGAAATTTTGAGTAGTTCGGAGAACCGGCAAATATCACCTCTGGCTGTCCCCAGAGTGGGGAGGGAATGGGGATTTTGCAGTATTCTTCCCCGGCCACGCCCACCAAGCCACACCACACCACACCATGCCCACCAAGCCACGCCCACAGAACCGGTAGTAAAAAAAATTGGATTTCACCAATTTTTGGTGGACTAGAGAACCTCCAGTGTCCTTCCTGCCCTAGGGTTATATGATTTTACTTCTGGGGGGGAGGGAAAGAAGAGGAGCGGGGAGGTGAGGGGAGAGAGGGATGCTGAGAGTTGGCTGAAGTTAAATTATTTCAGCAGTTCCACAGACCTCTCTGGGGTCAGCTGCAAGCTGTCAGGAAGTGTTCTGCTTCCAATTTCAGCCTCTCGGTGTAATCTGTAAACAATGACAACAATATTATTACAAAGTCATTTAGAGATCCGGGTGCTCTCCAATCGAAAGGAAGTTGAGAAAAGGGAGTACCCCTTTGCAATGCAAAAAAAATAAATAAATAAACCACTCTCTTGCAAAAGGTCTTCTCTTCCTTACTTTCTGCAATGCGTTTTAGGCTTTGCTATGACTCAGTTGTTTTGAGTCTTTGGTAGAATTACTCACAACGGGGTTGGGGGAAGGGGTTAGGAGCTGCTAAGACGCTTCAGTGTGAAACGGGAGGATTAGGGACCGAGAAACAGCTGTCTGAGTGACTTGTTCATCTGATCTGAATGGATGAAAAGAAACCTGTGAGTTATCTTTGACCTGACATCCTGGTTAGCTGGGGAAGTTCTCCTAAGGTGACTTGGAGTTAGTCAACAGATACATCAGCTGTCACCCTGCCTGCCTTATTCTGGGGATGCTTTTCCTTATCCAAATTCTTTCTAATCCTGAATAACATTGGAACGAAAGATATAAACTGGCCCATCAGTCTGTCCATCCACCCCAAAATAAGACCCTGTCTTATATTTTTTTGAAGCTTGAAATAAGTTTTAAATTTAAATTTAAGTTAAAAATTATTTTAAAAATTTGAATATTTTTTTTTTCAAACAAAAACAACGTAAAAACATCATCCTTTCAAACAATTACAAAAAAGTGTTTCGGTCGGTTAAAATCCTTTTGTGCGCCCAAAATATCAATATATGTCACACATTTCCCTTAAAAAAACCCAAATTTTTACACATTTAAACTTAATTTCATTTCATATATTATTTTTCATCTCCATGTTTTATTAATAAAATAAATCCCATATCATATAATATTATTTATCTTCCTGTTCTCTTATTTCAAATGTCAATTTATTCATTTCAGCACAATCTAACGTTTTCTTAATAATTTCTTCATCAGTTAATATCTTCTCTCCTTTCCAGTTTTTAGCAAATACAATTCTAGCTGCTGTTCAAACATTCACAATTAAATATTGCAATTCTTTATTAAATGTCTCTGGTAAGATCCCTAATAAAAATATCTCTGGTTTAAGATCAATATATCTCTTTATCATTTTTTCCAGCCAAATTTGTATCTTAGTCCAATATCTCCCTGCTTCTACGCATGTCCACCATATATGGTAATATGATCCTGGGGTCTGATGACACTTCCAACACTTCTCCGATTTATTCTTGAACATCCTGGCTATTCTCATCGGGGGGTAAATGCCACCCGTAAAACATCTTATACAAATTCTCCTTATATGCTGTAGACATTGTCATTTTATAATTATGCGACCACAATTGTTGCCATTTTTCTAAATCAATACCATAACCAAAATTTTTCCCCCATGCTATCATTGATTCTTTAACTTGTTCTTCTTCCAATTTTACCTCTAACAAATATCCGTATAACTTTTTAATTACATGATCATCAGAACCCATTAAAATCTTATCTAAATTAGTCAAAACATTATAAAAACCTTCTTGTTTGAGATCTTCTTGATATCCTTGGTCTTATTTTCAAGGAAGTCTTATTATTTTTGGGGTGTGGGGAGCAAGACGGGGCTCCTCTTGCCATCTTGCCTGATTTCCAGCTCTGTCTCCCTAACCCTAACCAGAGGAAATGGCGGGAACCGGCTGCACAGGCATTTAAATATTTTCGGGGAGGGCTTATTTTTGGGGAGGACTTAGTTTAGTGCATGTGCTCAAAAGCCCGATTGGGCTTATTATCAGGGGATGTCTTATTTTTGGGGAAACAGAGTATTTACTGTATTTTCCTGCGTATAAGACTACTTTCTAACACACAAAAATCTTCTCAAAAGTCGGGGGTCGTCTTATACGCCGGGTCTCATTCTCCTGTAACCAGGCAGACCAGCCCATAAGGCTCTGATGAGCCTTAAATGGCTCTGAGGAGGGTCGTCTTATATGCCCAGTCGTCTTATACGCTGGAAAGTACGGTATCTGTTTGCTGGTTTTCCATCTGTGCGTCAGTCCATCTATCTCTGTGTCCGCTTGCCATTCATGTATCTTGTCCATTCAGCTATATCTCTCTGTCTCCCGCCCCATTCCTCTGTCTATCCATCTATCCCACTTTTGTAACTCTGGCCATCTGTCTTTCTGTCTGGCCAGCCGTCTCTCTCTGCCAGCTCTTCCATCTGCCAGTCCTTCTCTCTGCTTATTGACCTACCTGTCGGTCGGTCTGTCCACAGTGACCTCTGCCTGTCCTTCGCATCTGTCTCCCTGACTACCTCGCTGCCCCTCCGCAGAATACATCTCTTGAAAAAGGAAACAGAATGGGACTAAAAATAAGTACAGATTTTAAAATGATTCCAATATTAAGCTCTGAAGCGGTGGGGAGGGGAATTCAGAAAATATACCCCAATAAATCTGTGTAGGAGAGGCAGTTGGGCAGTCACTAATTCCTGCTTACTCTTGGTCCTATGAACTGTTTTTATGGGGTTGTAACCGGGGGTGAATTCCGCTACTGGTTCTCTGGAAATTTTGAATAGTTTGGAGAACCAGCAAATACCACCTCTGGCTGGCTTCTGGGTATGTGCAGATCACTTCTGATGACATCAGGGTCAGAGCCTCCTGCCAGTTTTACTACCGGTTGTATAGTACCCATCCAACCGGAGTCAACCCACCACTGATCCGAAGCCAGTCGTTTGTGGAAAATGAGATATTTTCTAAGAACAGAACCGAGAGCGTCAAAACAGAAGCTTATCCTGTCTTGGGCACGTAACAACTTCTCTTGTCCTCTCCTCATCTCAGATAAAGCCAGGAGCTTGTCTTCAAGTTGTGGGCCTCCAGGAACCAGGGAAGTTCAGGAAATTCAGCCCTATTGGCCCTTTTTTTAAAAAAAAAACTGGTTACAAAGCAGGTGCAAATTCCAGATGGGAGGGATGAAACCCTGCCAAATAATCAACACGTCTCTATTGAAAGGAGCCGCTGTTAAGTCAACAGTCGAAGCTGGGCAGTTTAGATGTGGTCAACCAGACCTTAAAAGATAACTCAGAGGAGACGCCAACCATTTGCTCATCTGATATGCCTTTTCTGCAAGAAGGCAAGACTTAACGCCGATTTCTTTCACGATGTAACATAGAGAGTAAACTGATAGATGTCCCATTGAAGTCAATGAGGTGGACTCGGCAAACTCGATGCTGGATTTGGGCTCGGCTTGGCCTTCAATGTGATCAAAGCGAAATGAAACAAAACCAACAATAAAAAAAGCCCAAATGGGAATCCAGGGCTGAAATCCAGCAGGTTCTAACAGGTTCTGGAGAACCGGTAGTGGAAATTTTGAGCAGTTCAGAGAACTGGCAAATGCCACTTCTGGCTGGCCCCAGGGTGGGGTGGGAATGGGGATTTTGCAATATCCTTCCCCCCAGGAGTGGGGAAGGAATGGGGATTTTGTAGTATCCTGACCCTGCCACGCCCACTAAGCCACGCCCAAAGAAATTAAACACATTAATCCTTTGGAGGATGGACTTTGTCATACTTGAAACATGGTTTTTGTTGTACTGTTGCACTGGCTAAGTAACATGTTGGGTTTTGGGGGGGTTTTTTTAACTTATTTTAAATTTGCTTTTTCAATTGTATGGCTAATCATTTTCCAGAAGCCTTAACCTTCAAGAAAAACCTCTTTTTTCTTTCTTTCTTTTTTTTTTCCTGCTTTCTTTTCAAAAACCAAGCCTGGTAGGAAAGCATTAGATGAATTGTAAGTCACAGTTTCATTTTTAGCTGTTCTCAAGCCTCCATACTCAAGCTGACCCTTGTTCAGTTGAGAACGTATCTATCGCTTTGACGTTTTTTTCTTTGCAAAAGTTCCTTTTACTTTTACTCAGAATACAGAGTGCTCTTTTCTATGGCTGTGCTCACCTATTACGGGATGCTTGCTTTTATTCTTGTGATGGACCTGAAGGGACGGCTATTTCTAAACTGATCAACTTTTAACTTCTTTTTTTTGTGTGTGTTAACTACAAAGATTTTATTTCCCTGGGCTCCAAGATCAGCGCAGATGGGGACTGCAGCCAAGAAATTAAAAGATGTTTGCTCCTGGGGAGGAAAGCTATGGCAAATCTAGGCAGCATACTAAAAAGCAGAGACATCACCCTGCCAACAAAAGTGCGTATAGTCAAGGCGATGGTTTTCCCAGTTGCAATGTCTGGCTGTGAAACTTGGATCACAAGGAAGGCTGAGAAGGCCAAAGAATGGAGGCCTTTGAACTCTGGTGCTGGAGAAGACTCCTGCGAGTCCCTTGGACTGCAAGGCGATCCAACTGGTCAGTCCTAGAGGAGATCAACCCCGACTGCTCTTTAGAAGGCCAGACCCTGAAGACGAAACTCAAATCCTTTGGCCACCTAATGAGAAGGAAGAACTCCCTGGAGAAGAGCCTAATGCTGGGAACGACTGAGGGCAAAAGAAGAACGGGATGGCAGAGAAGGAGGTGGCTGGATGGAGTCCCTGAAGCAGTCGGCGTGAGCTTCAATGGACTCCAGAGGATGGTAGAGGACAGGAAGGCCTGGAGGAACCTTGTCCATGAGGTCACGATGGGTCGGACACAACTTCACAACTAACAGCCACAAAAAAATGTGATCCATTTTTTCCTGGTTATGGAGACCTCGCTTTTTTGTCCTTTTAATCAATCTTTTGACTCAGTTACTTATTGGAAAAGGTAAACCGAGGCAGAGTTTAGGCCCAGATTTAGCAAACACTTTGCTGCAGTCCTTGAAAATATGGAAAAGCATTTCCCCCTCCCCCCCCCCCTTGAAAATGTAAAAATAATCTGGATGGGGAGAAGGAGGAAGAGATGTCTACGTTCAACTTCTGTCTTCCTTTCCTTCAACATGCCCAGCTGTAGGCAAGATATTCCTTTTGTTTCTTCAGCTGCTCGGCGACAGCGGTTCAAAAGCAAGATTGTGGGGCTGTTTTCTCTGACTTTGCATGCAAACGTTGGCACTTTTCCCAGAAAAGCATGGGGACTTTGGCTTGCCATCTCTCTGCTCTTCTTGCTTAATGGGTCTCTGCAGAAACCGTTCGAGAAATACCAGAGTCCTGCAGCATTTAATCACTGCCCTGTCCTGAAATTTACTTTGATGTATGCGTTTCCTTAAACAGGATCTTTGCAAAAGAAAAAAAATGAAATGAAAAAAAACAACCACAAACTTCACCTCCTTACTTTGACCTCCCAGGTCAAACAGTTACGGAGGGCGGTATAATTTTAAACAGAGCCTAAAGCTTACAGGGACCTCTTTTGTCATTTATAAAATCTGTAATTTTTCACACTTGCTCTTAGCCACAACACCCAGTAACATAAATGTAATGAAAGCAGGGGAAGCCATTTCTTTGCAACCTCTAGCCAAGCTCTTCCTCGTTGGCCTATTCTTTGATCCATGCCAGGGGTGAAATCCAGCAGGTTCTTACAGGTTCTGTAGAACCGGTAGCGGAAATTTTGAGTCGTTCGGAGAACCAGCAAATACCATTTCTGATATTTGGCCCCAGTGTGTGTGTGTGTGTGTGTGTGTGTGTGTGTGTGTAGATTTTGCAATATCCTTCCCCTGGAGTGGGGTGGGAATGGAGATTTTGCAGTATCCTCCCCCTGCCACACCCACCAAGCCACACCACACTCACCAAGCCACGCCCACAGAACCGATAGTAAAAAAATATGGGTTTCATCACTGATCCATGCCTTCAAGGAAGCAAATTGTGGTAAAGTACTCAAATACTACTTTAGATTGAAGTGAAAAGGGAAACAACAAGAGAGAGGGGAAGGAGTAGAGAGAGAGGAAGGGAGGAGAGGAGGGGAGAGGAGAGGAGAGGAGGGGAGAGGAGAGGAGAGGAGAGGAGAGGAGAGGAGAGGAGAGGAGAGCAGAGGAGAGAGGAGAGGAGAGGAGAGGAGAGGAGAGGAGAGGAGAGGAGAGGAGAGGAGAGGAGAGGAGAGGAGAGGAGAAAGAAGAAAGGAAAAAGGAGAGGAAGAAAAGGGAGGGGAAAGAGGAGTAGAAGAGAAGGTTAGAAGGGGGGAGAGGAGAGGAGTGGGGGAACGGAAGGGAAGGGGAAGTAGGAAAGAGAAGAAGAGGAAGAAGGAAGAAAGTAGGAGGAGAAGGAGAAAGGAAGAGAAGGGGAGGAGGAGAAGAAAGGTTGCGTAAAGGTAAATGGTAAAAGAGCAGCCCCCCAAAAGTAAAAATTAAAAATTAAAAATTAAAGATGAAAGTTAAAAGAGAAGGTGAATGAAAAAAGATGGATAAATGACTGTACATGTAAATGTGTTTATGAGAAATAAAAATAAAAAACCCTTTTTTAAAAAAAGGAATCGAACTGTATGGGGCAGAGTCCATGCCTTGATTTTAAAGCTCCAGCCACTAGAGGGCGGCAAAGAGTTGGATTTTTCTGCCCCTGTTTACTGCTACCTCTAGTGGCCGTGCAAATTTTTGCAACTCAAACGCAAGTCATCCTTCACTTATCCCCATTCGTTCAGTGACCGTTCAAAGTTACAATGGCACTGAAAAAAGTGACTTATGACCCTTTTTCACACTTATGACCGTTGCAGCGTCCCCACAGTCACGTGATCAAAATTCAGCTGCTTGGCTCATGTTTATGACGGCGACTGCAATGCCCCACATGGTCACGTGATTCCCCCTTTTGTGACCTTCCGGCAAGTCAAGTCATTGGGGCAGCCAGATTCACTTTACAACTCTCTCTTTACTGTCTTTAACGACTGCAATGGTTCGTTTAACAACGGTGGGAAGAAAAGCTGTAAAATGGGACCCAACTCACTCGAGAACTGCCTCGCTTAGCCACAGAAACTTTGAACAATTCTGGTCGTAAGGTGAGGAGCCGTACGGTGGTTTGCAGGGAGAATACAAAGCAGAGCAAAAGAGAGAGAGAGAGACAGATCTGATGTTTCATGAGGTAAAAAATATGTCAAAATTGCAATTTCTGCAACCTCACCGCAGCAAAACAAAATTAACAGGCCGAGAAATAGATCGACTTCGTTTTGCTTCTGTTCGGAGCGAATATATTCTTTCCATACAGATAGTCCAATTCATTTAGTGGATTCTTACAGTCACAGGGCTTGGAAGGGACCTGTGAGGTCTTCTGGTCTAACCCCCTTGTCTGGGCCCGAAGACCTTATACCAAAGGAGCTTTTTCAGGAGGCCACTGGACTTTCTTGCTTTTTCTTTGAAGATGTTTCGCTTCTCATTCAAGAAGCTTCTTCAGCTCTGACTGGATGGTGGTGTGGTGACCTAGGCCCAAGTAGTTATTACCAGACACAATCAGTCCTAAACAAACATATTCTATTAGAACATCTGAGAATTACTTCATTCTCAGCTTAGTCCAAATTAATTCCAAAACAAGTCCTTCAGGAAAAGTCCTTCGGGATTATCGCAAACCTTTGTCTTCTTTGGCACCCTGCCAAAGGCTTTTCTTGGCAAAGCCCCACAAAGTTCAGGAACAAGGGATGCCGACAAGAAACAAATGTAGCAACGTTGCTTTCCTACAAAGAGCCCAAGAGCTGTTGCTGCTCTTTTAAGCCTTTTGGGACGGGCCAATCATCTCCTGGCCTTACTTCTGAGTTGTCCCTTTTGCTTTAGCTGCTCTTGCCTTCTGGCAACTCTGCACATGAGTGCACTAGGAACAGGCTCCTCCTGTTCCTCTGCCTCTCTGCTATCCGACTCTGGAGGCTCCGGAGTCTGCACATAACTCCCAGATGGCCCTGGCCCCATCACCGCCTCTAACGCAGAGCCCTCGTCCGGGCCTTCCCCAGACTCCAGGACTGGCCCATGGTCCTCCCCAGCCTCCTCACTGTCTGACTCCGCTGCTAGCTCTGCGGGCTGCTGGCGGACCACAACAAAAGCAGGAAACAAAGGACAGGATAGGGCAGGAGCAGAAGGCCGGGGCCAGCTGATCGTCGGAGCTACTGGTTCACTCGAACCGGTACGAACCATCTGAATACCACCTCTGGTAAAAATGCTCTCCAACTGAGTTCACCTTCTATTCACATCACCGTATGTCGAAATAACATTGGGAAACTGGCTAGGAGAGCATTCAAACACCTTTGAGTGGTGAGACAGTTGCACCAATTCCTGGACCAGGAGACGCTGCTCATCGTCACCCTGTTCTTATCTCCGGCTTAGATTACAGGTAGTCCTCAATTTACAACAGTTCCCTTAGTGACCTTTCGAAGTTACAATGGCACTGGAAGTTACAATGGCACTTATGACCGTTTATCACACTCATGACTGTTGCAGCATCCCCGTCCAAATTCAGACCTTTGGTAACTCACCCATATTTATGATGTTTGCTGTAGTCCCGGGATCTGGTGATCTCTTTTTGCAACCTTCCGACAAGCAAAGTCCAACAGGGACTTTGTTCAGATTCACTGAACAACTGCTTTACTAACTTAACAATTGCACAATTTTCACTGTGGCAAGGAAGGTTGAAAAATGGAGCAAGGCTCACTTAACAACTGTCTCAGCAACAGAAATTCATCCCCACCCCCACCCCCGATTGTCCTGACCGGTTAGGGGGTTTTAATTCTGGGGTTTTTAAATTCGGACTGATTTTTAGTATTCTGGTTTTATCTCTGTTGTTTTAATCCATGTGAGCCGCCCCGCGTCCCACAGGAGAAGGGCGGCATATAAATTTTAATAATAAAATAAATAAATCTAGGACCATCTGTACTTATTTTAGTTTTTATGTTTTTATGGTTTGCCATGTCTTTTCGATTGTTTCGATTGTTTTAGAATTGTAAGCTGCCCAGGGTTACTTGGTTGAGTTGCGCAGCTGTAAAAAAAAATGAATGAATGAATGAATGAATGAATGAATGAATGAATGAATGAATGAATGAATAAACCAATCAATCAATCAATTGTCTGCAGCTGGATAGTTGACTAGGCAAGAGACTCAAAAAGTTCCTCTCAATTTTTGGGGGTGTCAAGGAGTCAAGACGAGAAAAGTCCTTCCCAATTTGCAAGATTGATGTACACCTTTATCAGGTAGACCAAATGAACACAAGCGGATGAGCTAATTCTACTTTATCGTACGTTTATATTAACAGAATCTTGAAAGTAGAATTCTCCTCGCATCTCCTTTACACCTTGAGAAATTAGGGAAGGTCCTTCTGGAGCCCCACCCACTATTCGCCTTGTCTCTAATCTGATGGTTCCTTAAGTAACATTTCTGGACCTACCCTCCCAAGGTCATTCTTTTTTTTTAAATTAAATCTTTATTAAATATTTACATTAAGATTAACACAAAATAAACATTGAAAAACAATATAAATGGTGAAATGTAGAAACACATAAACACAAGACTAAAACGAAACGACAAACATGACTAACCGGGAGTTAAGCTCACTCTCCAATTAATAATAACTAGTGTCATCCAAACCAAACATTTCAATAGAGTCAATTTCTACTAACCATCTACAAAACAGTTAGCCTGTTTTTGTCGAAATTTTAAGAAAACATATAGCCTAATAAATATCTAATTAATGTAAATAGACAATCTTGTCACCCCTTTCCTAGGTTTAACCTTCTTTTGAGCCAGACAAAGCATTTGTCCCAACTTCTAATATATATTGAATCTTTCTTGTCTTTTAAAATATACGTTAATCTATCCATCTCAGCACATCGGAGAATCTTGTTTATTATCAGATGATCGGGAGGCGTATCTACATCTTTCCACAGTTGGGCAAATGCCATTCTCGCCACTGTTGAGACATGGACAAATATATACCAATCTTTGTTATCAATGTAGTCTAGTCTTATTCCAAGCAAGTAGAGGTCTGGATAAAGGGGAAAGCTCACACCTGTTATTTCCAGCAGCCACTGTTTTATTTTCCTCCAATAGCGTCTAATTAACGGACAGGTCCACCACTGGTGGAAGAAAGTACCCTTGGCCAACCCACATTTCCAACATCTATCAGAGGACCCTGGGGACATCTTAGCAATTCTGGTGGGGGGGGAGATACCAACGGTTGATCATTTTATAAAAGTTTTCTTTGAAAGGGGAAGAAAGGGTCAGTTTCATAGTTTTGTTCCATGCATTTTGCCATGCATCAAGGTCATTCTTATATATACCTTTCCAGGTGACTTCATGGGGCCACAGCCATCTGATTCTTAGGAACAATATAGAAGTGATTTACTGCCGCCTGGTCTCCTTCCATTTCCACTTTCAGTTTCTCAATCTGGTTTATAACTCCGATTCCCTGGTAGTCCCTCATCTGAAAAGTGTTATCCAGGGAAATAAGGCACCATAAAACTAGTTACTCATTAAGCAGATTCCATTGAACTGTCAGGTTTTTAAGAGTTTCCGGTGAAGGAAGGGCCTTGTATAGAGGAGATCTCAGATCCTCATTCTCACGGAATGTCCAAACGCAACAACATCAAGAGCAAAGACCAATGGCACAGATCTTACATTTGTTCTCAAGTCGTGGTTGGGAGTAAGCCGTGCGCATTAATGAGCCCCGAGTGTGCAAAAAATGTTGATCTGGGCTTCTCCAGAACATTGATTAACTATTTTCCAAGGCTGTATGCAAGATGTTCTCAGTTACTAATGGCAACAAAGCCCAATCAAGCTAAGAGATAATCTCAAATTTACGAACCCCTCTGAATTCAAATCAACCGCACAGCCAACTGGTGAAGACCCTCAATCAACCCACATATCCCCCCAACCAGTATTTCACCTCCCCATCACAAGACCCTCACTTGACACACCCATCACAAGACCTATGGACTACACAAAGCCTTTATAAGCTGAAAAACACGGATGAAGTCATCCCCTAAACTCCGCTGAAGATGTTACCTACATCTCCAACGAAACATTTGGAAACCATCCCACAAGCCCGGAGAATGAACCTCCATCCTCGTAATCTCAAACTTAATTTGAGCAAAACACCATCTTGATCCATCAAATCAACGCAACGCTTCCAGTTTCCATACCTGGAATTAGTGCATCCAGTTTTGATCACCACATTACGAAGAAAGATATTTGGGGAAAGCGCAAAGAAGAGCAACGGATTAAAAGCCTGGGGAGTAAAACATATGAAGAACGGTTGTAGAATCTGGGATTTGGCTAGTCAATAGAATAGAATAGAATAGAATAGAATAGAATAGAATAGAATAGAATAGAATAGAATAGAATAGAATAGAATAGAATAGAATAGAATAGAATAGAATAGAATAGAACTAAGTGGAATGGAATATGGAATGGAATGGAATGGAATAAGGAATAGAATAGAATAGAATAGAATAGAATAGAACAGAACAGAACAGAACAGAATAGAATAGAATAGAATAGAATAGAATAGAATAGAATAGAATAGAATAGAATAGAATAGAATAGAATAGAATAGAATAGAATAGAAATAAGTGAAATGGAATATGGAATATGGAATGGAATGGAATGGAATAAGGAATAGAATGGAATAGAATGGAATAGAATAGAAATAAGTGGAATGGAATGGAATAAGAAATAGAATGGAATGGGAGGGGAGGGGAGGGGAGGGGAGGGAAGGGAAGGGAAGGGAAGGGAAGGGAAGGGAAGGGAAGGGAATAGAATTTTATTGGCCAAGTATGATTGGACACACAAGGAATTTGCCTCGGTGCATACGCTCTCAGTATACATAAAAGAAAAGATATGTTCATCAAGAATCAAGAAGGACCAGGGGAGACATGATAGGAGTAATCCAGTATTTGAAAGGCTGCCACAAAGAGGAGGGGGTTTATTTATTTTCCAAAGCACCTAAAGGCAGGACAAGAAACAATGGATGGAGACTAATCAAGGAGAGAAACAATGAAGAATTAACAGTGGAACAACTGGCCATCAGAAGTTGTGGATGCTTAATCACTGGAGGTTTTTAAGAAGAGACTGACATTTATTTATTTATTTGTTTGTTTGTTTGTTTTATTTTGATTTATATGCCGCCCTTCTCCGGAGACTCAGGGCGGCTTACAATGCATTAAGCAATAGCCTTCATACTTTTGTATATTTATACAAAGTCAGCTTATTGTCCCCACAAACTGGGTCCTCAATTTACCCACCTTAGAAAGGATGGAAGGCTGAGTCAACCTTGAGCCTGGGGAGATTCGAACTTACAGTAATTGCAGACAGCTGATGTTCATCACAATGCTTTTAGTCTGTTGAGCCACCAGGCCCGTTTGAAATGGTATACGATCTCCTACCTGAGTAGGGAGCTGGCTAGAAGATTTCGAAGGTTCCTCCCAGCTCTATTTCGATTAGTTCTGACCAAGTTACTTTAGGTACATGGGGAATTTAGATGTATCTATCCTACCATGGTGGATGGATAGTGTCCAGCTAGTAGAGGAGTCAGCAGCCTGCATCTCTGGAGCTGCCTGTGGCTCTTTCTCACCTCTGCTGAGGCTCCTTGTCGCTCAAAATATGCCGGTCACAACCGCTAATGTGTGACACCAGCCAGCACCTGATTCATTGAGCTTTTCAAACCCCGGGACGCCAACCATGGATAAATCCAAGAAAAGAAAAGTTTCAAAAGAAAACAGAACGTTTAATCAGCTAGTTTTGTGGCTGCCCAAGAAATAGTCAGGCACGGGAAAGATTTTGTGGCTCCCGGTGTTTTCTTTTCTGTGGGAAACGAGTCCAAATGGCTCTTTGTTGAGTGTTTAAGGTTGCAGACCCCTGGTCTAGAAGATGATCTACATGACAGATCAGCATGAAAAAGAAAAATATCTGTGATTTTTAATAGTCAACACCAACATGACGGCACATAGTCAATCGCCTCTTAATTAGGTCCTATGAATTTAACATTTAGGTCACTTACATCCTGGTATTCCTGTAGATGAAAAAAATATATGTTTCCCAACTGTATTTAAGCTTTGGCAATAGGTTTCCTTCCAAAGTGTGCACGCCACTGCAATTTAGTGTTATCTTTTAGATCAGTCTTCTAAGTCACTTCAAAATAAATGTGTGAAGTTGTTGAACTCATGGAGGTGACGTTGGCCACGGATATGTCAAAATTTACAAATTTTGCGACTTACAGCAGCCAAACAAGGTTAAATCCCACCGAGAAATAGATTGGCTTCATTTGGCTTCTGTTCAAAGAAGAATATATCCTTTCTAGTCAGGTAGTCCTCAAGTTACAACAACCTGAGCCTGGATAGCTCAGCAGACTAAAAAGCATTGTGATTAACTCCAGCTGTCTGCAATTATTGTGAGTTCGAATCTCACCAGGCTCAAGGTTGACTCAGCCTTCCATCCTTTCTAAGGTAGGTAAATTGAGGACCCAGTTTGTGGGGGAAATAAGCTGACTTTGTATAAATATACAAAAGTATGAAGGCTATTGCTTAACGCATTGTAAGCTCCCTGAGTCTCTGGAGAAGGCATATAAATCAATTTTTTTTAAAAAATCCATTTAGTGACTATTCGAAGTTACAATACCATCGAAAACAGTGACAGGACCGGTTTTCACATTTTCAGACTTACGACCGCGGCAGCATCCCCATGATCACATCAATCAAAATTTTCTCACTTAGCAACCGACTCATACTTATGACGGTGGCAAATGTCCTCTTTTGCGACCTTCCGACGAGCGAAGTCCATGGGGAAGCCACATTCACTCAACAACCGTGGCATGAACTTAAAACAAGGGCAGGGATTCACTTAGCAACGGTGGCCAAATGGGAGCAAACTCCCTTAACAAGCGTCTTGCCTAGCGACAGAAACGTTGGGCTCAATCGCGGTCGTAAGACGAGAACTACCTGTACGGTGAAATGGACCTTTTTTTTTAAGAACAGAAGGATTTTCAGGCGATTAGACTGACGAAAACTATACAAATGAGCAAGCAGCCGTTTCAAAGTTGGACTTTCCTATATTTTCGGTAAACAAACCCAGCTTTTTCTCCACTCCCTTCCTCTGGCCCCCGTCCTGTTTCAAAAGTCACGGCGATTTCCCTGTTTGCTGAATCTGTAAATAAGTAATTATTTAGTTTACTTATTAAGGGGATACCACACCCTGACCAAGACGGAAAAACCAGCCTTACAGGATCATTCCTTCTCACATTTCAGAGGCCTGAAGTGTTATTACACACTTTCACAAATCCTAATGCAGAATATTCGGAACGGAGGTGGTTTTGCTTCCGAGTTTGGAATGATTCGAAATGTCGGCTGTTCCAATCGAGCTGTGCAAACGGTACGGACACCCTAGGTTGCTGGGAATTGGTTTTTTTTTTCCTGCTCCTTCGATTCAGAGCCAAATTTCCCACCATTCTTGCAACGGTGGCTTTTGATTCCTTCCGCCCAGCTCAGCCCATCCACACAAAAGACAAACAGAGGCCTAGTTTGCAAGGGCAGAAGGAGGGTTTTAACCTTTTCTATCTCTTTGGATTAATATATATATATATATATATATATATATATATATATATATATATATATATATATATATATATATATATATATATATATATATATATATATATATTCTGAGGTTTTTGCGGGTGTTTGTATGTAGGTCTCTGGTTATTCGGGTATTCTCCCACGTAAAATTGGAAGTGTCTTGGCGACGTTTCGACGAAGTCTCATTCATCATTTTCAGGCTGGTGTTTTCGGCTTCGTGCTTCTAGGAGCAAATTTGCTCCTAGAAGCACGAAGACGAAAACACCAGCCTGAAGATGACGAATGAGACTTCGTCGAAATGTCGCCAAGACCTACATATATATATATATATATATATATATATATATATACACATACATACATACATACATACATATATATATATATATATATACACATACATACATACATATATATATATATATATATATATATATATATCCCACAATGCAACACAAAATTTGCTTGCTGCCAGAATGAAAAGATGGAGAAAGAACCCAGAAGGTAGTGAATGTGATTTTGCTCAATTGTGGTTGAGAAAAATCTTGGCTACGTAGGAAAAACCTGGCTTAAAGGAAACACACACACACACACACACACACACACACACACACACACACACACACACACACACACACACACACATATATATATATATATATAAATTTTTACTGCTTTGGAAGTCGAGACTGGGGAAAAGGAAGCTTAGCCACATCTAAAGCTAAGAAAAGGATTGTTTTTAACCAAGGGATGGGGGGGCAGGGGAGAACCCCAGTTATTAAGGCATTGTCTTGCATGGAAAAGTTGGAAGAGTTTATGTTAACAGTTAACAGAGCCGGAAAGGACCTCAGAGGCCATCTAGTCCAGCCCCCTGACCTTGGTTTGCGTACATTTTACATCCAAATGGCGAAAGACGTTGTTTGTTTTTCTCTCTTGCATACTTATGAAGTAAATGGTCCTGTTTACCTTTTTTTTAAAAAAAAAAAGAGAGAGAGAGAGAATCTTCCAACAGGTTTGCTCCATAGAGTAAATATACTGCTCAAAAAAATAAAGGGAACACAAGCAGAAGACATCCGAGATCTGAATGAATGAAATAGCCTTATTAAATACTAATTTTAATTTAATTAAATTTCATTAAATATTAAATAGTGAATGAGTCTGAGTGAATGAAGATCACGCGGGGCATCCGTTCCTGTAGGATGCACAGTGGAGAGAATTTGACAAACCTCCATCCTTCACCGTTTCACAGAATAATAGGGTTGGCTGGGGTACCTTGGAGGTCTTCTAGACCAACCCCGGCTCAAGGCATTTCAAACAAATGGCTGCCCAGTCTCTTCTTGAAAGCTTCCGGTGATGGAGAACCCACAACTTCTAAAAACAAGGCCTTCAACTGTTTTAAAGTTGTAGGTTGCTTCTCTCCTGGACGAGTTTCCATCCGTTGCTTCTTGTCCTGCCTTCAGGTGTTTTAGAGAATAGGTGGACCCAGAGGTGGGCTTCAAAAACTTTAGCAAGGGATTGTCGGCCCGGTTGCTGGGTGGGCGTGGCCATGGTGGGTGTGGCCTAGTTGGCCTCCTGCACCATAGTGGTGAGAGGGGGCGTTTTTGCCCTCCCCAGGCTCCAGGGGCTTTCCTTGAGCCTCTGGAAGGGCAAAAATGGCCTCCCCAGGCTCGAGAGGCCCTCTGGAGGCCAGAAATGGGCCCATTTTCCATCTTCCTGAACTTCCGGTAGACCCTCCCCGAGCCTCTGTGGATGCCTTACACTTCTCTGAACTGCACAGAATCTTAGCTAGAGGTTCTCCCGAACCCCCAGCAGCCCATCCCTGGGTGGACCTCTTCCTCTTTGAGGCAGCCCCACAAGTATTGGAAGACTTCTATCATATCACCCCCGAATCCTTCTCTTCTTTTCCCCAGCACCAACTGTGTGGGAGGAAGTTTTAACCTCTCCTATAGAGAAACCTCCTTGTGGCTAACAACACCTCTGCTGGCACTCCTAGGTGTACTATATAGGTAGTTCTCGACTTACGACCACAACTGAGCCCTACATTTCTGTTTGCTAAGGGAGACACTGGTTAGGTTTTGCCCCGTTTTACGAACGTCCCGGCCCCAGCCGCGAAGTGAATCCCTGCGGTTGTTAAATGAGTAACGTGCTCGTTAAACGAATCTGCCGTCCCCGTTGACTTGGCAGGTCAGGAGGTCGCAAAAAGAGGACGGTTCGATCCCAGGACGCTGTGACCGTCGTAAGTATGAGTCAGTGGCCCACGTGATCAGGATTTTGATCACGTGACCTTAGGGCAGGGA
Source organism: Coluber constrictor foxii (assembly GCA_038048745.1). NCBI lineage: Eukaryota > Metazoa > Chordata > Lepidosauria > Squamata > Colubridae > Coluber > Coluber constrictor. Next base: position 83,329,965 of record CM075965.1, on the reverse strand, counting down.
TTTTTGCTGTCGCGTGCCAAAACTGAGGGGGAGTGGGGGGGGGTCACGCGTGCAGCATGCCCACACCCATAATTGAATGTGCCCCACCCACCCCCATGCACGCAAGCACGACCCCCCCCGCATTCCTCCCACTTTTGGCACGCAATGGCACGATGGACCCAGTAGGTCGATTTTTTGCCCTCCCCAGGCTCCAGAGGCTTTTTTAGAACCTGGGAAGGGCAAAAACAGCCTTCCCCACCCCACCGGAGGTCCTCCGGAGGCTGGAAATGGTTAATTTCCCGACTTCTAGTCAGTCCAGAAGGCTAGAAAAATCAGCTGGCCGGCTCGCGCATGCGCGCTGGAGCTGAACTGGGGCAGTGCTCGCGTGCCCACAGATATGGCTCCGTGGCACATGTGCCATAGGTTTGCCATAGCCTTAGAGCAACGGTTGTAAGTGTGAGAAACGGTCGTAAGTTTGTTTTGTTTTTTTCAATGACGTTGTAACATAACGGTTGTTCGCCGCCCTGAGTCCGTAAGGAGCAGGGCGGTATATAAATCTAATAAAACTAAACTGAACTACCCATGGGTGCTGTTTCCTTGATGTTTTTAACAGCAAAGGAATAATAACCTTGATACACAGATTATGCATCCTGGCCCCACTCAACCAGCAGCCTTAATCGGGTTCACTGGGGAAGGAGAGGCTAATCTGGGCCTTCCCTCTCCTTGAATGAACCTGATTTAAATGTGCTCACAGAATGACCTCACCCCACACCTATTAGTGGACAGGTGTTGTAGGAACGCTTAGGGAGCTTCATGCATTTTTTTTTAAAGTTGTGAGTTACCACAGCTTCACTACAATCCATGCAAAGGGAGGGCCTGGCCTAATAGTAGCTACCGGTAAGTCCTTGGTTTATTATTATTATTATTATTATTATTATTGGTTAATCTGTAGTGAGATTCACAGTCTTTGAGGCTGGTTAATAGCTCAGCAGCTCGAGTCCTAACCAAGGACCTAGGAACTGTTAAGGTATCGTCGGAGGATGTAAACTGTTCGGAGTAAAGTGGTTTTTTGGAGAGCCAAAATGTTCAAGTCCGGTAAATTTAGAATTTCTAAATAGCGGGGTAGCCCTTTGGGTATTGCTCCAAGGGCTCCAATTACAATCAGATTTATTATTTATTTTTATAAATAATAAATATTATTATTTATTTAAAATTTAATTTTAAAATTAAAATTTAAAATTAAAATTATTATTTATTTAAAAATAAATTATTATTATTATTATTATTATTATTATTATTATTATTATTATTATTATTATTATTATTATTATTATTATTATTTTATTAAATTTATATACCGCCCTACTCCCGAAGGACTCAGGGCGGTGAACAGTCAGATGAAGTGCATATAATATAATGTTAAAAACATTTAGAATATAATAAATATTTTGGCCCAATAATTTAAAACACCGAATTTAGGATAGATTTGAAACAGTTTCAAAAAGGGAAGATTAGGCCAGGCCCGCCTGTTTAAATAAGAATGTTTTAAGGGGACGGCGGAAAGTGCGCAGATCCAGGATCCTCCGTAATTCCGGTGGGAGCTCGTTCCAGATGGTAGGGGACCACAATGACCACCATTATGACCACAATGGAGCCCAGAATGGACGTTGCTGAGCGAGAGATTCGTTAAGAAGTGTTTTGCTCTGTTTTGCGACTTTTCTTGCCACATTTGTTAAGTGAATTAGCAAGACGGTTGTTCAGGGAATCTGATTTCCCCGTTGCTTGTGAGAAGAGGATCACATGACGCCAGGACGCTGCAACCGTCATAAATGTGAGTCAGTTGCCAAGCATCTGAATGAAAATCACATATCCATGGGGCTGCTGCAATGATCGCGGGAGAAATGGTCATAAGTCACTTTGTAACTTGGTTGTAACTTGGTTGTAACTTGGTTGTAACTTGGTTGTAACTTGGTTGTAACTTGGTTGTAACTTCAAACGGTCACAGAACGAACTGTTGTAAGTTGAGGACTATTTGTATTTAGTACGTTTATTAAGTTGTAAGTTGTCCTGTTTCCAAATTCAGTTTCGAAAACTGTTCCAAGTGTATTTTTAGCTGTTATCCCCCATTGTTCACCCTTTTTACCATGGTCCCGAGTTACAGCTGTGATGGGCAGGCTCTATTATGGTGGTAAGTCGGCGACTATCCATATTTTATTCATTTTATTAAAGACATTTACAGTCCTCGGCTTACAATAGTTCATTTAGTGATATTCGAAGCGGTCATGAAAAAAGTGACTTATGACCAGTGGTGAAATCCAAATATTTTTACTACCGGTTCTGTGGGCGTCGCTTGGTGGGCATGGTGCGGTTTGGTGGGCATGGCTTGGTGGGCATAGCAGGCGAAGGATACTGCAAAATCCCCATTCCCACGACACTCTGGGGCCAGCCAGAGATGGCATTTGCCAGTTCTCCGAAGTACTCCTTCGGAGTATTTGCCTTGCGGCATCACAAAACAAGGCAATTCGCTCGCTCGCATGTGCCATCCGTACGTGCATGAGGCATCAAAACACAGCAATATAGGACGGGATTGCGCTCGGGCGGTTGGGCAGTGGGCAGGTCCATCCGAACCGATCCGAACCGGCTGAATACCACCGCTAATTGTGTTGTGAATGCCATTATCCTCTTAGCATAAATCCTGCTAGGAGGAAATTCTCTTTAGGACTCTGCAGAGAGAATGGAAGGGCAGTGGATATTTTAGTGACTTCGTTACTAAACTATTATTAGCTTGATTACAGTTTCACGTACGCTAATTCCCTGTGTAAAACAATCCCTTCCGTACCTGTTTTGCAAAAATTAGGGCAACTTAACGAAGCCATTCCTTTTTCTTTTTTTTAAGGCAAATATTTTCCTGCATGCGGAACAAGGTCGTCTCATTGTTAAGATGGTTAAGATAGGGATGATCTTAGCCTCAGTTTGCGTCTCTGTCTTCAACTCTGGAATTTGGCCCCTCTAGCCGTCACACTCTTACAGTTTTATCGCAATTAATTGCTACTAGACGTTGCCACTGAAACACAAGTGTTTCATCCCCTTGGAACAAATCTACAACACAAAATGATCATATCATAATCAGAATACATATTTTTAAGTGCACAATCCCGGAAGTTGTTTCAACTTCGCCATAGCTCTTAAAATGCTAGAGGAAGCATGTGTGATCCTCCCTCAAATAGGTCAAAACCAAGTAGGCTGAATGAGAATCGTGTGTTTCGCTTAAACAACCACTAAAAAGGCAGAAAACTGTTCACTTTACAGAATGTTACAGAATCGGCTGACATCTGATAGAGCTGTGATGGCAAGCCTATGGCCACAGGTGGTATGCGTAGCCATATCGGTGGGCACACGTGCTGATTTTCAGGCCTTCTGGGCCCACCAGAAGTAGGGAAACAGGCTGTTTCCTGCCTCCGGAGTGCCTGGGGGTGGTGGGGAAGGCCCGTGTTTCTCCAGTCTCCAAAGCCTTTCTAGGAGTCTGGGGAGGGCGAAAACAGTCTCCCCACCCCGGAGGCCTTCCAGAGGCTGGAAACGGCCCATTTGCCAACTTCCGGTGAGACAGAAAAGCCCAATTTGTTGCTCTCCTCAGCCTCCAGAGCCTTTCTAGGAGTCAGGAGGGGAAAAACGGCCTTCCCCACCCCACAAGGAGGCCCTCCAGAGGTTGAAAATGGCCCATTTGCCAACTTCCAGAAGTTAGCAAATAGGCCATTTTCGGCCTCTGGAAGGTCTCTGGGGGATGGGGAAGGACGTTTTTGCCCTCCCCAGACTCCTAGAAAGACTCTGGAGGCTGGGGAGAGCAAGAAATGGGCATACCGTGGCATTGTGTGCCAGGAGCGGAGGGAGCGGGAGGGGTCACGCATGCATGCACAGAGGCAGGGTGCATAGAATTGGGGGTGTGGGCATACACTCAAGCGATCCCCCCCACACACACACACACGTGATGGCAAAAAGGAAACTGTATTTCCTTAATTTGCCTAAATATTCACACAGAAGAACAAAAAAAAAATCTACTGGAAAGCAGCCTTAAAAATTGCCCAATGCTGATTAGCCAAGCACATTTAGAAAAAAGAATAGGGCTAGAAGGGACTTCAGAGGTCCTCTAGTCCAACCCCCTGCTCAGGGCAGGAAACCCTATACCATTTCAGGCCAATGGTTGTCCAATCTCTTCTGAAAAGCCTCCAGTGATGGAGCATTCACAACTTTTGGAAGCAACTCATTCCACTGATTAATTGTTGTGTCGGGAAACTTCTCCTTAATTCTAAATTTCTTCTCTCCTTGATTAGTTTCCATCCATTGCTTCTTCTCCTGCCTTCAGGTGCTTTGGACAATAGGTTGATCCCCTCTTCTTTGGGGCAGCCCCTCAAATATTGGAACACTGCTATCATGTCACCCCTACTCCTTCTTTTTGTTAGAGTAGGCATATCTAGGTTTGCAACCAATCCAGCGTTTCAATTTTCTGAACATACCGTATTTTCCGGCGTATAAGACGACTGGGTGTATAAGACGACCCTCCTCAGAGCCATTTAAGGCTCATCACAGCCTTATGGGCTGGTCTGCCTGGTTACAGGAGAATGAGACCCGGCGTATAAGACGGCCCCCGACTTTTGAGAAGATTTTTGTGTCTTAGAAAGTAGTCTTATACGCAGGAAAATACAGTACCTAAGTTTTCAGCACTGCTGCACCCACGAAGGAAAGCTGATCGTCCCTCGTGCATGTGAGCCAGAAACCCAGAAGACGAACAGGCAAAGCCGTGCATGCCAGGCGACATGGCTTCACGTGCCACTTTGGGCAGGCGTGCCATAGATTCGCCATCACGGGGCTAGTAGTCCTCAACTTAACAACAGTTCACTCAGTGATCATTCAAAGTCACAACGGCACGTGAAAACCAAAAAAAACCAAGTTACAATCGTTTTTCACACGACCATTGCAACATCCCCATGGTCACGTCATCAAAATTCAGACGCTTGGTGACTCGTATTTATGACGGTTGCCGCGTGCCAAGCTCACGTGATTCGCCTTTCGCGACTTTCGGACCAAGCCAAATGGGGGTTATTCAGATTCACTGAATAACTGTGCCGCTCATTTAAGAACGGCAGTGATTCGCTTAACAACCGTGGTTAATTAAAAGGGGGCAAAAGTCACATAACAAATGTCTCAGCCACAGAAATTTAGGGGTCGACTGTGGTCGTAAGGTGAGGACTACCTAGATATCCGGGTTCTTTTTCTTAGCTTTTTTGGGGGGGAAAAAAATATGGAGAAATTTATTCGGAATTCGTTTGGAAGTGGTTAAGGCAGTGATGGCTAACCTTTTTGCTATCGCGTGCCAGGAAGGAGAGGGCAGGGGAGGTTCGTGCATGTGCGTGCCCATACCTATAATTCTATGCGCCCTGCCCTCCGCATGCACGCACAAACCCCCCTCCCTCCCGCTCCTGGCACCCAGTAGGCCTGTTTTTCTTTCTCATTTCTCTATGCAGATCCTCTCTATGCATCTGGGGAGGGCAAAAACAGCCTTCCCCACCCGCTCAGAGGCCCTCCGGAGGCAGGAAACAACCTGTTTCCCTACTTCTGGTAGGCCCAGACAGCCTGAAATTCAGCTGGCTGGAGCGCGCATGCCAAAGCCAATTGCTTATCTTAAACCTCCCTTTATAATGGGTTTTATACTGGGTTTTTAAATGTCTTTCATAATTGGATTTTAATTTGCTTCAGCCTAATTATTTAATTTACTGTATTTTCCTGCGTATAAGACTACTTTCTAACACACAAAAATCTTCTCAAAAGTCGGGGGCCGTCTTATACGCCGGGGTCTCATTCTCCTGTAACCAGGCAGACCAGCCCATAAGGCTCTGATGAGCCTTAAATGGCTCTGAGGAGGGTCGTCTTATACACCCAGTTGTCTTATACGCCGGAAAATACGGGTATTTTAAATTTTTAACTTTTGTATGATATTGTATTTTAATCGGCTGTTCACCGCCCTGAGTCCCTTCAGGGGAGAAGGGCGGTATACAAATTTGAATAAACTAAACTAAACTAAACTTATCCTTGAGCCGGTTACTTTCTCTCAGCCCTAGAAAGGAAGCAAAACCTTGCAAAGAAAAATGGACGGGCTTCTCCAGGTGGTCTCTGGGAATCAAACATGATTGAGGAATGGGGAAATGGAGGGGGGAGGGGGGAATTAAATGAAAGCCAGAGAAATAAATGTCTCTTTACTAACGGAAGTGATCCAAGGAGCATTGCGGCCTGACCCTCCCCCCTCCCTGTTTAACTGGGCAGGAAACATTTTGTCCCTAATAATCCCAGCAGCTGGTTTAGCAGGTAGCAAATGGATTATTATTATTTTTTATTTTTGGGGATGATCTTTTGGCATGTAGATATACTTGTTGGGCAAACAAAATATGCACTGGTTTTTATAGGGAATTTTGCCTGTCGTAGGATTGCAAAACTACTTCGGTAATATCGTAAGACGCAGAAGGAATTAATTCTCCGTGAACGGGAAAATGAAATCATTCTGTTCGTCTATTCAAATAGACGATGCGAGGACAGGTAGTCCTCGACTGAACAACAGCTCGTTTAGTGACCGGCAACTGACTCATATTTATGACGTTTTCAATGCCCCTTTGGCAGACTTTCTGACCAGAAAACCTAATGGAAAAGCCAGACTCACTTAACAACCATGTTACTAATTTAATAACTGCCTTGATTCAATGCACAATTGTGAAGGTCATAAATATGGGGCAAAACTCACCTAACAGTGGTCTCACTTAGCGATGGAAATGTTGGGCTCAGTTTTGGTCGTAAATGAGGCGGACTCTGTTAGGGTTCTGACGGATGCCCTAATTAAATCATCGAGCCAAGCTTCAAAAGAAATCCAGTCATTTATTAGGAGCTTCATGTCGGCTCGTTCCAAGTGAAGCCAACTCTGACCCCACGTAATTGATGACCCAATCTTGACCCTGTTTCCCCCCCTCCCCTCAGGTTCTATCATCAGTCACATTCGCTAACAGAGCAATTTTGCAGGTTGTAGAGATCACTCCCCTCCAGCCGCTGTGGGTAACCCTGGAATACAGCCTTGAGAGAGAGATGCCTGGAAACATGCTTTTGTTTTTGGCTGTCGTGCTGTTTCGCCATTTTCCCATCCCCCTTGCCTATGGCAACTCGAGAGCAGGCCAGGGATGCTATGCGAGTTGACATTCGGCTCCCCTCACTTCCTGAAGGCGACCTGTGCAAAGCAAAAACAATTTGTGTCAATCTACCTTTAAAAAAAAAATGCCCACAAACTCTGGCAGGACAGGATCTAAGGACAATCATTGTCTGTTTCATTTTCCTTTTCATCAAATGCACTTTCCCAGGAATATCACGGCTGCTATTTAGGAAGCTTTTTAAAAATGTGGATATTTCCAAGAGCACGTGAGAACCAAGGCCTGAATCGATAGAGGATGTTTATTGTATTATATATTGTTTATTCTAATTATTAGATCGGTTATTAGATATATAGGGTATTTCTTTTTGCAAAAGGGAAATTGAATTTCTCTACGCTTTCACTGTATTTTCCCATTCAGTTTGCGGCTCAGGGTGGCTGTGATTGAAATGGCAGTGGCAAAAAATAAGCCAATCAAATCCCATTTGGGATTTAAAACGATATATTTACGTGTGCAATTTACCCTCCGCTCAGTGACTCTCTGGGCAGTTTGCAAATCACCTTAATTTTTTTTTAATACGACATTGCAGAAAGAAAAGTTCCGATACATAAACTAGCAGAGTAACTCTGCGACTAAATATTTGAAATAGCTTTAAATGTTGTTTTGCATCATCTGACTCAGATGATGATCGTTAATCTGTGGCACTAAACCGCCACACAATCGGGTCACATTAGAATCTGCTGGAACCAAGAAAAAAAATAACTAGGATTCAGGCAGTGGTGAAATCCAAATTTTTTTTACTACCGGTTCTGTGGGCGTGGCTTGGTGGGCATGGCGTGGCTTGGTGGGTGTGGCTTGGTGGCAGGGGAAGGATACTGCAAAATCTCCATTCCCACTCCACTCCTGGGGGAAGGATATTGAGAACTCTCCATTCCCACCCTACTCCAGAGGAAGGACACTGCAAAATCTCCATTTTTTATTTTTTTTTAATTTGATTTATATGCCGCCCTTCTCTGGAGACTCAGGGCAGCTTACAATGCGTTAAGCAATAGCCTTTTGTATATTTATACAAAGTCAGCTTATTGCCCCCACAAACTGGGTCCTCATTCCCACCCCACTCCTGGGGGAAGGATATTGCAAACTCTCCATTCCCACCCCACTCCAGGGGAAGGATACTACAAAATCTCCATTCCCACTCCACTCCAGGTGGAAGGATATTGCAAAATCTCCATTCTCTCCCCACTCCAGGAGAAGAATACTGCAAAATCTCCATTCCCTCCCCACTCCTGGTAGAAGGATATTGCAAACTCTCCATTCCCACCCCACTCCAGGTGGAAGGATATTGCAAAATCTTCATTCTCTCCCCACTCCAGGAGAAGAAAACTGCAAAATCTCCATTCCTTCCCCACTCCTGGGCGAAGGATATTGCAAACTCTGGTTGGCATTCATGAAAATTGCAAAATCCCGTACTTAAACAAAGCAATGTTATCAAAAACGCCCTGTAACAGTGATGGCCCTCGACGTACGACTACGATCGAGCCCAAAATTTCCACGGCTAAGCGAGGTGCACGGTATGTGAGTTATGCCCCATTTCACAAACGTTTTGCCGCAGTTGCTACGTGAGCCCCGGAAGTTGTTAAGTGAATTGTGCAGTCGTTAAGCAAATCTTCCCTTCCGCAGATTGATTTTGCTTGTCGAAAAACCATCAGGGAAGGTTAGAAAAGGTGATCAAAGGAACCCAAGACAATGCAAAAACTACTACTAGTAGTAGTAGTAGTACTGGCACTGATGAGTGGCATTATTTAAATAAAAGCAACACTTGCCATCGTTTTAATGTTTTATATGTGCAAACTTCAGAGAAGCGGTAAATGTGTAACTTAAGCTAAATATTTTCTTTTAATGGCTTTATTTTGGATTGTTTATTGTATACTAAACTACTCTACAGAGCCAAAAATTTGTGACAATCATCTTCTTCTTCTTCTTCTTCTTCTTCTTCTTCTTCTTCTTCTTCTTCTTCTTCTTCTTCTTCTTCTTCTTCTTCTTCTTCTTCTTCTTCCTCCTCCTCCTCCTCCTCCTCCTCCTCCTCCTCCTCCTCCTCTCCTTCTTCTCCTTCTCCTTCTCCTTCTCCTTCCCCTTCCCCTTCTCCACCTCCTCCTCCTCCTCCTCCTCCTCCTCCTCCTCTTCTTCCTCCTCCTCCTCCTCCTTCTCCTCCTCCTCCCCCTCCTTCTCTTTTTTCCTCCTCCTCCTCCTCCCCTTCTCCTCCTTCTCCGTCTCCTTCTCCTTCTTCTTCTTCTCTTACTCCTCCTCCTCCTTTTTCTTCTTCTTCTCCTCTCCTCCCACTTCCTCCCCTCCTCTCCTGTTTTCTCTTCTCTTCCTTTCTTCTCCTTCCCCTTCCCCCTCTCCTCCTCCTCCATCCCTCTGCAAACCCCGCTTCCCTTCTAGCACTGATGATGTTGCCTACTTTGGTCATGAAATGTCTTCAAGAAAGCCATCCACCTAAGAGAGCCCCGGGGATCCCACACTCCTCCTCGTTTCTGACGCATCAGATATGTTATATGCGAAAATCAAAAAACAGCCCTTAAATACAGAAACTGTTATTACCTTCCAGAATAAAATTGAACAGGTATTTTGGTCAGTTGGACTGACTTGATGATCCTGTCCTCAGTTTCATTGGTTTAACTATCTGTGCCAACTATTGGGAGTTACCAGCAGATGGAAAGGAGAATCAGAGTTATAATTACTGGCGTTACACTTATGGCACCTTATTTCTGAGCATGTGTGTGTGTGTGTGTGTGTGTGTGTGTAGCAACAGCAAAGAACTGCCAATTCAACACACCAATTGAGAGCCTTCAATAAGCGTTGAAGGTATGTGTGTGCACATATGCACAGGCATGCAGACACACAGAGACCCCATTTAAATACATTTATAGTCCTCAAAAATACAGTCATGCTGTTTCACAGAATGATATGGTAATCTTTCCATTAAATTAAAGGTTCCCCTCTTACATGTGTGCTGGTCGTTCCCGACTCTAGGGGGTGGTACTCATCTCTGTTTCAAAGCCGAAGAGCCAGCGCTGTCCGAAGACGTCTCCATGGTCATTTGTTCCATAACTTTGGTCGCAAATTTCGTCACGACCGAACCTAATTTTGGAAATTTGGGGCTTACAAAAAAAATGGCACAGAAGGGGAAATCGGCCGCAAACAAAAAAAAAAGTGACTTTTTTGGTCGGAAGCCAATTTGGTCGTAGTCAGAAGGGTTCGTGACCAGAGATTCTATTGTACTCTTCAAGGATAGCCCCATGTAGAGTGCATTGCAGTTGTCTGAATGTGAGACGAGCAGGGCATGGGTGACTGTGTGCAGGGCCTCACCATCCAGGAAAGGGCACAACTGGTGCACAACATGAAGTTGCACCAAGTCTCCCCTAACCACAACTGTTTGTTCTTCCTAATTCGGAATATTTTGAGTTCTTCCAATAACGGCGATAGACCGTAAAGTCTGAACCACCGCAAGGAAATATCAATTAACTTAGGAATTTTGTTAACCCAGCGTGTAGCTAGCATCTGACACGATATTCACAAGCACATTCAGACGGGTGTAAAAAAATAAAAAATAGATTGGCACGAAACCACGTGCTGTAAAATTTGCACGAGTGAAAAATCAGCGGCACAAATTCTGATTTCTTCTCGCACCCCATTTTGGTGGTGGAGAGAACGGATTCTTAGAGAGAGTAGACAGGTGGTCCTCGACTTAGAACGGTTCATTTAGTGACCGCTCAAAGTTACAACAGCATTGGAAAAAATGGGACTTATGACCGTTCCTCACACTCACAATTCAGACACTTGGCAACTGACTCACTTTTATGACCGTTGGGGTCATGTGACCCCCATTTGTGACAAACAAAATCAATTGGGATGCCAGATTCACTTAACAACCGTATGACTAATGGAATCGCTGCAGTCATTCACTTAACCACGGTGGCAAGAAAGGTCGTAGAAAGAGGTTAAAATTCACTTAACAAATCTCTCACTTAGCGATGGAAATTTTGGGCTCAGTTGTGGTCGTAAGTCGAGGGCAACCTGTATTATACTTTTGGGAATCCCCCACAAAGAAATTCCTTCGCTTTGCTTCTACTATCCTATGTTAAGCCATTTTCCACAAACCTATAACCGTCATCGTTATTTTGATATCAGGGATAGAGAACGAGCAATAACATTTTACCCTCAATGCCGGCCAAAATTCATACTTAAGATTGAAGGCCATGTTGCATGAATCGCGAAAAACCTAGCAAAACGTTTCATCCAAAAGAGCAAATTCTATTCCTTTACGTGAATGTTGACCTAAATTTGGATTATTGTTGTCATTAAACGTACTCGAAGATCGCAGCGTAAAGTATAAGCCAGGGGTGAAATTCAACAGATTCTGGAGAACTAGTAGCGGAAATTTTGAGCAGTTCAGAGAACTGGTAGTGGAAATTTTCAGTAGTTTGGAGAACCAGCAAATACCACTTCTGGCTGGCCCCAGAGTGGGGTGGGAATGGGGATTTTGCAATATCCTTCCCCCAGGAGTGGGCAGGAAATGGATATTTTGCAGTATCCTTCTCCTGCCACGCTCACCAAGCCCCACCCACAGAACAGGTAGTAAAAAAATTTGGATTTCACCACTGGCATGAGCCGTTCCTGCCTTAAGATGTTACCTGTACGTAACGTGGCACCTGAGAACATCAAAGCTCACCCAAAACACTTCCCCTCTCCACGTTGTCACCAAATCCTCAAATAATCGAGCAAATTAAATAAAGAGCAAACGTTTTGTGAGATCGTATGCCAGTTCTGATGAGATTCTGGCGTGCCTATCTGAAATCTGGGTGGGGAGGAAAAATACATCAGAATTTTCTGAGTAGCTTTGGCAATCGAAGTGATATTCCTACGGATAAATAAATAAGATAAATAAATAAGAAGGGCCTGGTGACTCAGCAGACTAAAGCATTGTGATTAACATCAGCTGTCTGCAATTACTGTAAGTTCGAATCTCCCCAGGCTCAAGGTTGACTCAGCCTTCCATCCTTTCTAAGGTAGGTAAATTGAGGACGCAGTTTGTGGGGGCAATAAGCTGACTTTGTATAAATATACAAAAGTATGAAGGCTATTACTTCACGCATTGTAAGCTGCCCTGAGTCTCCGGAGAAGGGCGGCATATAAATCAAATTTTAAAAAAATAAAAGAAAATTTAAATCTCTATTTCTCTTATCCTGGCCTCCACATCAAAGATAATCTGCACAAGGAAGAAGCGAAGTCTGTGACGAAATGCGACCAAATCACCCTTTGCTTTTTTCCTTTTTTGCCGTTTCTATCCTTTAAGGTGAAATTGTTCTCATTGGGAATAATCTTATCACCGAAAAGGATAGACCGAAGCCCTACAGAAGGGAGAAGTAGGGACTGAAGGCATGTTTGAATTATTCTAGCCCTGAGATGGCGAACCTGTGGCACGCATAGCCATATCAGTGGGCATGCCTGCTCAGTTCTGGCACGCAGGCGAGCGCAGGGCAGCTGATTTTCAGGCCTTCTGGGCCCACCAGAAGTAGGGAAACAGGCTAATTCCTGCCTCCGGAGGGCCTGCGGGGGGTGGGGAAAGCCTGTTTTTCTTTCTCTCCTGGCTCCAGATCCTCTCTATGCATCTGGGGAGGGTGAAAACAACCTTCCCCACCCCCTCGGAGGGCAAAATGGGCCTACTTTGCCATCGCATGCCAGGAGCGGGGGGGAGGGAGGTTGCGTGCGTAGGGCAGGGCAGGACACATAGAATTTTAGGTGTGGGCACACGCACGTGTGTGAACCTCCCCCCCACCCCCTCCTGGCACGCGATGGCAGAAAGTTTAGCCATCACGGTCCTAGCCCGTGCAATCTTTTAATTCAAATTCGTCGCATCCAAGGCAAACAGTCGTGCCAAAGTCCAGATTTTTCAAAGTCAAATCAACCTCATTTGGCTCAGCGGAACGGCGCTGTTTGTCTAAAGATTTCTACTAAGCGACGTGAAATGGAGGAGTGTAATATTAGGTAGTCCTTTGACTTACAACCGGAAACGAGCCCCAAATTCCTGTGGAGAAACGTGACCGTTGTTAAGTCAATTCGGTCCCGTTTTATGAATTTTCTTGCCGCGGCGGTTTAGTGAGTCACTGCAGTTGTTAAATTAGGAATTAGGTTGTATTAGTGAATCCGGCTTCCTCGCCGACTTGGCTTGCTAAAATTTTTGAAGCCAACCCTGAATTAAGCAAAAGCAGTAGATACAGCCGACATCTGTATGCATTGTGGCTCGTCCACATGCTGAGAAACTGGAAAAACAGACTCCTTACCACACCTCTAACTTATGACATATAATAGCTGTATCAGATGAACCAATTCATTATACGCTTGGCTGGCTGTGGCACCAAAATACACCACATCATTGGGCCACAGATCCCTTCCCATGGTCATTCTCTTACGTTCGCACGGAGAGCGTGGTCTTAAGATAAACTCTTATATTTAATGAGCCGATGAACCTTCGGGATTTCAGCCTGATTAACTTACATCTTCCATGAAAACTCAGTCTGAACTCAGAAACGTGACATGTGCTTTTGAACATTAGAGGCAGTCTCGGCTTACGACCCACCACGGAGTCTGTTGCTAAGTGAGACAGTTATTAAGTGAGTTTTGTCCCATTGTAAGACCGTTCTTGCTACAGTTTTTATTATTTTATTTATTTATTATGTTGATTTTTATACCGCCCTTCTCCAACAGGACTCAGGGCGGCGAACAGCCAAGGTAAAACATAGTATACAAAATTTAAAAACAGTTTAAAAGGGATTAAATAATTTCGGCTCCCAATTTAAAATAACCCAATTTAAAATCAATTTCCATTTAAAACCAAAAGGATAGGGTCAGGCCAGCCTGGCTAGATGAAATAGGTGAGTTTTAAGGGCCCGACGAAAAGTCCGGAGGTCCGGTATCGTGTGTATCTCTGGGGATAGGTCGTTTCAGAGGGCGGGTGCCGCCACAGAGAAGGCTCTCCCCCTGCGGGTCGCCAGCCGACATTGTCTGGCTGACGGCACCCTGAAGAGGCCCTCTCTGTGCGAACGTACTGGCCGGTGGGAGGCTACTGGCGGCAGAAGGCGGTCTCATAAAAGTTAAGTTAGTAACACACTTGTTCCCCATTGACTTTGCTTGTCAGAAGGGCGCTAAAGAAAATCATGTGAAACCCATCATATGATGCAACCATCATAAATACGAATCAGTTGCCAAGCGTCCAAATTTTGATCACATATCCACAGAGATGCCCGAACGGTCGTTAAGTGTGAAAAAATGGTTAAAAATCACTTTTCCAATGCCGTTGTAACTTTAAACAAGTTACTAAGCGACCAGTTGTAAGGAGAAACTACCAGTATGGCAATCAAGACCAGATACTGAAATACTCGCGACATTGCTAAATAAAAATTAGGCATCAGGTTATTCAGAGCATATCTTTAAAACTCCCTCGGGTTTACAAACTTCAAACTGTTTAAAATGGTATAAATCTTTATGTTGTTGCTGTTCTAATAATTTGCTTTGGTTTTGTTCAGAGAGGAAAGGTAAAATGCGAATTCCCAAAAAAAGAGAGAGAGAAATTTGATAAAAAAACAAAACAAAGATAAGACAAAACAATTAAAAAAACGTGCATTAAATATTTTGAAGCATTTTTGTTCCTAAATATTTTGAAATCAGGGTTGCATGTCATGCAAATGTTTTATGTTCTCAGGTGGGGAAAAAAAACTTAGTGGCTATGAAATAGGGCATCGGTGGATTTCTTGATACACGCATCTGTGGTGCAGGGATGCTTAGCTTAAGTAGCTAAGCAAGTAGGACAGCCAAGGCCATCATTTCCCATGTCAACGGTATTCTTGCATGGACTTTGCAAGCTGCTGAGATGTATTCCACACGAAGAATCAGGTACCTCCAAAAAACCCATTTGAGGTTGCCAAGAAAATTGGTGTTCATTCCTTCATTTGTTCATTCATTCGCACACTCACTCACTCATGTGAAGCCCCATTTGAAGCAAAGGGAGTGTGTCTTCCTGCTTCAGATTCCCAAATATATTAGATATTAGATTAACAGAGTTGGAAGGGACCTTGTAGGTCATCTAGTCCAAACCCCCGCCCAAGCAGGAGAGCCTACACCACTTCTGACAGAGGGCAGTCCAGTCTCTTCTTGAAAGCCTCCAGTGATGACGCTAAGTTTATTCGCTTATCAGTTGGGCAACTGCCAAGGAAAACAAGATAAATCAAGCCATCCTCTGCTACCACTGTCAAAGCATGAATCAGCTTCGTTCCCCCCCCCCCCTGGGGTAATTGTAATTAATTAGAGGTGAATGGATCTTGTTTTCCATGGTGTATACTCTTAAAGAAAGAAAACCTGAAGTATAAAGTCTAAAAAACATTTTTATTTATAAAGTAAAAACCCAGCTAACTACATCGTTACCGGCAGTGATATCTCAGAGACAGAACAAGAAAAAAATAGAATAGAATAGAATAGAATAGAATAGAATAGAATAGAATAGAATAGAATAGAATAGAATAGAATAGAATAGAATAGAATAGAATAGAATAGAATAGAATAGAATAGAATAGAATAGAATAGAATAGAACAATGAAATTAAAAATAGAATAGAATAGAATAGAATAGAATAGAATAGAATAGAATAGAATAGAATAGAATAGAATAGAATAGAATAGAATAGAACAGAACAGAACAGAACAATGGAATGAAAAATAGAACAGAACAGAACAGAACAGAACAGAACAGAACAGAACAGAACAGAACAGAACAGAATAGAATAGAATAGAATAGAATTTTTATTGGCCAAGTGTGAATGGATACTCAAGGAATTTGTCTTTGGTGCAAACGCTCTCAGTATACATAAAATAAAAGATACATTCATCAAGAGTCATAAGGTACAACACTTAATGATAGTCATAGGGTACAAATAAGCAATCAGGAAACAATATCAATATAAATCGTAAGGATACAAGCATATCTTTGAGACTTATTTCCTCTCCCAGACCACCTTAAAAGTCGCCTCCATCTCAACCTCAGAGGCAAACCTAGAGCAGGTCTAGCTGCAGCCCTGTGAAAAATGCCCTTTTCCTATTTGTTGTTGTCAGTTGAGAAGTCATGTCTGACCCATCGTGACCCCATGGACAACGTTCCTCCAGGCCTTCCTGTCCTCTACCATCCCCCGGAGTCCATTTAAACTCACGCCAACTGCTTCAGTGACTCTATCCAGCCACCTCATTCTCTGCCGTCCCCTTCTTCTTTTGCCCTCCATCGTTCCCAGCATGAGGCTCTTCTCCAGTGAGTCCTTCCTTCTCATTAGGTGGCCAAAGTAGTTGAGTTTCCTCTTCAGGATCTGGCTTTCTAAAGAGCAGTCAGGGTTGATCTCCTCCAGGACTGACCGGTTGGATGGCCTTGCAGTCCAAGGGACTCGCAGGAGTCTTCTCCAGCACCAGAGTTCAAAGGCCTCCATTCTTTGGCCTTCTCAGCCTTCCTTGTGATCCAACTTTCACAGCCATCCATTGCAACTGGGAACACCATAGCCTTGACTATACACACTTTTGTTGGCAGGGTGATGTTTTTTTTCTTTTTCCTAATATTCCTACCCAATCCAAAGGAGCATGGAAGACAGAACCGGGAAAGAGAAGGATGGGCTCGGATCCAATTTTTTATCTGGGACTCTAGGATTCAGGCAATCTTTGGCCTTAGTCCTGGGTGCAAGGGACTCTGAACCCTCTTCATTGCAGACTATGCTCATTGCTGAAGCCCCAAAAGATCCTTGGCCTATGTCCTGGGTTCAAGGGATTCTCCCTCCCCCGCCCTTCCCTATGGACTACACTCATTGCCGAACCCCTAAAAGACCCTTGGCCTGGGCCCTGGGTTCAAGGAACCCTCTCCCCTCTTCGGTACAGGCCCTTGGCCTCGGCCCTGGGTGCAAGGGACCTTCTTCCGTCTTCTCTATACACATTGACAAACTCTCAAAAGACCCTTGGGCTCGGCCTTGAGTGCAAGGGACCTTCTTCCCTGTGGACGACACTCATTGCCGAACTCTCAAAACACCCTTGGTCCTGGGTTCAAGGAACCCTCTCCCCTCTTCAGTACAGGCCCTTGGCTTCGGTCCTGGGTGCAAAGGACCCCCCCCTCCTTCTTCCCTATGGACTACGCTCCTTGCCCAACCACCCCAAAAGCCCCTCGGCCTTGGGTGCAAAGGACCCTCTTCTTGAGCCTGGCTCGGTGGCTCGGTGGCTAAGATGCTGAGCTTGTCGAACAGAAAAGTCGACTGTTCGGATGGTTCGCATCCCTAGTATAGGTCTCCGGCCTGAGCAGGAGGGGTTGGCCTTGATCCGTGATGGCGAACCTATGGCATATCTGTGGGCACGTTAGCGTTGCCCTAGGTCAGCTCAGCGCACCGGCCAGCTGAGTTTCCAGCCTCCAGAGGGCCTCCAGGGGAGTGGGGAAGGCTGTTTTTGCCCACCCCGGGCTCCAAAAAAGCCTCTGGAGCCTGGAGAGGGCGAAAAAACAGATCTAACAGGCCCACAGGGAAACTTTTTGCCATCGTGTGCCAAAAGTGGGGGAAGCACGAAGGGAGGGTTGCGTGCCCATGCCCAGGGAGCCGTGGCATGGAGGACATTGAATTATGGGCGTGGACACACACACACACACACACACACATACACACACACACACACACGTGACACACACCCCCTGCAGTCTCCCCACTTTTGGCACCTGACGGCAAAAAGGTTAACCGTCACCGGCCTAGATGACCTCCAAGGTCCCGTCCCGCTCTCTACTGCTGCTCTTCCCTTCGCATCCTATCCGAGAGCCGTGTGGCTGTTGGGGTGCCTTGGTGGCGAAGGCAGGGGTGTTGGCAAGCGGCAGGCGTTGCCTCCTGTCAAGCACCCCTCCCTTCCTGCCCTGGGGGTCATTTTGGTGGGGGAGCGGGGGAGAGAGGTGGGAGGTGAGAAGGGTGGGGAGGTTGGCAAGGGCGTCTGCTGTTTTCTTGCAGCTTTTTGCCTTGCAGGGCGGGCGTGTGCCTGCCTCTCCCTCTGGGTGTGCTTATGTGTGTGTGTGTGTGTGTGTGATTGTGTGTCTCATTCCGAGGCGGGTGCCAGGTGCGGCTGACGAGCAAGGGAGGCTGGCGGGGGAGGAAGGAGGGAAGGAGGCAGGGAAGAAGGGGGAGGAAGAAAAAAAAAGGGGGGGAGAGGAGGGCGAGCAGCGGCAGCGGCAGCTGGAAGGGCGAGTTTGGCAGCGGGGCGGCTCCGCGGCTGCTGCAGGGGGGTAATTAAAGCCGCCGGCTGGGACAGGCAGCCGGCTTTCGCTCTTGCCTCCCGGGGGCCAAGCAGGGCAGAGCCGCGGCTGGAGCCCGACTTGTTTGTGTGCGAAGGTGGCGCCCAGCCCAGCCCAGCAGGGACTCGAACCGCGCCCCGGACCCCTTGGCTGGGCTTGCGGTGCGCGGAAACCTCGCCCCAGCCAGCCGGGGAGACGCCCTGCCTGCTCAGCCGGCTGAGTGATCGCCGCGCCCCTCCCTGACCCTGCCTGCCTGCCTGCCTCTCCCCTCGCCTCCCCGCCCTCTTAGTTACCCCGCCGGCCGAAGGGAGCCTGGCACAGCCAGCCAGCCAGCCAGCCAGCCAGCCAACCCGCGTCATGTGACAGCGCTGCCTAGTGCCAGGAGCCCGGGTGGTGGTGGGGAAAAGCCAAGCGCAGGAGAAGGAGGAGGAGGAGGAGGAGGCCAGCCTAGAGGCGGCCGGCCCCACCGAGGTGGCCCGCCCGCTGGAGAGAGAGAGAGAAAGAGAGAGAGAGAAAGAAAGAAAGAGAGAGAAAGAAAGAAAGAGAGAGGGAGAGGGGAAAGGAAGAAAACCCCACCGATCACCCTCCCCTTCCCCGAGCCGGCCAGCCAGCCGCAGCAGCGCCAACTTCGGAGGTTGGGTGCTTTGACAAGTCCAAGTAAGTCCTGCCCTGGAAGGGGGGTGGGGGGGGAGGGGAGGAGGAGGAGGAGGAAGAAGAAGAAAAAGAAGAAGAAGAAGAAGAAAAGGGGGGGAGGGGGTGCGAAGGAGGCTCGACTGTTAGCAGGAGAAAAGGGGTCTTGGGAGGAAGAGGAGGAGGAAGAAGAAGAAGAAAGAAGAAGAAAGAAGGGTCTGTTGCAAGGAGAAAGGGGTTTAGGAGAGCTCGGGGGGGAGGAAGAAGAGGAGGAGGAAGAGGAAGAAGAAAAGTGGGGGGAGGGGTGCGAAGGAGGCTCGACTATTAGCAGGAGAAAAGGGGTCTTGGGAGGAAGAGGAGGAGGAGGAAGAAGAAAAAGAAAGGGGATGGAGGAAAAAGAAGAAGAAGAAGAAAGAAGGGTCTATTGCAAAGAGAAAGGGGTCTTGGAGGGCTCGGGGAGAAGAGGAGGAGGAAGAAGAAGAAGGGGATGGCGAAGAAGGCTCGACGTGTCTGTTAAAAGGAGAAAGGGGTCTTTGGGAGGAAGAGGAAGAGGAGGAAGAGAAGGGGGTTGAGAGGAAGGCTCGACGCGTCTGTTAAAAGGAGAAAGGGGTCTGGGAGGAAGAGGAAGAGGAGGAAGAGAAGGGGGTTGAGAGGAAGGCTCGACGCGTCTGTTAAAAGGAGAAACGGGTCTTTGGGAGGAAGAGGAAGAGGAGGAAGAGAAGGGGGTTGAGAGGAAGGCTCGACGCGTCTGTTAAAAGGAGAAAGGGGTCTTGGAGCGCTCGGGGAGAGGAGGAGGAGAAGGAGGAAGGAGAAGGAAAGGGGGTTGAGAGGAAGGCTCAACGTGTCTATTGCAAAGAGAAAGGGGTCTTGGAGGGCTCGGTGGGGAGGAGGAAGAGGAGAAGGGGGTTGAGAGCAAGGCTCAACGTGTCTATTACCAGGGGACAGGGGTCTTGAGGGGAAGAGGAGAAGGAGGAAGAGGAGAAGGGGATTGAGAAGAAGGCTCAACGCGTCTATTAAAAGGAGAAAGGGGTCTTGGAGCGCTCGGGAGGAGGAGGAGGAAGAGGAGGAAGATCGGGAAGAAGAAAGTGGGGAGGGGGTGTGATGAAGGCTCAACTATTACCTGGAGAAAGGGGGTCTTGGATGCTTAGGAGGAGGAAGGAGGAGGAGGAGTGAGAGGAAGGCTCAACGTGTCTATTGCAGGGAGCAAAGGAGGTTTGGGGGGCTCGGGAGGAGGAGGAGGAAGAAGAAGAAGAAGAAAAGGGGGGCTGGGGAGGAAGGCGCAAGGCGTCTGTTCAGAGGGGGTCTCGGGCGGAGCAAGCGGAGGGTCCCCGAGGTGACTCCGCGATGGAGAGCAAGAGAGCGCGGCTCTTTTATCGACGTGGCGGGACAAAAGTGCCTCTCCGGTGGAAAATCTTGGCAGCTGCAAAAGAGAGAGGGAGGGAAGGAGAGAGAGAGAGAGAGTGCGGGACGTGGGGAAGGGTGGGGGGCTCAGGGTGGAGAGGTCTCTCTTTCCCACCCCCAGAGCCGATGGAAACTCGGGGGCAAGGGGGCTTAGTGAGAAGGCTGGGGGAACCAACCAGCAGCCTTGCCCCCCTGGGATCCCTGGCCGGAGAGACGCGATCCCAGGGATCTCCTAACCTGCGATTGGCTGGGAGGAACGGGGGGGGCGAGAAAGATGTTTTTTTAGGGTTCAGGAAATCTCCTTTGTAGGCGCTTCCCCCCCCTTAGGAAAGGCAAAGCATTTGAACAGAGCTTTTTGCAAAAACAATTCTTTTTTTTAAAAAGGAAGGGGCAATGTTGCATTGGATTGTTTGATTTTCTCCCCCCCCCCTCCCCATTCTTGGGATGGGGGAGGAGACAGTCTTTGTGAGCTTCTCCCCCACTCTTCCATCTCCCCCCCATGGATTGACCTGCTTTCTTGACACCCAATGACCCCTTTTTTCAATTCCCAGGCAACTTGAGAGAAATCCATTTAAATCCTGGGGCCCGTGTGGAGTTCCTGCTTTTGTTCCTCCCTGTAACACCCTCCCAAGATGAGGGTCGTGATTAATTTTGAATTTGCAATTATACTCCTAAATAACTGGGCATCTGGTAGGGAAGGTGTCAATGCCGACGTTTATTCTCTTTTTTTTATTTATTTATTTACTTAGACAAATGTATTTGCCGCTCGCTTGGTCAAAATGAACACACTCTTAAGAGTTCTGTTAGAAGATGTGTTTTCATAAAAAAATACGATTGGGTCTAATTTAGCTCCCTCCAAACACGTATGTCTTGACATGGAGATACTGTGTTGTGGTTTAACATTCCTCCCGGTTTTTAAACCACACACAAATACTCTGCGTATACACATATACCTATATTTATGGCACCTGCATTGATTTCTATTAAAACGGCATTAATAATATTTACATAACACCGCTAGAAAGACCAGATATAATATAAACTATATAACTTTTAAACCTAATTGGAAAAGACGTCAATATTTGACTTCTGTTTTCTTTTTCTTTTCTTTTTTTTCCTGTCTCCAAATATTGCTTTCTGGGTGTTTTAAGAAAAGAGTAATATTGCTTATTTGCAAAGCTTGTGAGATGCAGACTTTGGAGTGAGGTGCTCATCATTTGAACATAACTTAGAATCCGGCTTCTTGAATAAATTGAAACACTTCCAGGTGACCCAAAACTTCCCAACGTGTTCCTTTCTTAATGCAGGCATTTGCGTCAAGCGGGGAAAATTCACTCTCTTCCAAATTATTGTTAGCGTTTGGCCGTTGTTCGTTGTCGTTTTAAGATCTTTTTGCATAGCCCTGTAAATGTCTTAGTTTACACTGGGCTCAGGTGCTCTTTTGTTTCCAGTTTCTGGGGAAATGTAAACTTTGCCTTGAAGTCATTAAGTCACAGTTTGTAACTTGCAAACTTTTCTCCTGCTGTCATAAAGATTTTGTTATTTATTTTGTGGGCGCCGTAGAGTAGTTTTCAAAGCTTGCTGATGTGACCTGAACCACAGACTTAATCAAAATTGGGTTCTATCAATCTAACGTTACTATTGTATTTAGGCTCAAGGCGATTCTATATTTTGTGTGTGCTTTTTCTGGCACCGAGGCGTCCACCTGACAGCATGCGTGCCACATAGGCACACAATACACAAAATATACAATCATCCAAGCGCTTGTCGAAGTGAACCAGCAAGTTTAGACTTCTTAACTTTGGCTTTTCCTGAATGATAGACTGATAAAGAAACTTGACATGAAAATAAACTCAGAGAAAAGGGCGATTAATAAAGAAAGAAAGCTTATTCTTTAAAACATAAGCCTTTCTTTTTTGACAAGTAGTCAGAACCAACACTGTGACCTGTTATGTAAAGAAAAGTCTATTTTCTTTTCCTGTCTAGGATATTTTGCCCCAGATCCTCTCACTCTTCTAGTTATAATAACTAGAGCCACTGTTGTTCAGGTTAAGGATAGTGTAATCTGCAGGGCAACGGGTTAGGAAAAAACTGGAATATTTCTTTGAAAGGGGGGGGGGGAAAGAGGCAAACACATTAATCAAAGGTTAACAGTGTTGTGCATATATTTACTTTGGGGTAAGCTGCATTTTAGTTCATTTTGACTCGCTTCCAAATAAACGTGTACCTCATGTGATTGCTGGAGGCCCAACATTTGTCCTTATTATTAAATTAAGAGTCGGAGCCCCCTAATTTAAGATGTTTTCCACTTCTGAGTAGCTGAGAAAGTGTGGGCTTTGCTGGTAGTCTTACGGCGGTGGTGGAAGCTGGGAGGGGGGGGTGAGGGTTGAAAACTGTGCTCCCAGTCGTTCCGGTGTCACGTTAAGCTAATGCAAAGCGAAGAAAAAGTTGTGTGCCATTCTGCTTAAGGGTGTGATGGCGAAACACCAGCGTTGTAAAAACAATGCGGAGGGGAGACACCGCTTTTTAAAAAGAGCTTTTTAAAGAGAGCTCCGGTGTCCGCCGTAGACATGGTGATCTGTGGTTTATTGTGACGGAAGTGTACTGAAGGTCGAGTGAATTTAGAAAGGGCATTTGCTCCTAAAACGGTGGTTAATCCCTTATTATGCTTCGTTTGGACAGAGCCGGCTTCATAACTAGTACGTGTAGTCTTTGATTACAAGCGTTTAGTGACCGTTCAAAGTTACGACGGCATTGGGGGGAAAACAATGATTTACGTCCGTTCTTCACAGTTGCAACTTTTCCAGTGAATCAAAATTCAAGCGCTTGGAAACTCGTTCCTACTTACGACTGTTGTGGTGTCTCCAGGGCTGACGTGATCCTTTTTTGGCGAACTTCCGACAAGCAACGTTGATGGGGGAAGTCAGATTCGCTTAACAACCGGGGGGGGGGGAGATTTTACTAACTTATCCACCACAGTGATTCGCTTAACAACAATGTTGACCAGAAAGGCTGTAAAATGGAGCAAAATTCACTTAGCGAATATCTCACTTAATAACGGAAAGTTTGGGCTCAGTTGTAAAGTCGAGGACTTTACCTGTGTTTTGAGTTGTGGCTTATTTCAAACAAACGAACTGAGAAGAAACGGGGAATAAAATCCAATAAAGTTTACGAGTTTCTCAAACTCAGTTTAGCACAAAGATGGATCGATATGTCATATCACTTGTGTAGCTATCACTTAAATCCTGTTGCTCATTTACATTATAAGCCAAAGCTTAGCTTAATGTTTTCAAGATTCGTTTCTGGTGTTTTTTTTCACCCCCTTAGAATGTTTCTTGCATATAGATATATAAATGTAAATTTTCAGTACTTAGTTGCCTTTGGCTGATTCCCCCGCAAGAATCATCCTATCTGGTTAATTCACCAATAGATCCCAGATCTATAAATCAGCTGAGAAGTCAGAAAAAGTCCAGACATTGACAGTGGTAAATTGTTGTCTTGCCGGTAAGAAAATGACATTGGCATCTTTAGATCTGATAGTGGCTTTGCTTATATTTACTCCATAATACCATATATTTTAATTGTGGCATTATCCCCAAAGAACAAAGATTCTTGAATTGAACAGATTTGCATGAATAGATGTAATAAGGGAGGCAAGGAATAGGACAGCCGTTGTGTCGGAAACGATGAGAAGGGGGTTGGTCTAGAAGACCTCCAAGGGCCCTCCCAGCTCTGTCGTTCTGTTAGCCCTAAAAACAATGCTCTGTTTTCTTTTAATCTAATTTTATTTGTAAACATAACCTGAATCAAACTCCGCATCCCGACCGCATCGTCGAGCATCTCGTTCATTGATTTTAGATTTGATTTTAAAAAAAAAGAATTATTGATTTAGAAGTCACTTAAATATTTTGAGCAGCTCGGCGTGCCGAGTGGAAGAAGCACATCTACAGGGAGGGAGGCGGTGTTGCCTCCTGTAGATACTCCACCCGGTTCCCTACGGATAGGGGCTGTTGTTTGGGATACGTCCTGATTGACCAATGGCTGTTTTTATATTATTTTTTTTGTGGTGGGTTTGTTTGTGGTGGAAGCCATCCGCCCCTCCCTTCTCCGTCGGACATGAGCAGGAGAGGAAAGGTCCAGGAAAGGTCAGCTGGCCTGCCTTCCTTCCTTTCCAGCCAAGAGAGAGAGAAAAAAAGAGAGAGAGAGAAAAAAAGAGAGCCACTAGCACTGCTTCCTGTTCTTTGTTTCAAGGCTGAGTTTAACGTCACACATTCCAAGAAGCATATGTGTGTTCTTTCCTGTTTCAGGCTGTTTTCTGGCCGATCAGTAGCCCAGACCTGTCCTCTTGTCACTGCCCCAACAACGTTCAGTCTCCACCCAGCGAATTATCATGTCTTCCCGCACACTCTCCGGATTGCTTTTAAAAAAAAACAAAAAGCAACAACAACAACCACCGCCTGCGTTATGTCACCACAAAAGAGCCGGTCTTAACCTTTTCACTCTTGTGCGCTGCGAGGCTGCAATCTTGGAGAGGAGAGATTATTTTCTGGATTAGATTTGTGTGGGGGTGGGGGAGAGCTGTGGGGAGGGGAGAAAAAGGGTAGATGCGGTGCTCTTTTTTTTTAATATAATGAGGAGAGGTGGTGATATATTTTTGGGGAAACCAAAGGGAAGCGATTCCCTAGATCAGTGATGGCGAAACTTTTCAGCACCGAGTGACCAAACTGGAATGCGCGTCCATATGCGCACACCGGAGCACTGGAAATCCAAAGACTCCAGCTTGTCGGCACACGCATGCCTGTTTTTTGGTTGTTTTGGCTGTTTTTCGGACCGTTTTCAGACAGTTTTTCGGGCAATTTTCAGGACATTTTGGGGATCATTTTCAGGCCTATTTTCCGGCACTCCAGCACCCACAAAGACTAGCTGACCGGCACGCTTGCTCTTGCCGGAAACCAAAAGAGCAGCTGGCGATGATGTGCATGCCCACAGAGTGTTCTGCCCCAGCTACGGACCCCGAAGAACGCAGCGTACACAAAGTCTGTACAAACCTTAGTTTACTAAATTAAATCAGTCTTTTTCAAATAAAGGCTGTTAATTAACTTTCTTAGCGGCCTACAAAAATCCAAAGAATCAATCATCGTAATCTTACTCTGGTTGGCAGAAAGCCCAGAAGCAATTTGCAGGAAACTGATAAGAGAACTAAGATCAGGACACGAAGGAGAGTGAACGAAGTTGTTCCCTGCAAATTGCTTCAGTTGGCGTTCCTCCTTAAATAGGCTAGGGGAGTGGCCAATTAGCCCCAAGCCTTACTCTCGAGGAGACCTCCTCCTAAGGAGCCACTCCTGCCTTTTGGCAGCTCTGTGCGCTCGTGCATCGAGAGTGCATCATCCTCTTCGCTTATGGGAGCTTCTGGAGGTTCTGAAGGCCCTGGCTGAATCCCCGCCTCTGGCACCACATCTTCTCCAGCCTCCTCATTGTCTGACTCGAGTGCCAGCTGCACAGGCTGCTGGCGCAGCACCACACCAGCCTCCTCACTGTCGGAATCAGCTATTAGCTGCACAGGTCGCTGAAGGGCCACAACACAGAGAGGGCTCTGTTTGCCATCACACCCCTAGGTTATATGCATGCGTAATTTCTACCATGAGTCAGTGATGCCGCTTTCATTCAAACGGTTGTGTTATCCGTGCCACCGGTTCAATAATAAAAGAAGAAACCTGCTTCTCTAAAAAGTTTGGCCAAGTTTTGTATAAGCTTTCTCCCACAGACAGTTGCTAATGGTTTCGGTTCTTAGGGAATGGTTTTTGAGGTTTTTCGTGTTATCGCTCGTATTTTTTTTATCGGTCAACGAGACCAACCAGACAGACAGAAGTGGACATTTATTCTGTCCGCCCCATCTGTCTGTCCAGCCAGCCTCCATTTTGCAAGTTTTCCAGGCATCGTTTCGGATGCAGTGTCATCAACGTTGACAATGGTGATCGTGGCACCTCCTAACAGCCACTGTATTCGCGAGAGAAGAAAACCGAATTTCGGGAATGCAGGATGCAAAAAAATAAATAAATAATCAAAGGTGTGTCGGAATTAGGAAGGCAAGTCGGTATTTCGTTCGGTTCTGATTCTGCACGGGGCCCTGTCTGTTCGTCAGAAATGGCTTAGGACTCTTCAGAAAAGATAGTTTAGAAAATTGTAGTAGGCTTATTTGATCAGAAGCACTCCTTGTTGACACAGCGTGGCCTATCAGATGAGGAAAAAACACCACACATTCACACTGAGAGCAAGCAGGCCCAATGTGCTGAAGAGGAAGTTCCAAGTGAGAACTTGAAATATCTACAATATTATGCTCGGTGTTGCTAGTAAACGAGCTGAAGATGCATTTTGCAGGCACCACTTCTTCCTGAGACTCTATGACTATTTATAAATACACGAGGCCAAGGAAGACATTTTCTGGCTGAGGCAATGTCCCCAGTCAGCTGTAATACCATGCTGTTAAAATATTAATTTCCTCACCCAGCTTTGTATGAATTCCAAAAAAAAAAGTAAAACATAACGAAAGTTGAACAGGCCCAAACCTCTGCTGTGCTTGTGCACGGAAGGAAAAGTTGCAATTCTCTACATTGGTTTTTTTCTCCCTCATCAAAAAATGACTTATTCAAGGAAACTACATTGTGCCATTATTTGGACAAGTTAACGGCTGAAAGCATATCGATAAATAAACGGCTTAAATTATTTTGGCTTTTTTCTTAGATGTAATAACATTTCACTACAGGTCGTCCTGGATTTAGGTTTAGTGACCGTTTAAAGTTACAACGGCACTTGGAAAAAGTGATTTATGAACGTGTTTCACACTTTGTGACCGTGGCGACATCCCTTTGGGTCATCAGATCCAAATTCGGACATTTGGCCACTAACTCGGTGGCCAAATGAGCCGCCGTGTCCTGCGGTCATCGGATCCCCTTTTGCGAGCTTCCGAGAAGCCAATTCCACTTAACAATTGTGTTAGTAACTTAACAAGTACAAGGATTCACTTAACAACGGTGGAATGTAAGATGTGAAATGGGGCAAAACTAAGGTCTCACTTTGTAACCGAAATTATGGGCTCAATGGCGGTGGTAATGACCGTGCTGTCCCGGTCCAGAGTAAGAAGTTTACGTTGAGTAGCAGGTGACTATCTTTACAGGAGTTTGAGCAGGTTATCAGGTGTGTATGTGTGCGAGAGAAAAGTCAGGAGTGGCCACCGGATCCGTGTTGTTTCTTTGACCCACAAAGAAGTAAAAAAATCTTCATCACATCCTTGAGGAATCATAGGTAAAGGATGTAATTGAAGGCAGATCAGGTTATGGGTGTAGTCTAATAGAGATTGATTCACGCATGTCTCGCGGCCTCTCGCTTGCTCCATTCAGTCACACGAAGCTCTTCCTGTGATCGGAGCTGGATGCAAAATTGTCCTCCGATTTAACAGGTTAACAGAGTTGGAAGGGAACTTATAGGTCATTTAGTCCAACCCCCATCTGACGCCCAAGTAGGAGACCTTACACCCTTTTTTGACAGATGGCAGTCCATTCTCTTCTTGAAAGCCTCCAGTGATAAAGCTCCCGCAACTTCTGAAGTCAGCTTCTGTTCCACGGGTTGATTGTTCTCCCACGATTATTGATGTTTGTTAACCTAATTGATTTGAAGCTTGGGGATTGCCGTATTTCCTCACTAAAACTTTCTGGTGCCTTTAGCTGGATTCTTCTTTTTTTTTTCCCCTGACCCTAATGCAATACACTAAACCAGGAGTGTCCAACCTTGGCAACTTGTGGACTTCAACTCCCAGAATTCCCCAGGCAGTCATGGCTGCTTGGGGAATTATGGGAGTCGAATTTTGGGCAGTTCACGTTACTTTAACAGCATTTTGAGTCCAAATGACTGGCAAATTGCAAGTCAATAACCACCATTTAGCTGAAGAGAACTTTGAGCCTAAGTTGGCTTGTTTGATCGAACCACAGTGAAGCAGAGTGATAGTCCAAAAACTGAACATGGAATTAAACTCCAAAAGCAGCAAAATAACTCTTTTTCTGAACTGTACAAAAGAGAATAGGTAGCATACGGAGCTTGTTGCAGCTTGTTGCTATTTGTGCTTGTCATTCTAAGCCAGGGTTTTGCAGACGGAATAGGCAGAATAAAGATATCTATAGCCGAACTTGGGGAAAGTAAGAAAAGGAAGGAGGGAGGGAGAAGAGGGTAGTAGGATGGATGGATGGATGGATGGATGGGAGGAAGGAAGGAAGGCATAATGGGGAAAAGAAGAAACAATGGTGGGAGGGAGGGAAGAAAGGAAAGGAAGGAATAGGGAGGGAGGAGAGGGTAGGATGGATGAATGGAAGGAAGGAAGGAAGGAAGGAAGGAAGGAAGGCAGGCAGGCATAATGGGGAAAAGAAGAAACAGTGGTGGGAGGGAGGGAAGGAAAGGAAGGAAGGAATAGGAAGAGAGGGAGGAGAGGGTAGTAGGATGGATGGATGGAAGGAAGGATGGCATAATGGGGAAAAGAAGAAACAATGGTGGGAGGGAGGGAAGAAAGGAAAGGAAGGAATAGGGAGGAGAGAGTAGGATGGATGAATGGATGGAAAGGAAGGAAGGAAGGAAGGAAGGAAGGAAGGAAGGAAGGAAGGAAGGAAGGAAGGAAGGAAGGAAGGCATAATGGGGAAAAGAAGAAACAATGGTGAGAGGGAGAGAAGAAAGGAAAGGAAGGAAGGAATAGGGAGGAAGGGAGGAGAGGGTAGGATGGATGGATGGAAGGAAGGAAGGAAGGAAGGAAGGAAGGAAGGAAGGAAGGAAGGAAGGCATAATGGGGAAAAGAAGAAACAATGGTGGGAGGGAGGGAAAGAAAGGAAGGAAGGAATAAGAAGAGAGGGAGGGACGGACGGAGAGTGTGATGGAAGGAAGGAAGGAAAGAAGGAAGGCATAATGAGGAAAATAAAAAAATGGTGGGTGGAGGGAAGGAAGGAAGGAAGGAAGGAAAGGGGGGAGGGAGGAACAAGAGGATGGGAGAGAGGAAGGAAAGGAAGGCATAATAGGAAGGGAGGGATGAGAGGGTGGGATGGATGGAAAGAAGGAAGACATAATGAGGAAAAGAACAAACAAGGAAGGGAGGGTGGGATGGATGGAAGGATGTATGGAAGGAAGAAAGGCATAATTGAAGGAAGGAAGGAAGATTAAGGAGTGATTAGAAAAGGAGTACATTGCCAACTTAGAAAGACGGTTTAAAAAACCCCCCTCAAAACAATACCTACTTGATTTTGTATTTTATTTTTTTTAGTATAAGACGAGAGAGACAGAAACATAGCCGTGCTGTAAATATTGCGTTAGTTTACTTTTCAACCATAAACTAGCATTTCTGGAGTCCCTACAATGGCTTTTTCTCAATTGGGCCTACCTGGATGGCTAGAGACGTCATCTGAAGACCAGCAGATGAATAGGAATTGTCTTCTTTTTCCAAACTTGGAATGTTGGGGCAGCCATTTTGCAGGATCCACTTAACAATGTTATTAACTTCAGTGATTCACTTAACAAATGTGGCCAGAGAAATCGGACAATGGGGCAAAGCTCACTTCATAAATGTCTCACTTAGCAAAATAAATTTTGGGGTCTGGTATGGTCGTAAGGTGAGGACTAGTTGTATCCATTATCGGCAAAGCTGTCGTAAACCAGAGTCCATGGGACTCTGCAAATAGTCATAAGTGTGATCACCTAAACACAGGCAACTGGCCATCAGATTTTAGAATCAGGCAATAAGTACCTCTGGGGACGTCCGTTGTAACTTTGGTCTCTAAGCAGCTGGTTATAAGGCGAGGACTTCACGAATGCCAGTATAAAATGTATTTCTTCCATGACGCTGAAATTTTGTCATATCATTTCATTGCAGTCCTCTTTTTGCACTGACACTTCTCTTTGAGATAATGTTGATTCTCTCCATTTTGTTTAAGGAGGCCCTTATTTGAAGATTTCTTGTTTTTTCAATAACTGTTGCTAATTTAAAAAAAAAAGAATTATCATTTCTGTTACTTAAATTTATTTATTTATTTTAATTTATATTAATGTGTGTTGTGGAGAGATTGGCCCAAAAGATAATTGAATGTATTCATCCCATTAATACTGATAATGGTTATATTATTAATCCCATTCAAGCATAAAGGACATAATCCTATTTAGGTTTTGCCCTCAAATAAAATTGCTTTGGAAAAAAAAAACTGGGCGTTTTTCATAAATACAACTAGTCCTCGACTTACGACATTTCAGTTGCTGAAAGAGAGATTTGTTAAGTGAATTTTATCCCAGTTTCTTGACACAGTTGTTAAGTGAATCACTGCAATTGTTAAAGTTAGTAACGCATCTGGCTTCCCCCTTGACTTTGAAAGTTGCAAAATGGGATTGTAGGACCCCGGGATACTGCAGCTGTCATAAATACGAGTCAATTGCCAAGCATCATGAATTTTAATCATGTGACTATGGAAATGCTTCGGCGGTCATAAGTGTGAGGAAAAAAGTCACTTTTTCAGTGCTGTTGTAAGTTCGAACTGTCATAAGTGAAGAGTCACCTGTATTGTATAAACTTGTGTCAAATGGATAAATTATGGAGAATACACAAATGTATGTAAGGTAGGCGAATTTTATGAAAATTAAGTACATTTGAATTTAACAGAGATTTGGGTATCTCTTATATCCATTGCCTTCCGAATAGACTGGACTGGACTGGACTGGACTGGACTGGACTGGACTGGACTGGACTGGACTGGAACAGAAAATATGGAATGGAATGGAATGGAATGGAATGGAATAGAATAGAATAGAATAGAATAGAATAGAATAGAATAGAATAGAATAGAATAGAATAGAATAGAATAGAATAGAATAGAATAGAATGAGTGGGGTGGGGTGGGGTGGGGTGGGGTGGGGTGGGGTAGGGTAGGGTAGGGTAGGGTAGGGTAGGGTAGGATAGAATAGAATAGAATAGAATAGAATAGAATAGAATAGAATAGAATAGAATAGAATAGAATAGAATAGAATAGAATAGAATAGAAAATATGGAATGTAATAGAATAGAGGAATGGAATGGAATGGAATGGAATGGAGTAGAGGAATAGAGTAGAGTAGAGTAGAGTAGAGTAGAGTAGAAGAATAGAATAGAATAGAATAGAATAGAATAGAATAGAATAGAATAGAATAGAATAGAATAGAATAGAATAGAATAGAATAGAATAGAATAGAATTTTTTATTGGCCAAGTGTGACTGGACACACAAGGAATTTGTCTTTGGTGCATACGCTCTCAATATACATAAAAGAAAAGATAAGTTCATCAAGAATCATAAGGTACAACACTTAAGGATAGTCATAGGGTACAAATAAGCAATCAGGAAACAATATCAATATAAATCGTAAGGATACAAGCAACAAAGTTACAGTCATAGTCATAAGTGGAAGGAGATGGGTGATGGGAATGATGAGAAGATTAATAGTAGTGCAGACTTAGTGAATAGTTTGACAGTGTTGAGGGAATTATTCGTTTAGCAGAGTGATGGCGTTCGGGGAAAACCGTCCTTGTGTCTAGTTGTTCTGGTGTGCAGGGCTCTATAGCGTCGTTTTGAGGGTAGGAGTTAAAACAGTTTATGTCCAGGATGCGAGGGGTCTGTAGATATTTTCACAACCCTCTTTTTGATTCATGCAATATACAGGTCCTCAATGGAAGGCAGGTTGGTAGCCATTGTTTTTTCTGCAGTTCTAATTATCCTCTGAAGTCTCTGTCTTCTTGGGTTGCAGAATTGTGGCCGAATTGTGTTTTCCACTGATTCAGGGAACAAGAATCAGAAAAAGATGGTGTATTTCTGTTAACCAACTTGGTTGGGTTTAAGCTGTAAATCTGTGTTTTATTGCAACTTTAATGCTCTTAGTCAGAGGAAGTGCTTTATGAAGAGACAGATTCACTGCAGCCAACACGGAAGTGTTTTTCATTCCAAGAAGTAGTTGATTCCAGTCCATAATTTGATATTTGGCAGGGCTAGATCTAAGGAACAAATTTAAATCTTCTCTATGCTATGCAGGGCCAGGCTTTCCTTATATAGGGGTTTATAATAGCCATTGTTTATATGATCCAAGAGGATCCAACATAACAGTGACAGGAACAAAACACACAGCTACTGCTAGGGACTTTAAATGCAAACATTAGTTGTAAGTAAGGCTTATAAAAAGTGATGTTTATTACAAGCAGCTTAATAGCTTAAAGCGTTCTGGTTTTTTGGGGCAGGAAACATCCCGAGTTCATTACATCGTTTTTTGTTTTTTTTTAAATTGATCATCTTCTTTCTTTGTCTCTCGTTTCTTGTTTGTTTTTTCATTATTGGTACATTGCCTCTTTTCGGATTTTCCCATCTTACTCATATCAAGAGCATGAAATTTTTGATCGGTTTCTGACTTCAGGCGACTTTTGTTGGTTCTGTTCCCCCCCCCCACGTCCCCGTTTCCCCCCTCCACCGCCACTACCATCGACGGGAATGAATTTGAAGCACCTGCCACTCAAAACTCTTCTTTTGCTTAAGCGGGTTCTATCGAGCTTTTGCGATATCCACAAAGTTGACATAAAATGGGGGATTAATTAACGGTGCTGGAAGGATGAAATTGGCTGCAAGGAAGCTGGGAGGAGCGATCGGAGTTTCTGTCCTTCGTAATCTAAACCTTCTTTTGTAAGTGTGATGCGTGCACAACCCACACAAAAGAAAGCCAGGCGGCTGCCATCTTGTGTCGTTTTGACTTCCCGTCCCTTGGAGGCCTTTTGCTCATGGCGTTTTCTGCAGTGGTCCACTTGCATTAGCTTTAAAATGTTTATATCTTAATTAAAGGGATGGGGTAATGTGAACGATTTATCGTTCTGGGAAACACAAATCTGTAATTCTGTAATGCTTATTGGACGATTGCTGTTTAACATTCAGCTTGAGTTTGAACTACCGTGTTTCCCCCGAAAATAAAACTGGGTCTTATACAGGGGTGGGTTCTAAAAAAATGTTACTATTGGTTCTGTGGGTGTGGCTTATTTTGTGGGCGTGGCTTGATGGTCATGTGACAATTCTTGAGGATTTAGCAGAGGTACTGGTCTACCAGGCTTTTAACTGCTTGCAGAGCTGTACCGGTCTATTCATTTGTTTTTGCAGGTGGTGGTCTACCCATTTATTTTTGGAGGCACTGGTCTACTCATTTATTTTTGGAGGCACCGGTCTACTCATTTGTTTTTGCAGGCACTGGTCTACCCATTTATTTTTGGAGGCACCGGTCTACTCATTTGTTTTTGCAGGCACCGGTCAACCACCACCCTGCCTTTAAACACTGATCAGCTGTAGGGCGGCCCTTTGAAGCCCCGGAGCAAGAGTTTAAACAGTTTTTTTCCTTATAGCCCATTAGCTGGGACTCAGGAGGCAGCAATAGATTGGGGGTGGGGCCAAATAAATGGTAAGAATAATGGGTGGCATGGGGCGGGGGGCAGAACCAGTTCGGTGACATCTTGTCGTCACCGCTACCGGCTCGGCCGAACCGGGCCGAACCAAGAGGAACCCACCACTGGTCTTATATTAATTTTTGCTCCAAAAGGCGCGTTAGGGTCTTATTTTTAGGGAAATACGGTACTAAATGCATCCATTTGGCTGACAATCTTAACTGGGGCTTATTTTGAGGTGTAGGGCTTACATTACGAGCATCCTGAAAAATCATACTAGGACTTTTTTTCTGATTGGGTCTTGTTTTTGGGGAGACAGGGTACTCAGTTCTGCTAACGTTGTATTACCCTAAAATGTGAGTACAGATAGTCCTCAACTTACAACAATTCGTCGAGTGACCGTTGAAACGGCACTGAAAAAAATTGACTTACGGCTGTTTCTCACTTACGACTATTGCAAAATCCGCACAATCAAAATTCAGATGCTCGGCAGCTGACTCATATTTATGACGGTTGCTCTGTCCCAGGGTCATGTGATCACCCCTTTTGCAACCTTTTGACCAGCCAAATCAATGAGGAAATCCAGAATTCATTTAACAACTGGGTTACTAACTTAACAACTGTAGTGATTCACTTAACGACTGTGGCCAGAGAGGTCGTAAAACAGGACAACGTTAATTTAAATGTCTCACTTATCAGCAAAACATTTGGGCTCAATTGGGGCCATAAGTCGAGGATTACTTGTAAGTTCGATATTAAGGTTTCCCGATCCTGTTCAAATATCGCAGAATTTTGTTAGGGGAACCTCAGCTCGGTGTGTTGTAAAGTCTGCAAATCTGACATGTAACTTCCATGGCTCTCCATACATGGAAGGCAATGCATGATGATGTCATGTGTACCGGGACATCATCACATAAAAGATGCAAATGTTGTGATTTGCATCGGTCTCATTGGGACAATTACAATGATAATAATGCACATGATTCCACTCGCCTCACAGCGGACAACCGTGTTTTCTAAGTTCCCTACATTTGAGGAGTTACTATCTAATTACCCCAACCCTTGGGACATCTACACCATTTCAGACTAACAGTTGTCCAATCTCTTCTTAAAAACTTCCAGTGATGGAGCATTTACAACTTCTGGAGGCAAGTTGTTCCACTGATTATCAGGAAATTCCTCCTTAGTTCTCGGTTGCTTCTCTCCTTGATGAGTTTCCACCCATTGCTTCTTATCCTGCCCTCAGGTGCTTTGGAGAATAGCTTGACTCCCTCTTCTTTGGGGCAGCCCCTGAGATACTGGAACACTGCTATCATGTCTCCCCTGGTCCTTCTTTTCATTAAATGAGACATACTCAGTTCCTGCAACTGTTCTTCATATGTTTTAGCCTCCAGTCCCCTAATCCACTTGGCTGCTCTTCTCTGCACTCTTCCTAGAGTCTCCACATCTGTTTTTTTACATCGTGGTGACCAAAACTGGATGCAGTATTCCAAGTGTGGTCCTACCAAGGCATTATATCATGCTTATCAAAACCAATAATTGATTGTGATGTTGAAAGGCAGTCATTTATTTATTTGTCTATCTGTCTGTCTATATCTATATCTGTATCTATATCTGTATCTGCATCTATATCTGTATCTGTATCTGTATCTGTATCCGTATCCGTATCCGTATCCGTATCCGTATCTGTATCTATATCTATATATCTATATCTATACTATCTATATCTATCTATTTCTATATCTATCTATATCTATCTATCTATCTATCTATCTATCTATCTATCTATCTATCTATCTATCTATCTATCTATCTATCTATCTATCTATCTATCTATATTTTTGCATTACTACAGAAAAATGGCATTTGGAAGCTCACTTCCATGGACCTTAATCTGACCTGAAAAACAGACCTGCAGTTTTATGCTAGCTACTGAGAGGAGAGAAATTAGGTTTGGGTTCAAATATCTCCAATTAGTGTATTCGGCCCAGGTGGAAAGATAAATGGGTTGTAGTAGGAAGATAAGAGCTGGGAAGGCTTTGAACAAGAAAACCACTAATGTAGAAAGGTTGAGGTACTCTGGTTAAATACTCAAAAGACACTTGATTCTTTAGAGCAGTGATGTCGAACCTTTTCGGCACCGAGTGTCCAAACTGGAACGCACATCCATGGGCGTATGCCGGAGCCTGAAAATCTGAAGATCAGCTGGCCAGCATGCCTGTTTTTTGGCCATTTATTAGCCCGTTTTCAGGCCATTTTGGGGGGCATTTTCAGGCTGTTTTTTGGGCCGTTTTCCGGCCATTTTTGGCCCGGAAAACGGCCTGAAAACGGCCTGGTTTTTGGCTATTTTTCAGGCTGTTTTCCGGTGCTCCAGCGTCCGTGAAGACCAGCTAGCCGGCACGCATGTTTGCCCCAAAACCAGAAGAGCAGCTGGCGATGGCGCATGCCACCTCTGGCACACGTGCCATAGGTTCACCATCATGGCTTTAGAGGAAAAGACACAAAGGATATATATAATTGCAACATGAGTGCAGTGACTTACATCCAACTTTCACACTGCGGAATCTCCATTCTCACGTGATCAACGTTCGGACAGTTGGCAACTGGCATGTACTTATGTCAGTTGCAGGGTCCCCGAGTGATGTCATCAGCTTTTGCTCTCTTCTGACAAGCAAAATCCATGGGGAAGCTGGATTCACTTAACAACCGTGTTACTAACTTAACGACGGCAGTGATTCACTTAACAACTGTGGCATGAAAGGTCATAAAATGAGTCAACGTTCGCTTAACAGCTGAGCTCAATTGCAGCAATAAGTCAAGGACTACCCCATACTTTGTTTTGGCTTGTTTATTCAGAATTCGGCTATTTTAAAGAAAAATGGAGAGGAAATGTTTTGAAATGTCAGAAAACGCATTTTATTTTGAGGTGTGAATTGTTGGGAGCACCATTTAGACTCAATTTTTTGGTGATTGTTTTAATACCTGTGGTTTGTCTTTTTAATACTCGATCAGGCCTAGCGGTCAACTCGCAATCAAAAGGATTATATAGCATATAAGGAGAAAAAGATCCTTTGAAAGCCACAGCCAAACATTAAGTATCTCGGTTGGTTGAAGTCCCGTTCCTTCACTTCGTCACTGAAATTGGACAATGCTCTGGAGAGAAATGGAAGAAATGGGACAAGATATTTCTGATGCGAAAATATAACTGTAATTTTTTTAAAAAATAAACCCAGTACATTTTTACGTATTTGTAGATTTGAAAACCACCCGAATCAAGATTTTTAGGAATCTCGATTTTCCGTATTTCCACATGAGATCTCCCAAGCTGTCAAAATCGAGATCTCCTGAGATTTTTGGACATTGTGTATATGGAACCAAATGTGGGAAGGAAGGGATAAGGCTGCCATTTTGAACTGCCGTGGAAATCTCTCAGTGGTGGGATTCAGCCGGTTGGCCCCGCCCACCCACCGCCGCCCTATTCAGTCCTACATTTCCGTGTTTTTCAGCTCAGCTGATTCGCGCGGCACAGTGGATTCCCGCGCCTCAGCTGTTTTACTCACTGGCGTAAGTGAATAGAAGATTAGGTTTTGCGCTTAAAATGGGCGGTTTTTCAATGCTGCGTGCGCGTACAAATCGCCCACTCGCCAAGCTGGTTATTAAACCAGTTGAATCCTACCACTGAAATTTCTCCATATGTTCTTGCATCAAAACCACTTCATGGACCTTGTCTATAAATCCTGACTCTTAATACAAGCCACTTGTATTTGCGTAAATATCTTTTTTGAATCAAAACCTTTTAATAAACGGATTAAAGCAGTTCTTTCTTCTCTGCTTTGAAGGAGAGGGGGTGGGAACCCTATGCCATTCGATATACAGGTAGTCCTCAATTTACATCCACAATTGAGGCCAAAATTTCAGTGAGACATTTCTTAAGTGAATTTTGACCCGTTTTACAACCTTTCTTGCCACAGTTAAGTGAATCACTGAAGTTAGTATCGCA
The DNA here is from genome assembly GCA_038048745.1 of Coluber constrictor foxii. Lineage (NCBI taxonomy): Eukaryota > Metazoa > Chordata > Lepidosauria > Squamata > Colubridae > Coluber > Coluber constrictor. Next base: position 83,291,973 of record CM075965.1, on the reverse strand, counting down.
ATCGAGAGGAGAGGAGGGAAGGGGAGAAAGGTTGGGGGAAGAGAAGAAGGAAGAAGAAGGAAGAAGAGGGAAGAAGAGGGAAGTAGAGAGGGGAAAGAAGAGAGGGAAGTGAATAGGAGGAGAGGAGTAGGAGAAAGGGAAGGAGAGGGAAGCGGAGAAGAGGAGAGGAGAAGGGAGAGGAGGAGTGGAAAAGGGAAGAGAGGGGAGAGGAGAAGAGGGGAGGAGAGGAGAAGGAAAGAGGGAAGGAGAAAGAAGTGGAGGGGAAAAGGGAAAGGAGGGAAGGAGAAGAAAGACGGAAAAAGATGGACTGTCGTAAAATTGAGTGAAATATAGTGTCTATGAGAAAGGAAAACAGATGGGTAATTTTTTATTTTTTATTTTACTTGATGATTATGTAATTGACACCATAATGGAAGACAATATATGTTATAATATGATGGATGTGATCGCATATCTGTTTATACGTTACTGCATATTGGTTAATGTATATATGACTATAATGACAACGATGATATTTGTACGTTCGCATGTTAACATCTTGGACACGTGGAGAGCACATTGCCCAACGTAGAAAGGAAATGTATGATATAAAACAATAAAAAATATTAATGTGAGTAACGCAATTGTTAAGTGAATCTTGCTTGTCAAAAGGTCGCAAAAGGAGATCACATGGCTTTGGGACACAGCAACGGTCATAAGTAAGAACCCGTTGCCAGGCATCTGAATTTTGATCACTTTGGAGTGGGGCTGCTCCAAAAGTTGTAAGTGTGGAAAATGGTCATAAGTCACTTTTTTTTCCGGTGCCATCGTAACTCCGAACTGTTGTAAATTGAGAATTATCTGTACTTCATTTGCTTCTGAATGTCTGCCTTTTTAATCTTGTTCTCCTTCATGGCTGTGTTTCTCTCTGAAAGCTGAAGCTTAAGACAGGAAGCCAGATAAGTTTCTGTTCCGATAAGGAATTCTTTGTCTCTCAGAACTGGCCGGACGCTCTTAGCAATGTTTCATAGATTTAAACTTGGAAGATTTTTGTTTGCTTACTTACTAACTTGATTTATAAACTGTTCTAGGCTAAAATGACTCAGAGAGGCTTATATCCCCATCTTTCAGTAGGAAAGTTAAAAAGAGAAAAAGGGGGGACAATATTTAACCCCATAACCATTAAGACTTACTGGTGGAATTTCATGGATTTTATACAACTACAGCAATGTTCAGTAGATGTACTCTTCAACCAGTAGATGGCAGTGTTTATAAATTTGTAGTTGCATCTATGGTATATGTGCTGTCTTCCCTCTGAATAAGATTTCCTGCTTCCTTCTGGCAGTTAAGCTGAAAACCACATGTTGACTGTGCACTGCTTATATACAGTGGGCTATATACAGAATTTCTAACAGTTGTAACTAAAATTCTTCTGCAATTGCAGATCCACCACCTTTTCAACAACTTTCCCTTAAAAAAATAAGGGAGATTGCAGACAGGAAAATATTTACCTACTGTCGTTGAGTTGAGCAATGGCTTCTTGAGAAGAGACCATCCCAGCTTTGTCTTCAAAACAGACAAGGCCACCTCCTCTCTCACATATGCATTCAGTTCCTGAATCAGTTTCCTTTACCTCCCTCAAGATATTCACCGGTCGTGAAGGACCCCTGAGGTCTAAACCACAGGTGGCAGAACTAACCACAAAGAGAACCTTGTTCAAAATCTGATGTCCAAAATCAGGTCCACACATGAAGGTCCAATTAAACTGATTTATTGCTAAACAGCCTATGCACAGGAATCTTCTCATCTAATGGCCATCACCTGATTAGAATTAAATAAGGGTCAGTAGAATTCAAGAGAGATTGAATTTATTCTGCTTATGGGTTCATGTGGGTTCACCAACTCAGTGGTGGGTTCTACTTACCCTTACTATGGTTCACAATGGGATCGCACACACATGCTTGCTTTGGTCACATGCATCCCTTGCTTCTGCACATGGGCAGATCTCTGATGACATCCGGGGTGGTGGGCGGGGCCTCCCGCCAGTTTTACTACCAGTTCTTGCAAACCGTTCTGAACCAGGGGCAACCCACCACTGTTGTGGCTACATAAGAATTCTGGGCTGTGGTATTCAGCAGGTTCTGACCAGTTGTGAAGAACTGGTAGCGATAATTTTGAGTAGTTCGGAGAACAGGTAAATACGACCTCTGACTGGCCCCACCCCCATCTATTCTGTGTCTCCCAAATCCCAGCTGATCGGGAGGAAATGGGGATTGTGCCTTCCCCTGGAGTGGGGAACGAATGGAGATTTTACAGTATCCTTCCCCTACCAGGTTCACCAAGCCATGCCCACTAAGCCCCGCCCACAGAACCGCTAGTAAAAAAAATTTGAATCCCGCCACTGGCTGAGCCCCCTTTTAACTCTGCCTCCCAGGTTCTGCAATTAACAAATTGTTGTTAATTCCTTAACGTCCATGAAGTCAGAAATTATATGATTTGTAACAGTTTGCATCAGAATGAGGACAAGGGAGATTGACATAGAAGTGTCAATTGCATCGTATTGCTCATCAATTTCAGAGTCCCCCAATGTTTTCGGCTTCATGGACCGGCAAGGGGATGGAGAGGGATGGTTCCACGGGAGCTCAAGGCCTAGACGTGGCCTGCAGCCCTGGGGGGGGGAGGGGGAGATTAGGGACCTCTGTGATAATAGATCTTTTGTTCTCACAAAATGAGTACTACAAATGGGAAGGATCTAATTAGATCACAAAGGCACAGTGGGAGCATAGCATGCAAAAACAAACGCATTCTTTGTTTCTTCTGTTCAGCTGCATTCAAGATCGGTGAAGGAATTTTGACTCAAAATCCTAACTATGTCATTTCTCAGGTTAAAGAATGTTTTCGTTCTTCCGAAATGAAACGTGAATAGAATAGATAGCTTAGCGGATGGACTAATTTTTTTATTTTTTTTATTTTTAAAGTGAGCTTGTATTGCTTGCTCGAGGTGGTAAGAGTTTAAAATAAGTCGATCTATGGTTTTTAACGCAGTTCGTTTGTTGCCGTAATTCCATTACGTTTGACCCTTGCAGAATCTGAAAAATTTACTCAGAGAGTTTTTTCTGATTTTCAGTGAGACTTCAAAGTTTAACCTCAAGAGACCCGGCATTGAATTATAGAGTTTGGATCAAGCCATCATCTTTCCTTGAATTCTTAGGCACCGTGTTTCAGAATTTTAAGCTGCAATCGCACACTAGAAAAAGATTAAAGGGATCCCGGGATCTATTTCTCGAGGAACATCAGCTATGAATAAATGAAACCTGGCTAGGAAGTTGGAGAGCAATAAATAAGTGAATTTCACAACGCCATTGGAAGGAGTTCCTTCTTCCTTCCTTTCTCCTGTGAAAATGGGAATAAAGCAAAATGTATTTACGGAAACATTTGGGGTATTGCAGAAGCAAGCAAGTAAGAGAGCGATCAAGATTGCAGTCTGGAACAAAGGGGGATTGCACATAATTTTACCACCGGTTCGCCGCGCACCCAAAATATGAGCACATATGCACACATGCTCACTTCATTCACGTGGACACCTTCCGTGCGTGTGTGTGGCCCTCCGAGCATGCTTTGCTCGCATGCGGCTTAGAAAATATGCCTAAATAGGACGGCATGGCACCGGAGCAGGTGGCCATTACCGCTTCATCCAAACCGGCTGAATACCATCACTGGTCTGAATAGTAAGCAACAGGCTTTGTTTGATTGGACCCTGGCAAGACTGAATACTGGTCCCTATCTAAGAAAATGCAATTCAGTGGTGAGAAAAGAGTAAGGTTCTACATTTAGGCAAGAAAAGCCAAATGCACAGGCAGAGAATAGGTGGTACCTGGCTCAATAGCAGCAACTGCAAGGGGGATCTTGGGGGTCCTACTGGACAGTCACTTAAAGATGAGCCAGCCGTGTGCTGCAGCTGCCAAAAAAGCCAATGCAATCCTAGGCTGCCTTAACCGAGGGAGATCACCTGAAGTGTTCGTACCCCTTTATAATGCCTTGGTAAGGCCACCCTTGGAATATTGCATCAAGTTTTGGTTGCCACGATGTTGAAAAAAAGATGTTGAGACTCTAGAAAGAGTGCAGAGAAGAGCAACAAAGAGGATTAGGGGACTGGAGGCTAAAAAATATAAAGAACGGTTGCTGGAACTGGGTATGTGTAGTCCAGGGGTCTGCAGGCTTAAACACTCAAAGAGCCATTTGGACTGGTTTCCCACACAAAAGAAAACACCGGGAGCCACAAAACCCTTCTCGTGCCTGACTATTTCTTGAGCGGCCACAAAACTAGCATAGGTAGTTGAATTAAACGTTCTGTTTTCTTCTGAATCTGTTTTCTTTTCTTGGATTTATCCATGGTTGGCCTACCGGGGGTTGAAAAGCTCAATAAATCGCGTGCCGGTGGGTGTCGCGCATTGGCGGTTGTGACGCATATTTTGAGTGGCAGGGAGCCGCAGCAGAGGGGTGAAAGAGCCACATGCGGCTCCAGAGCCACAGGTTGCTGACCCCTGCTCTAGCCTGATGAAAAGAAGGCCTAGAGATGTCATGATAGCAATGTTCCAATATCTCAGGGGTTGCCCCAAAGAAGAGGGAGTCAAGCTATTCTCCAAAGCACCTGAGTGTAGGACAAGAAGCAATGGGGGGAAATTCATCAAGGAGAGAAGCAACTTAGAACTAAGGAGAAATTTCCTGATAGTTAGAACAATTAATCAATTGCCTCCAGAAATTGTGAGCCGTGGAAATTTTGGGCTCGGTTGTGGTCGTAAATTGAGGATTCCTGTATATATATACGAGACACACACACAAATAAATAAAATAAAATCTCTTTTCTCGTCTTGCTTTCGCTGGATCTTTTTTTTTTTTTTTTTGCCATCTCCGACTTGCTCTCTCCTAGTTATCAGACCTATGCCTTAGATTGTGTTCCTTTCTTACCTTTATACCTGGGCCTTATTTGCATACAAAAATCCCATTTCTTCGCTTAGCACAGGGCGTGAGCAAAATCTTATCGCAACCCATGTCCTGTTTGAACAAGTTGCTTTGCTTTGGCCTCAATCCACAGGGTGGAGCAGGAGGGAGGGGACGGGAAAAGCTAAGCTGTGCAGTTTTATATATATATATTTATATTATTTTCAACAGAAGGCAAGGCCAAGACTGTTTTCTTAAGGGAGCAGAGTTCATTATCTGATTTCTTATTAATGCTATCTACAATTCTGCATAGTTAAAATGTTGGGCATCAGGGGGTTTTTTTCTCTCTCTTTGAACTTGGCCTACTGATTTGACTTTTAAGAACATCCGCAAGTTGTTCAGTTGTTTTTTGGGGGAGCTGGAAAAAAAACATAACTCCCGATTGCAAAATAAATAAATAAAATGTAATTATAGAGATCCGTTGAGAGAAAGAGCATTTTGGAAATGGAGAAGGGGGTAAAGCTGCAAGCTTTCGCCTTAAAAAAATAATAATAATAATTTCTGATTTTCAAAAACTTTCTGGATTTACTCAAAGTTTTTTTTTCAGAAGGGGCTGGCCAGTCACCTCCTTGAAAAGATTTGAGAGAAATGCAATTGTGCTAAGTGCCTGAAGCAGGACTAGAACCCACAACTTCCTAGTTTCTAGCCTGATGTTGTTCCACCTTAAGAGTGACATCCAACTGGCTCTTCTTTTGTCTTAAAATTTGCCAAAAACTCATACCGGCGACTGGCTATTAAATCAACAAGTATGAATTTTAAAGTATTAATCGGGGATTCGTGGTGGGATTCAAATAAATTAACAACCGATTTTCTGCCCTAATGGCCGTCTGGGTGGGTGTGGCCATGGTGGGCGTGGCCAGAGGGTGTGGCAGGCAGCACCTCCCTGAGAGCAAACATGGGCCATGGGGGAGCCGCACTGCACACACACACACACCGTGCCCCATTTTGGGCCTAGTAGGCCTCCCCGCAGCCTCCTGGGAGCAAAAACGGGCAGTGGAGGGCCTATTTTCCACCTTTCCAGGTTCCATGCACCCCCTGCACTCACCTGGGATCCAAAACTTGCCCACCTGGGGCAAGGCGGTCGTCGGAACTACCAGTTCGCCGAACCGGACATAAAATTAACATCCTAAACCGGCTGAATCCCACCTGTGCTCCTTTTCTTACCTTCTGACGAGCAAAGTCAATGGGAAAGCCAGATTCACTTAACAACCGGGTGACTAACATGTCCACTGCGGTGATTCACTTAACAACTGAGGCCAGAAAGGTCGTAAAACCAGGCAAGACTCAATTAACAAATGCCTCCCTTAAAAACATAAACTTTGGGCTCAACTGTGGGCCTAAGTCGAGGACGACCTGTATAGTGAAAACATATAAATAGTTGCGAAAATCATAAATACAAAATATCCTTCATAGTTAGACATTATGGACCAAGTAGGTTTAGAGAACCAGATGAAAACATACCACGAGCCAGCAGAATTCTGGAGATATTTGGCATCAGTTCTGTTTTCCGTTCATCTTTCTTAGCTTGAATTAATATAGCAAAGCGATTATAATACATGATTATATTATAAATCGATTATAGGTTTGCTTAGTGTTTTATAAAAGGCGCATACCTTGCGATTAATCATTCATTTATACGTGGGATCTTCTGAGCTTGCATTTTTAATTTAAAAAATGCCCAGTTGAAAATGATTTTTAATTTATTGGCCGACATCCTGAATGGAATTCAAAAATTGATAACTATCATGTGTTGGTTTTTATACATTTCTAGCGCCACCTATGGATGCAAATAAATTATCTCCTGTGAACGGCTGAATACAGATAGTCCTCGAATTATGACTCCCACTCAGCCCAGAATTTCTATTGTTAAGCGAGACATTTGTTACGTGAATTTTGTCCGGTTTTACAACCTTAGTGGGTTAGATTAGTAGCCCGATTGTTAAGTGAGTCTGGCTTTCCCATGGACTTTGCTCATCAGAAAGTCGCAAAAGAGGATCACACATGATCTTAGGCAGCGGTCATAAATATGGATCAGTTGCCAAGCGTCTGAATTTTGACTGCATGATCATGGGGATGCTGCAATGGCCGTAACTGTGAAAAACGGTCATAAGTCACATTTTTCAGTGTCGCTGTAACTCAACTTACAACAATTCGCTCAGTGACTGTTCAAAGTTACAACTGCACTGAAAAAAAGTGACTTATGTCCATTTTTCACACTTACGACCATTGCAGCATCCCCATGGTCACGTGATTTACATTTGGATACTGGTTAACTGATTCATATTTATGACAGTTGCTGTGTCCCAAGGTCACACAATCCTCTCCTGCGACCTTCTGATGAGCCAAGTTCATGGAGAAGCCAGATTCACTTAACAACTGGGTTACTAACTCAACAACTGCGGCGATTCACTTAACCAACGGGACCAGAACAGTTGTAAAATGGAGCAAGAGTCACTTCACCAATGTCTCATTTAGCAACATAATTTTTTGGGCTCAGCTGTGGTCGTATGGGGCAGACTCCCCAATGCAACATAATGGACAATACCCTGTTTCCCCTAAAATAAGACATCCCCTGATAATAAGCCCAATTGGGCTTTTGAGCGCATGCACTAATATAAGCTCCCCCTGAAAATAAACCCTCCCTGAAAATATTTAAATGCATGCACAGCTGGTCCCCACCATTTCCTCTGGTTTCCTCCACGGGCCTCAAAATAATAAGACCTCCCCAAAAATAAGGCCAAGCGCTTATTTTGGGGTTCAGAAAAATATAAGACCGGGTCTTATTTTTGGAGAAACACGGTAGTTGTATAACTTGAAGTTTTGCAAAAGTGCTGCAAAAGTGCTCGAGCGGTGTTGGATAACATGTGCCACACTCATTTTGGAAGAGCTATTTGTGGTGTTTTGCAAATAAAATCACAACCCTCTTTGGTTTCACCTTTCATAATTCAAGAAGTCGGTTTCAAGATGACAGTACTTGGGTTATTTCCATTTGTTTAAAACTCTGACCTTCTTTAATTTTGCGGTGATGCCTCCACCAGGAAAAGAATTGGGCCAATCCCTGCTTTCAACTTAGCATTGTAGCAGGTCACAAAAGAGTTTATGATTGTGTGTGTGTGTGAGGGAGAGAGAGAGAAAGAGAGAGAGAGAGAGAGAGAGAGAGAGAGAGAGAGAGATAAGTTATACGACTAGTTCTAAACTTACAACCATAATTGACTCCAATATTTCTGTTGTTAAGTGAGACATTTATTAAGTGAGCTTTTTTTCCCCATTTTACAACCTTTCTTGCTACATTTATTAAGTGAGCCTCTGCCGTTGACACATTACTGTAACCTGGTTGTTAAGTGAACCTGGCTTCCCCATGGACTCTGGGGTCAGAAGGTCACCAAACGGGATCGATTGCGTGACCTTGGGAGATAGCAACGGTCAGAAGCGTGAACCGGTGGCTGAGCATCTGAATTTTGATCATGTGATCATGGGGATGCTACAAAGGTCGTAACTGTGAAAAGTGGTCGCAAGCCACTTTTTTCAGTGCCCGCCGTCACTTTGAACGGTCACTAAATGGACTGTCGTAAGTCGAGGACTACCCATATGACGGATTCGTTTTTAATCTTTATTATAAACCAATACATAGCGATACAGGTGGTCCTGGAGTTACAACCATTCTTTTAGTACCGTTCAAAGTTACAGAAGCATTGAAAAAAAGTGACTTATGACCTGACATGCCTCCCCCCTTCCAGTGAGGGAGAGGACAGCTCTGGTTCGCCTTGGAGGAAACTGAGGAAGGGCAGAGACAGGCCAGGCAGGGCTGTTCTGAATTAGCAAGGCCTGTAGGCAGGATGGAGAGACAGAGCTCAGACAAGGAGCAAGAGCTTGGAGAGTGCAGAGAAGGCGGAATCAGTGCAGGCAGAGAAGGCCACATGGGAGGAGAGTGCCCCGCCCAGGGGAATGAGATTTAAGGAGATGCCGTGGAGAGAAGCATTTGTCGGGAACAAACACTGAGTTCCTGAAGTGTTGCGTGCCGATGTTTGAACTTGCCAAGAGTCCTTGCATTCCTTGTTGGCGTTCTGGACTAATTATCTGGATCTTCTGCTCCCTGAACTCCTTGCCTGGCTCTTGTTTTGCCAAATACATTTGGGATTTATTGCCATGCAGCCTTGGGACAGACAGCACTGGGCTGGATTAATTTCAACCAGAGGCTGCTTGAGGTTTGTGTGGGAGTTAGTTCTCACTCTGCTCTGGGACTTACCAGAAACATGGGAACGTTTGGGGGAGATTAGGAGCAATAAAGGAGCTGTTTGAACTGCCAGCTGTTTGTGTTATCTCTGTGCTATGCCCTGGGTCATCACATGACTAATTTTCACACTTACGAGCATTCAAAAAGTTGTTTCAAAATGTGTGTCCTTATCCCAAAACATCATGTTGTAATCATGCTTTAAAGGATCTTAGAATTTGAACATGTTGGCATCATAAACTCAGAAACCCTGAAGAAAATGTTTTTTTTAGTTTTTGAAAATGTCTTTAGTCTGATTTTTGCTGTAATCCACAATTGAAATATCCTTTGTTAATGCCATATTGAAGTGATGTAAAATGAAAATTACAACGGTGGTCCTTTTCTCCTCCCTGTTTTTTTAGAATCCAAGGTATTTATCTCGAAAGAAAATGTTAATGTTTGACCCCGTCCCTATCAAACAAGAAGCAATGGAGCCAATTCCAGTGGTCAGTATTGAAAAAGAGTCTAAATATTAAATATTTCTTCTCATGACATCGTAACAAGGCCGTGTGCAATACTATCCACATTCTTTCTTTTTCCGGTTCTGAAAGATGCAAGATTAAAAACAGGGTGGAGGGGACCAAATACGCATTCTGAGCATTTATAACAAATAAATTGGATTTACATCAAAACTTACTTACTGCCGGTATCAAAAAGAGTTCCCTGTTTCCAGACATGGTTGCTTCAGCAGAGACGTAGATTTGAAATATAATATTTGGATTAAGAGACACCGACAAAAGGAAAACATCTATGGGTGTGACGAAGAATAGAAGCCAATTTAGTGTAGTGATTAAGGTGCTGCTGGCCTAGAAACAGGAGAGTAGGAATTCTAGTCCTCCCTTAGGCATGAAGGTTGGCTTGTTGACTGGGCCAATCACCAGGAAACTGGGAGTTCTAGTCCCACCTTAGGAATGAAAACCAGCTAGGTGATCTTCAGACCAATCACCGGGAGACTGAGAGTTCTAGTCTCACTTTAGGAATGAAAACCAACTAGGTCCGTGATGGTGAACCTATGGTACATGTGCCTGAAGTGGCACACGGAGCCATGTCGCCTGGCACACACGGTGGCTCCTATTCCTCTTCCGAGTTTCTGGCGCGCATGCGCGCACGATGATCAGCTGGCCTTTTTGCGTGTGGTAGTCCCGGAGACTGGAAAAGCTGGTCTTCCATTTTCCTGTGTGAGCATACGCGCCGGCCAGCTGATCATCGCGTGCACATGTGCACCAGAAACCCGGAAGAATAGCTGGCCAGTGCACATGGGCTCACCAGAAACCGGAAGTTCATTTTTGGGCACGCGCATGCACTCTGGGCAGCTCCTCTTTGGGGTTGCGGCCTAGACAAGCACGCTCAGTTTGCCATTACTGAGCTAGGTGATCTTGGGACCAATCACCAAGGGAGTGTGAGTTTTAGTCCTGCCTTATGCGTGAAGACTGACTAGTTGACTTTGGGCCAATCACCAGGAAACTGGGAGTTCTAGTCCCACCTTAGGAATGAAACCCAGCTAGGTGATCTTGGGGCCAATCACTGGGAGAATGTGGGTTCTAGTCCTGCCTTAGGCATGAAAGCCACTGGGTGATTTTGAGCCAATCATTCCCTCCCAGCCCAACTCACCTCACAGGGTTGTTGTTGAGGGAAAAATAGGAGGAGGAAGGAAGTGTTAAGTATGCTCATTGCCTTGAGTTACTGATGAAGTAAGAAAGGCAGGATAAAAATCTAATAAATATGTGAATCGTTTACTAGAGTGAAATAAGTGTATCTCCTCCTTTTCTTCTGTAGTCGTTCAACTCTACTTACATGGACCACATGAAGTCCAACAAGTACGGTGTCATCTACTCCACGCCAGATATGATGTCCAATAAGTTCTACCAGATTCCAGATGGACTGTGCAGTGGGGTTCAGGTGGAGCCTGTTGACCTTACCATGAACAAAAGGAGTTCACCGCCATCAGCTGGAAATTCTCCTTCCTCTTTCAAATTCCAGACTCTACCCCGGAGATCACCCCCTGGGTTATTAAATCTTCCCTCATCCAGCCCTCCTATGAAGAAACTGGGCCCACCGGGAATGCAGCCTTTTACTATGCCCTTAACGATCCCTCCGGTCATGGCGGCTCTTTCCCGTCACGGATTAAGGAGTCCCGGAATACTCCCAGTTATTCAGCCCCTTGTCGTTCAACCCGTCCCTTTTATGTACGCCTCTCATCTTCAACAGCCTATCATGGTGTCCACCGTTCTTTCCGAAGAGTTGGAAAACCCAAGCAGCGTCCCAGGTAAAACATCTGTCCTCGGGTCTGTTTTACACTTTCTTGTCTTATGTTTTGGGGATGGGGAAGTCAACCTAAAAGAACTTTGTTCATCTTCTACTTTAAATGATGGCAATAGCAGTAGGACTTAGACTTATATACCGCTTCACAGTGCTTTACAGACCTTTCTTAAGAGTCAGCCTATCGCCCCCAACAATCTGGGTCTTCATTTGACTTCGGAAGGATGGAGGGCTGAATCAACCTTGAACTGATCAGAATCGAACTGCTGACAGTCAGCAGAATTAGCGTGCAATGTTGCATTCTAACCACTGTGCACCATGGATGGATGGATGGATGGATGGATGGATGGAAGGAAGGAAGGAAGGAAGGAAGGAAGGAAGGAAGGAAGGAAGGAAGGAAGGAAGGAAGGAAGGAAGGAAGGAAGGAAGGGCTATAGCACTAGAAATAGCACTTTAGATATATACCGCTTCACACTGCTTTAAAGCTCTCTCTAAGTGTTTTACAGAATCAGCCTCTTGCCCCCAACAATCTGGGTCCTCATTTGACCGACCTCAGAAGGATGGAAGGCTGAGTCAACCTTGAGCTGGTCAGAATCGAACTGCTGACAATCAGCAGAGTCTGCCTGCAATACTGCATTCTAATCACTGCGCCACCACTGCTCTATAAATTATCCTAAGCTTGATGGTGTAAATGGAAGCTTATAAAGAGAGATACTGAACCATAGGGAGCATCCATAAGAACTGAAGAAAATGCTTCTCCTTAAGCAATCTTTAGCTAGCTTTCCCTTGCTTTAAGGTATCCCATTGTCGTAGTGAGAAATGCAGTGATAAATGGAAGGGCAGAAAGAAATTGTGGGCTGACCTACATTTCTTGGAGGAATGGAATCTCTCAAAGATATATAGATAAAGTGTTTCAAATATATTTGCTAGGTGCTAAATTGATTTATTATTATTATTGTTGTTGTTGTTGTTGTTGTTATTGTTTAATCTGTAGTGAGATTCACAGCCTTTGAGGCTGGTTAATAGCTCAGCAGCTCGAGTCCTAACCAAGGCCTAGGAACTGTTAAGATATCATCGGAGTATGTAAGCTATTCCGAGTAAAGTGGTTTTTTGTAGAGTCAAAATGTTCAAGTCTGGTAATTTTTATTATTATTATTATTATTATTATTATTATTATTATTATTATTATTATTATTATTATTATTATTATTAAATAGAAATTATTCTACACCATTATTACTAACACCAAGCACTTGGTGTTCCTATAGAAAGCAAATCAATAGAATGGAAGTTATGTAGATTAATTCAATTATTCTCAATAGAATAATTAATGTTCTATTAAGCACTTGGTGTTCCTATAGAGAGCAAATCAATAGAATGGAAGTTATGTAGATTAATTCAATTATTCTCAATAGAATAATGAATGTCGTTCTATTAAGCACTTGGTGTTCCTATAGAAAGCAAAGGAATTCAATTATTCTTAATAAAATAATCGATATTATTCTATGGTATTAAACACTTGGTGTTCCCATAGAAAGCAAAGCAATAGAATGGAAGTTATATAAATTAAATCCATTATTCTTAATAAAATAATTGATATTATTCTATGACATTAAGCACTTGGTGTTCCTATTGAAAGCAAAGCAATAGAATGGGGGCCACAGTAGATTTTTCTATAGAGACCAGAACAAAGAGCTGAGTTATAAGGTTTAATATAGAACGGCATTGTCATTCAGCTATGTAAATTAATGCAAATGGTTGTATTTGCAATTTATATTTTTAAGAACGATGTAGCAAGAATGCAATGGCAGAAGACTCCAATGCAAGCTGTTTTCCTCTTTCTTTACCATTTACTGACTTCTTCCTCCGCACAGTATCCGTCATCGAATCTTACGAAAAGCCAGCGCTAACGAAATCGATCAAGATCGAACCAGGCTTGGAATCGCCAAGAAACGACTACTATCCGGAGCAAATGTCTCCTCCTGTGATGACCTCCTTATCACCTCCCATGCTACAAGAGTAAGTCGTTTAGAAGTAGTTTTCGAATCTCGCCAACGGAAGAGCGAATGGCGGTTGAAAGCTGGTTGACTGGCCTTGGAGGCAAGCTCAGCAACGTTGGGCGCCCTGCATATTTTATCTAATTTACAAATCTCGTTTGCGTAGGTATGGGCCCATTCAAATATTGAGCAAATAAAGATGACTAGGGGACTCTGGAGGCTAAAACATATGAAGAACCATTGCAGGAATTGGATACATCCAGAGGTGGTATTCAGCCGGTTCGGATCGATTCACCCGAACTGGTAGCAGAAATTGCAGTGAGCCTTCCCACTTGCCCCAGCTCTCTGCCATCCTATTTAGGCATGTTTTTGAGGCTGGGTGCATGCGCGGAAGGCGTGCACACCAGCAAAGGGCATGCATGGGAGGCTGGGCCCTGGGCCCTGAGTCCGCTGCCCTGAGTCCGCAAGGAGAAGGACGGTATACAAATCTAAACAAATAAATAAATAAATAAATGCATGGGGTCAAAATTGCAAACCGGTAGGGAAAGTAAGTGAATACCACTCCTGGATATGTCTAGTTTAATGAAAAGAAGGACCAGGGGAGACATGAGAACAGTCTTCCAATATCTCAGGGCGGGTTCCACAAAGAAGAGGGAGTCAAGCTATCCTCCAAAACAGCTGAGGGCAGGACAAGAAACAATGGATGGAAAGTAATCAAGGAGAGAAGCAACCTACAACTATGGAGAAACTATCGACAAAACAATCAGTAGAATGACTTGCCTCCTGAAGTTATAGGTCAGTGATGGCTAATCTTTTTCCCGTCGCGTGCCAAAAGTAGAGGGAGCATGGGGGGGTCACGTGCATGTGTGTTCACACCTATAATTCAATGTGCCCTACCCCCCCACTTTTGGCATGTGATGGCACAATGGGCCAGGTAGGCCCGTTTTTTGCCCTCCCCAGGCGCCAGAGGCTTTCTAGGAGCCTGGGGAGGGCGAAAACGGCCTTCCCCACCCCACCAGAGGCCCTCCAGAGGCAGGAAACAGCCTGTTTCCCAACTTCCAGTTGGCCTGGAAGAATCAGCTGGCTGAAGCTAAATTAGGGCAATGCTTGCGTACCCACAGATATGGCTCCGAGTGCCACATGTGGCACATGTGCCATAAGTTTGCCATCATCACGCTTATAGGTGCTCCATCACTGGACGTTTTTAAGAAGAGATTGAACACCCATGTGTCTGAAATGGTATAGGGTTTCCTGCTTGTTCAGAGGATGATGGAGGATGGATGGATGGATGGATGGATGGATGGATGGATGGATGGATGGATGGATGGATGGATGGATGGATGGATGGATGGACGGACGGACAGACAGACAGACAGACAGACAGATAGATAGATGATAGATAGATGATAGATAGATAGATAGATAACAGATGGATGGATGGATGGATGGATGGATGGATGGATGGATAGATAGATAGATAGATAGATAGATAGATAGATAGATAGATAGATAGATAGATAGATAGATAGATAGATAGATAGATAGATGATATAGATAGATAGATAGATAGATAGATAGATAGATAGATAGATAGATAGATAGATAGATAGATAGATAGATAGATAGATAGATAGATAGATAGATAGATAATGGATGGATGGATAGATAGATAGATAGATAGATAGATAGATAGATAGATAGATAGATAGATAGATAGATAGAGGGGAGAAATAGGGAAGGGAGGAGATGGCTTTTTCCAGAGAATAAATGAAACCAAATCTTTATTAGGAAGGCAAGCCAAAACTATTATACCACAGAAGCCCATGACATTTCCTAAGCTTGCTTGAATTTTTTCCACATGTATGTAATGTTATTGACGCCGGCAGAAGACAAACGGCCATTGAAGAAGTGAACTCTGGGGTGTGGGCCCTTTTTTTAAAAAAAAAAAATGAGGAAGAAGAAAGAAGATTTTAGTTCAAAAGGTTGTAGTTTTAAAGAAGATTTTAGTTCAAAAGGTTGCCATTTTAACATATGATTCAACTTAACGCAGGAATCATCCTTCAGTTATAGTCCAGCCTGGGAAGAGGCCTCTACCTGTGGAATCGCCAGACACGCAAAGGAAGAGAAGGATACACCGGTGTGATTACGAAGGCTGCAACAAGGTGTACACTAAAAGCTCTCACTTAAAAGCCCATAGAAGAACACACACAGGTAAGGAAGCAAATGTTTATTTTCTTTTAGCGGGGAGCGGTAACCTTCATGAAACAAAAACCAGCTCCTACTACAGGTAGTTCTCGATTTACAACAGTTTGCTGAGTGACTATTCGAAGTTAGAACGGCACTGGGAGAAAGTGATTTAAGACCGTTTTTTTCACACTTAACGACCGTTGCGGTCAGATGATAATTAAAATCCAGACGCGGGTTTCACTTACCTTTGCTACCGATTTGCTCGCACATCCACAGAGCGTATTTCATGACATTCCGGGCCTGTGGGCGGAGCCTCCCGCCGCCGCTACAACCGGTTCGCACGAATCCGTAGCAAACCCACCACTGTCGGCAACTGATTCGCATTTATGATGGTTTCCGTGTCCCCAGGAATCTGGATTCAAATGTTAGCAGATGTGTTGCTAACTTTAACAAATGCAATGATTCACTTCATTAACGGCCTCGCGTAGCAACAGACATGTTGGGCTGTCGTTGAGGTTGTAACTTGCAGTCGTAAGTCGAGGACTTCTTTCTTGTATATCCTATGCAAGCTTGTTTGGGAAGCTGGTTTTATTGTGTTTCGTGATTTATTCCCCCACAAGTAGATTCAAGAGGCTGATATTTATTTTCCCCTTGGTACATTTTGCTTCGCTGTCTGGTAGCTAAGCTTATTTTTTTGGCCTTCTAACTGTGACTCAGTGGAATATATACCAACACACCCAACTATATTGGCAGTAAACGACTTCCTCAAAGAACTGAATGGTATTTAAAAGTTTATGGTGTGCTTTTTAAAGCAAATAAAAAGTTCTTGGGAAGAGAATTGTGGATCTTTTTTTTTTCTTTCCATCTTTCCCGTTTTTTTCCATTTAATGCAGGGGTGAAATCCAAATTTTTTCGCTACCGGTTCCGTGGGTGTGGCTTAGTGGGTGTGGCAGGGGAAGGATATTGCAAAGTCCCCATTCCCACCCCAATCCAGGGGACACGTATTGCAAAATCTCCATTCTCACCCCACTCTGGGGCCAGCCAGTGGGTGGTATTTGCCGGTTCGCCGAACTACTCAAAATTTCCGCTACCAGTTCATCAGAATCTGTTAAACCTGCTGGATTTCACCCCTGATTTAATGGTAGCATCGTTGAAAGCAATTTGAAATGTTCCTCAAATTTAGAAAGTTTGAATATTGGGTTTGGGGCCCATGTTTAAATATTCATTGGCCCAAGGACTCACCAACACCACTCGCGATACAGATAGTCCTCGACTTATGACTACAGGAAAGCTCAAAATTTTATGTTGCTAAATGAGACATTTGTTAAATGAGTTTCTCCCCCCCCCTTTTTACCACCTTTCTTTCCACAGTCGTTAAGTGAAACATTGCAGTTGGTACATTAGTAACCCGGTTGTTAAATAAATCTGGCTTCCCCATTGATTTAGCTTGTCAGGGAGTCAACAAAAGGGGATTGCATGACCCCGGGAATAATGCAACGGTCATAAGTATGAACCAGTTGCCAAGCGTTTGCATTTTGATCATGTGACCGTGGGAATGCTGCAACGGTTGTAAGTGTGAAAAACAGTCGTAAGTCACTTTTTTTCGGTGCCATTGTAACTTTAAACAGTCACTAACTGAACTCTTGTAAGTCGAGGACTTCCTGTATTTTTTAAAAAATTAAGTAAGGAGACGAAACCTTTAGTCACATTGCAGAGGTAATAATATATAAATGTATCAAATCAAATAAGTAATAAACATGATATTGCAAAAAATTTGAGGTCCTACATAAAAAATAGACAAAGGTGTAATTGATTTGTGTATAAAAAGTCACGCAAAACCCTATCGGGTTTTCTAACAAAAATTAGGGGCTCTCTTGTCATAACTCAAGGACTACCTGTATAGTAAAACTTCCACAGAATTCATATGTACATTTTTCTTCATAAGATTCCCAAATTTGGGCAGAAATCGAATCAAATTCTTCATTATAATTAAAACTCTTATATAAGCACCATTAATTCTCTCAAAACCTGTGAAACCAATCCAGGAGTTGGAATTTGAGAAATTGCGCTGAAATTCTTTGCAGTAGAGAGGTGGATTTTTGTTTCTTTTTAATCTGTTGCAACAAGTTCATCCGGAATTGACTGTGCAAATTATCCATCGCTGGCAAGAGAGCAAATGTTACGCATTTTGTGGCACGCTTTGAATGTACAAGGACCTAGTTTACTAATGTTTCCACCCAGAATCAAAACATCTGTCGGAAAAATAGATGTAAGGAAAGAAGTGACAGAAGTTGAGGGCGGAGTTAAAAGAGGTACCAGCCTAGAATCCCAAAGTAGTCACAAGCAAAGTAAATCAACCTCCCTTGAATTCCTTTGTCCCTTAGCCTATTCTTAGCAGCTGCTAAGCTGGCTGAGAAGATTCCTGTGCATAGGTGTAGAGATTTAGCGCCTGACCATAGGGACGTTTGGTGAAATTACCGGCGATGAAGAAATATTGCTCTTCTCGTATGTTTTTTTTAGGTATCGTTAAAATAATCTCCTTTGTGTTTCTTAAAAAAGCATTTATTTATTTATTTTTAATCCACAGGTGAAAAGCCTTACAAATGCACTTGGGAAGGTTGCACATGGAAATTTGCTCGATCGGACGAACTAACGCGGCACTTCCGGAAACATACCGGCGTCAAACCGTTCCAGTGTCCGGACTGTGATCGCAGTTTCTCTCGCTCTGACCATCTCGCCCTCCATCGGAAACGCCACATGCTCGTCTGAACTTCTCACTTCTCTGCCCTTTTCCGGGGTGGTGTTTTTTTTTTTTTTTCCTTTCTTTTAATTTTTTTTTTTTTTACCTCAGCGTTTTAATTCAGATTCAGCTGGACTGGATCTTTGGATTTTTATCTCCTCGCAACCTTTCTTGATGGTCAGTAAAATAAAAAAAAAATATGTTTGCTTGGCCCTTCTCGGATTCTTGCCATTGGACAGACCAAAAGAATGTGAACATTTTTTGTGTGTTTTGTTCGTTTCCTGGGGGATGCTAAGCGCCCCCTCATTTGCCAGCGAATAGATTATATCTCCTTAAGACAACTTATAATCAAGCTGATTCGTTTTGCCATTTAATCAGCCAGTATATATTGATGATATAGTTACTGGTTTGTTTGTTTTTGTTTTTTTTTCTTCCTGAAATCCAGTTTGCTAATCCTTGCCAGAGACTCGGTGTGTCTGTCGTGAAAGGATGCACTTCTCCTTTTTATGCCCAGCAATGCAATGAATGGATTTGCATGTTCCAGAAGATATAATTATTTTTATTTTGGGGGGGGGGGGATACAGAGAATGAAATCCTCAACCCACTGGGAATGAATGAAAAAAAAATCTCCATTTATCAGCAGAAAGCAGATGTCCATGCAGATGTTGCAAATCCTGATCAATGTTGCCTTTTTTGTGTGGGGGGGGGTGGGGGCATTATGCAAGTTGTTTTGCCTGGGAATCGAGTGTCTTGGTAGATTCACTGAGCAAACCCTTTCGGTGGGATGCGGTGATCTGTTTTTCGACGTGCAACTGTGTGAATGGGACACACACGGTACTCCTTGTGGTGTGACATTCATTGATAAAATTGATTCAAAATCTACCTCGCTGGGGAAGCGTGGCAGGCATAGAAATTTTTCTCCACGCCTCGGCATCTTCCTGCCCTCACGAGAACACCTCGACCAGCCTTAGCGGAGAAAAAGCCACCGTTCCAGCAAAATAAATTCAGCTCTTCCTTGTTGGAAATAAATTTCCATCCGAGACCTTTCCAATATTCCTATGATCCCGGATGAAAAAAAAGATTTGCTTAATTGAGAGCACTTCCAGAGAGCATAGGATTCGGTCACCATGATCACCAGTTAAAGACTTGGAACTCCGTCAAACCGTTTTTACCAGCTCGTATGAAAACTTCAGCGGACAAGCCCCTCGCCAAGTATTTTTGTAATACCTTCTCAGTATCGATGATTCTCCAAAAATAATAATAATAATTTTGAAAGATTAGAGAGTTTCATCCTATAAATCTTCCGTATCTTCAGAGATGCAATTTTTTATATTTATATTAAGGAAATGAGACTCGCCATAATCCACCAGCATTTTGTCCTTTTTCAGCCTATGGTTAAATTCGTGGGAACTGTGTCTCTCGTATGTAGAAAAAAAGGAAAGATTTTTTATATATATAAAAAAAGGAAACCAACAATGACGACAACAGCCAGAGGAATGAGCAGGAGAGGAAGGGATTGCAAAATATAAACTAAACACTTTATAAACTAAAAATCACATACATTTCGAGTAAAAAAATGCTCAGGGGCAACTTGGCTTACTCAAAATTGCTTGTTGTATTGTTCCATAAATTGTATTTAGCTTCAGTTGTTCTGGTATAAACTTTTTCTAGCACTTTCATCATCCTGTTCCTTCTCTTACTTTTTAAAAGTTGTATTACCGAACTCTCATTAAACCGGTGTGTAATATAGAACACTGTGACTGGACCATGTCCATTGTTTCTTAACACCTTAGTTAAGTCTTGCTCAGTTCCTCAAAAAAAAAATACTATTTAAATTCCAAATTAGCTGGACTAGTCTCCTTTTCCTCATCCTCACATATCTGCTATTTCTAAAATAAGGTTCTCATAAGAAGTAGCTTATAGGTAGTCCTTGACCACAATTGGAAGCAGAATCTACATTGCTAAGCAAGGCCGCTCTTAAGGAAGTTGCATCCAATTTGTTAAGCGAATCATGGATTCATTAACCGAATCCCAACTTCCCCCATGAACTTCGCTTAACGAAAGCTGACTGGGAAAGTCGGGAATGGTATTCCCATGACTTTAAGTTGTTTTGGCAACCCCGAGCAACCGAATTCTGACCTGTAGTTGAGTAGAATTGTGTTTCAGTGGTGCGCAACCGAATGGGCAGCTGAGAGCTTGACAGAAAATTCAATTTATTTGATACTTCAGAACAAGGGCAAGCAAAGGCTCCTTTCTGGCAATTGAATTTTCGCAATTAGTTCTTACCGTGCGTTTTGTTATTAGGCCAAGAATTTGAAAATTGTGGAAGGCGTACAGAGGTAATCTTCGACTTATGACCGCAATTGAGCCCACAATCTCTGTGGGATAAACGAGACAATCGTTAAGTGAGTTTTACGACCGTTGTTAAGGGAATCACTGCAGTTATTAAGTTAGTAATACGGTGGCTGAGTAAATCTGGCTTCCCCATTGACTTTGCTTGTGACCCTGGGACACCGCGACCGTTATAAGTGTGAATCCGTTGCCAAGGATGCGAATGTTGACCATGTGATGGCAGCAACAGTTGAAAGTGTGAAAAATGATCAAAACTCACTTCAGTGCCTTGTAACTTTGAACGGTCACTAAATGAATCGTCGTAAATTGAGGGTTGCCTGTATGTGCTTCTAATTGTTTTTGCCCGAAGACAAAGAAACCATTGTCCATTTCAGGGAAAGAAGCAAAAAAAAAAAGAGTCCCTTTTGGAGCTAAACGGCATGATTAGCCAGTACCAGTAGTCCTCAATTTACAACGGTTCAGCTTAATGGCCATTCGGAGTTACGACGGCACTGAAAGAAGTTACTTATGACCGTTTTTCACACTTATGACCGTTTTTCACACTTATGACCGTTGCGAGGTCCCCAGGATCGCGTGATTTGCATTCATATGCATGGCAACAAACTCACATTTTGGACAGTTGTAGTGGCTAGGGTTCAGAGGATTATTAGACAATAATTAGAACGGCAGAAAAAAACATGGCTACCAACCTGCCTTCCATTGAGGACCTGTATCCTGCACGAGTCAAAAAGAGGGCTGTGAAAATATCTACAGACCCCTCGCACCCTGGACATAAACTATTTCATATCTCACCCTCAAAATGAAGCTATAGAGCACTGCACACCAGAACAACTAGACACAAGGACATTTTTTTCCCCAACGCCATCACTCGGCTAAACAAATAATTCCCTCAACACTGTCAAACTATTCACTAAGTCTGCACTACTATTAATCTTCTCATCATTCCCACCATCCATCTCCTTCCACTTATGGACTGTATGACTGTAACTTGTTACTGGTATCCTTACGATTTACATTGACTGTTTCCTAATGTGATTCGCTTGCTTATTTGTACCCTATGGCTATCATGAAGTGTTGTACCTTATGATTCTTGACGAACGTATCTTTTCTTTTATGTACCCTGAGAGCATATGCACCAAAGACAAATTCCTTGTGTGTCCAATCACACTTGGACAATAAAAAAAAAAAAGAAAAATTGCGACCTTCTCACAAGCAAAGTCAATGAGGAAGCCAGTGTCGCTAATTTAAGAACTGCAGCAATTTACTTCACAAATGTGGCGAGAAAAGTCGTAAAACGGGATAAAATTCACTTAACAACATACATTTTGGGCTCACTTCTGGTCATAAGTGGAGGACTGCCTATCGAGTCCTGTATATAATCTAGCAATTTCAAGGTATCAGAGAAATACCAGATGACAAGCATATCTTTGTGCGTTCACAAGTGACGTTGAATTAAAAATTCACGGAAAATTGCAAATCAGCGACCTGAATTTGCAGTAATTTGAAAAAAGGAAGAGCAAACAACTGACTTTAGATTCGATATAAGGGTAATCCTCAATTTACGGCCACAACTGAGCTCATAATCTCTCTTGCTAAGCGAGACAGATGTTAAATGAGTTTTGCCCCATTTTGCGACCGTGATTAAGTGAATCACTGCAGTTGGTAACAGGGTTTGTTAAGTGAGTTTGGCTTCCCCGTTGACTTTGTTCGTCACAGAAAGGGGATCTCATGATCCTGGGACACTGCAACCGTCATAAATATGAATCAGTTGCCAAGCATCCGGATTTTGATTACGTGACCAGGTAATTGTCATAAGGGTGAAAAACAGTTGGAAGTCGCTTTTTTCCAGTGCCGTCGTAACTTTGAATGGTCACTAAACAAACTGTCACAAGACGAGGACTGCTTGTAGCCCATTTCCAATTCGGTGTCAAATTTTAAGGCAACCGTGCTCTACGGAGACATGAGGACTAGTCTCTTTGAGATTCATTAAATAAGGCACATTCGTGCTGCTGTTCTGATTTCAGTTTATACCAGGGAGAATTGTATGTTTATTGGAATATTATTATTATTATTATTGGTTAATCTGTAGTGAGATTCACAGTCTTTGAGGCTGGTTAATAGCTCAGCAGCTCGAGTCCTAACCAAGGACCTAGGAACTGTTAAGGTATCGTCGGAGGATGTAAGCTGTTCCGAGCAAAGTGGTTTTTTGTCAAAAAGAGTCAAAATGTTCAAGTCTGGTAAATTTAGAATTTCTAAATAGCGGGGTAACCCTTTAGGTATTGCTCTAAGGGCTCCAATTACAATTATTATTATTATTATTATTATTATTATTATTATTATTATTATTATTATTATTATTATTATTATTATTATTTATTTTTATTTTATTTTATTTTATTATTTTTTTATTTTATTTTATTTTATTTTATTTTATTTTATTTTATTTTATTTTATTTTATTTTATTTTATTTTATTTTATTTTATTTTATTTTATTTTATTTTATTTTATTTATTATTTTATTTTATTTTATTTCTATACCGCCCTTCTCCCGAAGGACTCAGGGCAGTGCGCAGCCTATTAAAAGCACAAAAACAAACATCCGTTAAAAACAATTAAAATGAATAAATAATTTAGGCTCAGATTTAAAACCCAACATTTAAAACACCCAATTTAAAAAACCATCACATTGATAGCCGAGCCTGGCGGAACAATAGGGTCTTGAATATAAAGTAAGACTACGGTATCTGCACGGCAAAAATCTAGATGATCGATAGCAAACAGCGGAGAATTATTAATTCGGCACTCTGGTTTAGTGGCTATCTAGAACTCATCATTTAATAATCCCTTGTGGGGTGGAGTCTGGGCAACTGAATGGAGCTAGCAAAGTGTTTTAATGGCCGGATGCCCTTCCTGTTGTCAATGCGAAGTTTTGTTCAGCAGATATATTCTCATCGCGCCCCGAGAGAGAAATATCTGCCTCTGCCTAGGATCGAACTCACAAGCCTCCTGATTGTGAGGTGACAGCTCCACCTCTAGACTACTGCCCCTCTCTGCTTAGAAACGGTCGTTCTAAATGGAGAAAAGACTTGTGTTTCCTGCTGTATTGTCAAACCAAATTGATCCTTAAACATTTCACACTAACCTTTGAAAAGAGTAAGGGGGGAAAAATCAGAAGAAAATTAATTAGTTTTGAAGTGTCAGGAACTGGACCTTGGGACATCCAAGCGGAGAAAATCGAAAGTCTTAACGGATCCTTCGAACCCTTCTAAAAATAATTAAGATATTTAAAATGAAAAGCATTTGAAAGCGTACACCGAGAGCCGGAATGGATATATAATTTACCAAGTTGTGCCTTTTGCATAAAACGAATGCTCCATTTTTGAAGCTCCTTGATCACCAATATCTTTTTTAAAAAAACAAAAAAGGGCTTATTATCATAAACTTATTTCCTACAGAGTGTTTTATATATATTTTTTTTCTCTCCCCAAACACCAGTTTTCAGTGGATTGATGCTGTCCCATATTTACCATACAATGGACAAAGAAGAAGAAGAAAAATTTGCTCCTGCCCCTAATTCTAAATTGCTAAGAATTTGCAATTTTTTGCAAATTTCTTGTGCCAAATTGCTAAAAATTTGCCAAATTGCTAAAAAGCAATTTTATTCCGAATCTTCGAATCAATTCCGAATCTCTTCATTTAATTTCCTATTTTAAATGTGTTGGGCCATTTTCCCTCTTTGTTCCTTAATTCTGAGCAAAAAAAAAAGAGGAGAGAGTACAATGGCAAATGAACGCTTTGCTGATTTTAATCTGTATAACCAGCTAATTAATTTGAGTCTGATGCTATTATAGATTCTTTGAATTGATGTGGCCAAATATGTGCCAGGATTTGGGGGGGTGGGAGTGGGGGGACAAAAAAACAGATTTACACAATTTGCAGTTTGGTTTAAGACATTTGGCTGGACTGCAGGAAAACTAAGGATGTAAAATACTACAGGTAGTAATCAACAAGTGAGCCCAAAATTTATGTGGCTAAGCGAGACCATTGTTGAGCTTGGCCTCATTTTACGACCGCCCTTGGCACAGGTGTGGTTAAGTTAGTAACCCGGTTGTTAGGTGAATCTGGCTCCCCCATTGACTTGGCTGGACAGAAGGTCGCAAAAAGGTCGCAAAATATGACCCCGGGACACCGCAACCGTCATAAATGTGAACTTATGCAGAGGAATGCAAATCAGGTGACCAATGGGGATGCACAGGTAGCCCTTAACTCACGACCACAATTTAACAACCGCCGTGATTCACTTAACAAAATGAGGTGAGAAAAGTCGTAAAACGGGACCAAACAACTAATTTTTCACTCGGCCACATACGTTTTGGGCTCGGTTGTGGTCATAAGTTGAGGATTATCTGTAGTTCTCAAGATCTTGACTACCGATCAGGTTTGGGCCTAGAATAACACACTTGGAAAGGACCTTGGAGGTCTTATAGTCCAGAGACACTCACGCGGCCCGATTCCAAATAATCCATGGCCTAGTATTGGGTAGTGGCCAATGGACCACTGTTCTGGTCCAATCCAGACCAATGTTTGTCCAATCTCTTCTTAAAAACTTCCACAACTTCTGGAGGCAAGCTGTTCCACTGATTTATTGTTCTCCCTGTCAGGAAATTTCTCCTTAGTTCTCGGTTGCTTCTCTCCTTGATGAGTTTCCATCCGTTGCTTCTTGTCCTGCCTTCAAATGCTTTGGAGAATAGGTTGACCCACACACACACACACACACACACACACTTGTTTGTGGCAGCTCCTCAAATATTGAAAGTCTATCATGTCACCCCTAGTCCTTCTAAGTCCATCAAAATTCCTAGTCAGAGTTTAGATTAGAGCCGAAGTCTAGAATGGAGGATAGAAGAAACATTCTAGAAAATTGCTTGCGTATCTATGTCATATTAAGTTATGACATGGGATCTCTACGGAGGCTCTCATTCATCCAGGTGATCGTTATCCCAATGGTGTTTTTATTTTAAAGGCGAGTTGACTTTCTAGATTTTTCTTTTTAGGATGTCTTGCTTCATATCCAAGAAGCTTCTTCAATTCTAACTATCTGGGGGGGGGAGAGTGGAACGGAAGTGAAGAAGATTCTTGGATGAGAAGCGAGACGTTCGTAAAGAAAAATCAGAATGTCAGCTGGCTTTCAAATAGAAGCATCGTTGAGATACGACAAAGGCAGAGGCGGTATTCCGCCGGTTCGGATGGGTTCGCCTGAATTGTTAGCAGAAATTGCGGGTGGGCCTGCCCACTCGCCCTGGCTCTATGCCAGCTATTTAGGCACATTTTTGAGGCCGGGCGCATGCGTAGACAGGGCATATTTGCGAACCGGTCGGGAAAATAAGTGAATACCATTCCTGCACAAAGGGTATATTAGAATTGGAAGTGGAATATTCTAGATTGGCCAAGGAATTTGTCTCCGGTGCATAAGCTTTTAAGAGTACATACAAAGTGATCAATCATAGCAGGAGTGGGTTCTACTTACCTTTTCTACCGGTTTGCAACAGGATCGCGCTCATGCGCAGATCGCCGATGAGGATATCTGGGGCTGTCGTCCGGGGCCGGAGCCTCTCACTGGTTTTATTAGCGGTTCTTGCATACCGTCCCAAACCAGGAGTGGGCAACCCACCACTGAATCATAGATCATAAATCATAAGATACAATCGATTTTCCTAAGATCGTATCCTATGATTCATAAATTATACGATATAATTGGGGCCAGCATAGATCCATGCTGGCATCAGTATGTCCAGAGTTTGACCAAAGACAGGAAGGCATAGTTATAATAACATGGAAAGTTCAAGAACAAGAAGAGAGATCTCTGACTTTGGGAAATGGTGTTGCTAATCCAGAGACTACAGAACAAAATAAATCTTCAAAACGTCTGTTTCTCAGCCTCCTCGCCCACGAGTAGAATTGCACTGTAGAGGATACGTGTTTTAGGATGCCTCTTGTAGTCATGTTGTATGAAGTATGATGAAAAATAGCTTCTTCCCCAGCTGTGCTGTTCAGTGGACTGCTAATATTTCCAAAATTTTGTTTCCAGTTATGGCTGTTTTTACACATGTAGATAGCAAGGGAGCACTTTCACGATAGAATCGTGTTTGTATTTTGACTTCCGGCCTATATATACCGTATTTTCCGGCATATAAGATGACTGGGCGTATAAGATGACCCTCCTCAGAGCCATTTAAGGCTCGTCAGAGCCTTATTGGCTGGTCTGCCTGGTTACAGGAGAATGAGACCCGGTGTATAAGACGACCCCCGACTTTTGAGAAGATTTTTGTGTGTTAGAAAGTAGTCTTATACGCAGGAAAATACAGTATTTTCCAACAGAACTGCAGGAAAGCTATTTTACACATGTTAAAGGGCTATAATAATTCCCATTAATGTTTTACAAATATTAGCACTTTCTTAACTATTTATATATTTTAAAATGTTACACAGACAGAATAATCGTCCTGCTTTCAGCATCTTTTCCAAATTTTCCTGCCAATGTAGCAGGAATATTACATTTATTCTACTTCCTCTATAAAACTATGCAGATTTTTTTTTAAAAAAAATAAAAATAAAATGTAATATATTTTATAAGCTAATTATAATTGGGTAAATAAATGTTTTTAGCATGTCTTCCTATCGTTTGCGGATACTGAAAATTTTGGTAATCTTTCTCACTAAAGATGTGAATGTTTTAATGTTCCTTTACCGTTTCTTCTTTTTTTGGTAATGGGATGGGGATTCAGTGATGACATTTTGTCGTATCAAACTGTGAATATAAATTTGTACGGTACAGTCCTCATATGTTTTATATATAGTATACAAAAATGTATAAAACTTCTTAATAAACCAAGGCATATAATGAATGTCAGTATGTAAATAACACTCCCTGCAAAGTTGTATTTTAAAAAGGAAAAGAAAATGAAAGGAAGAAGGAGGAGGAGGAGGAGGAGGAGGAGGAGGAGGAGGAGGAGGAGGAGGAGGAGGAGGAGGAGGAGGAGGAGAAGAAGAAGAAGAAGAAGAAGAAGAAGAAGAAGAAGAAGAAGAAGAAGAAGAAGAAGAAGAAGAAGAAGAAGAAGAAGAAGCAGCTGACTTTAGCACAGAAGGGATATTTAGAGTAGATCCATTAAATTTAAGGGAGCTTAACTACAGATAGTACTCAATTTATGACCACAGTTGAGCCCAAAATTTCTGTTGCTAATCGAGACGTTTGTTAAGTATGTTTTGCCCTATTTTACCACCTTTTTCGCCACGGTTCTCAAGTGAATCACCCCAGTTTAACAAATTACTAACCCGGTTGTTAAGTGAATCTGTTGATCTTCCCCGTTGACTTTGCTTGTGTCACAAGGTCGCAAAAGGAGATCATGTGATCCCGGGGGACACTGCAACCGTCATAAATTGAACCGCTTGCCAAGTGTCTGAATTTTGATCACACGATCATGGGGATCAGTGGTGGGTTTTAATTTCGTTTGCATGCGCCGAGATGTCCGGGTGGGAGGAGCCTATTACCGCTGCCGCTACCGCTGATGGGGATATTGCAAAGGTTGTAACTCTGAGAAATGGTCATAAATCACTTTTTTCAGTGCCGTCGTAACTTTGAACCATCATGAACTTTTGTTAAGTCAAGGACTACCCATATTCATGATTAATATTCCATTGATTTAAATGGACCTATATTGTACATGTGATCGATTTTCAAATATGCTTAGGATTCAGACTAAGCCATTCTAACGATTGTCGCTGCTATCTCTGTTATTAGAAGTACGACTTCGGTGTTTCGTGCCGACAGTTTCTCTTGTTCCACACATTCTTTTTGTTTCATTACGTTACCAAGGAGCACAATGGTTTTATTCCAGTGCACCACTTGGAGCAAAAGTTCATGCACATTACTTACTGGTTGCAAAAGTTACTTATCCCAAGAATCTCGTCTATACTTTCCTCCTTACTCTGCCTGGCACAACCAATTATACATTATACACATACGCCTTGCGCACGGTCACTCATGCCCTCGTCACTTCCTGTCTGGACTACTGTAACGCTCTCTACATGGGGCTCCCCTTGAAGAGCACTCGGAGGCTCCAACTGGTCCAGAATGCGGCCACGCGGGTGATTATGGGAGCGACATGGCGCACCCGTGTAACACCTCTCCTGCGGGAGCTGCACTGGCTCCTGATGGTCTTTCGGGTGCAATTCAAGATGCTGGTTACCATCTTCAAAGCGCTCCATGGCTTAGGACCTGGATACTTACGGGATCGCCTTCTGCCACCGATGGCCTCCCACCGTCCAATACGCTCCCACAGAGAGGGACTCCTCAGGGTGCCGTCGGTCAAACAATGTTGACTGGTGACCTCCAAGGGGAGAGCCTTCTCTGTGGGGGCACCCGCCCTCTGGAATGAACTGCCCCCGGGGGTACGTATGATTCCCGACCTACGTACCTTCCGCCGTGCCCTTAAGACTCTACTATTCCAACAGGCTGGGCTGGCTACGTAAGGAATTGTAATGGGGTTTTAATCGTGAGCTTTTAATTCGGGGCCAAATTGTTTAATACGTTTTAAACTGTTTTTAAATGTTGTATGATATGTTGTTTTTATTATGGCTGTACACCGCCCTGTGTCCCTCAGGAGAAGGGCAGTATAAAAATCTAATAAGTAAGTAAGTAAGTAAGTAAGTAAGTAAGTAAGTAAGTAAGTAAGTAAGTAAATAAATAAATAAATAAATAAATAAATAAATAAATAAATAAAATTATACACAAAGACTTACTTTCCTATAAAGTTAAAATGTGTCATGGTCTCATTCTCTGGTTTAATTATTTAAAATGGTTAAACCAGGCATGGGTTCTACTTACCTTTACTACCAGTTCGCAACGGGGCCGCGTATGCGCAGAAATGTCCTGATGACATCAGGGTTGGTGGGTGGAGCCTCCCAGTGGTTTTACTACTGGTTCTTGTGAACTGGTCTGAAATGGGGGCAACCCACCACTGGGTTAAACATATCAGAATGGATTCCATCAAGTACCAATAAAAGAGATTTATATTTGTAGCTCAGGATTGAACTGTGGGGAACCTTGGTGCTCTCCACAATCCTGGGTTGTATAAATAGAGGCATAGATCTTGTGAAATGTTAGTGCCGCTTTATAAAGCCTTAGTAAGGCCAGGCCTGGATTACCGCAACCGATTTTGATCACCAAAAAGATGTGGAGACTTTTGGAAAAAATTCAGAGAAGAGCAACTAAGATGATCAAAGGCCCGGAGACTAAAACATAGAAGAAGAACGGCTGCAGGATTTGGGTTTGGCTAGTCTAAAGAAAAGAAGAATTAGAGGGTAGGAAGACGAGAGGGAGTGTGAGGAATGGAAGAAAGGGAAAAGGAGAGGAAGGAAGGGTAGAGGACAGGAGTAGGAGAGAAGGTGAGAAGGGGGTAAAGAAGAGAGGAGTGGGGGAAAGGAAGGGGAAGTAGGATGAGGTAGGAGAGGAGGGAGGAGAAAGGATGAGAGGAGAGGAGAGGAGGGAGGGAAGGGAAAGAAAGAAGAAGGAAAAAAGAAGGAGAAGGAAAGAAAGGGTAGAAGAGCAACTCCGAGTGTAATTAAAATGCCTTATTTTAATGCTTTCTTTAAGGAAAACAGGTATATGCACAATTAATTATGTATAAGAAAATGTACATTTTATATAATATGTATAAGAAATAAAACTGAAAAAACTTTTCAAAAAAAATAGAAAAGAAGAATTAGGGGTGACATGATAGCAATATTCCAGTATTTGAGGGGCAGCCACAAAGAAGAGCGGGGAGTCAAATTATTCTCCAAAGCACCAGAGGGCAGGAGAAGAAACAATGGATGGAAACTAACCAAAGACAGAAGCAACTTGGAAGTAAGGAGAAACTTCCTAACAGTGAGGACAATTAACCAGTGGAGCAGTTTGCCTTCAGAAATCGGGAAGAAGAGATTAGACCAGGGATGTCCGTTTTCAGACTCTACAGCTTCCTGAAGCACTCTGCCACTAATTCCTTCCACTAATAATAGTTTATTTTCCTAGAGACAACATAAACTTCTTATTTTCCAGGAGTATCTAATACCACTAGATGTCACCAGTGTTCCATGAAGATTTTATACATTATACAGTGATGGCGTTCGGGGGGGGGGGGGGGAAAGCTGTCCTTGTGTCTAGTTGTTCTGGTGTGAAAGTGCTCTATAGCGTCGTTTTGAGGGTAGGAGTTTAAACAGTTCATGTCCAGGATTTGAGGGGTCTGTAGATATTTTCCCAGCCTCCTTTTTGACACCTGCAGGATACAGGTCCTCAACGGAAGGCAGGTTGGTAGCCATGTTTTTTTCTGCAGAACGAAGGAACAGAGGCAGAAAGGAGGAACAGAATGAAATGTGAGTGGCAAAAAGTAAAATATTTTTTAAAATTTATTTTAAATAATTAAATAGAATTGTTAAATGGTCCCGCAGCGAGTTTTCCCACAGTAAATTGGCCGTGGCGAGTTGGCCATGCTGAATTGGCCGCAGCGAGTTGGCCACAGCAAATTGTCCCATTCCGCCAATAGTAATAGGCGCCTTGGGTGCAATCCCAAAACATCCCGGAGCCTTACTTGAACACCATCAGTGTTAGGATTTTGAATTTAGTACTTGGAACAGCAAAGTGTACAATAAGCCAGAACACACAGTTGTAGTTGATTAATTAGAATGTGCTGACTCATACATGAGGCAATCTATGCTCCGATTGGTCACTGTAAGTATAAAGGGGGAGTTTCCCTTTTTTCCCGCCTTTTTGGTCTGTGTGTTCTGCATGCTGTTTAATTTACCTCAGGATGTTCCTGTGTTCCTGACTGCCTTATGTTCTTCCTTTTCTGCATGATGACAAAGACGGCTGTAAGTGGTATATTAGTAAAGAAAGAAGCAATGGCCAAATTGATTAATGGCATCTGACAATGTCAGAAGATGGCTGATGAAAGCTTAGTAAACTAAAAATAGTAATTATTTTAAAATTATAAAATTTTAAGTTCCGGAGCTCGCATGATGTCTGCTCCTTTCTTTACTAATATATATCTGTCTGTGTGTGTGTCTGTCTGTCTGTCTGTCTGTCTCCAGGTTTGTCTTTGACAGGTGCTGTGCAACTCCATGACAATCGGCATTGACAAAATCACCCTCAGTCAATTGCAAAAGGCAATCGGAACAGCTTACATTCTCCAACGGTACCTTTAACGTAATCAGTTAACATCTGCCTATCCCAAAACCTTGAGAAAGACTCAATTGGTGGCTAAAAATGCCAAATCCAGTCAAAACACCTGGCGTTGAGACAACCCATGAATATTATCACATTGGTTGGAATTAGCCTTTGCAAATCCTAATTCTGTTGGCCTTGTAAGGTGTACTAAAGAGAAGTTCGAGATGACATAACTTGATTTTTTCCCTCCATCCTTTTTCTTTTTGAGGGGCGATTTCTTTTTTATCCAGAAGATACCTCGGTGAGATGGGATTACACAATGAGTCACGTCCAGATCTGTTTAGACCAGCCAGGGCTTAAAAGTAGATCAAAACAGACAAAAGAACGCTACACACTGCACTACACAGTTGCCACAATCAACAACCTGCTCTGTTTTACAATCCAAGCAAAAGATTATTTCAGAAATGATCACTTTGCCATGGGGGTCAGAGGGGACAATTGTGCAAAAATGATTTTTGACTACATTTTTCTTGGAATAAATCCCACGAAATTAACCCTGGTTTACTTTGGAGAAGATGCTTATAGGTTGCAAGAAGATTGATATAATTCAGTTGATGTCTACAGAGAAAGAGCAACTGAAGAGATTTTTTTTTTCACAATTTTTTTTTAATTTGTAGAACACCTAGATAATTTTTAAACAAATCCAAGGTGACTTCTAGCAAAAATCAAGCACAATAGAAAAACTAGGAAGTAGAAAAGTCGGCAAAATTACACCTAATAAAAACCTCATTGTTTTAAAAAAAGAGATATTTACTTACAGCATTCTTTTCTTCACAAAACCCAAATGCAAGCAGTTGAAATCAAAACTTAGTTTCCAGTTTACTGCAACAGAAATGCTGTTGAATGGTGTAATCTAGTAATCTAGTCTACATGTACCTTACTATTTAGCAGGATAGCAAAAGCAGGGGGAAAAACTTTGGATGGTGAAGAGTATAAAAACACAGTGCTTTATAGCAACACAATTTAATATAATGTTGAGGCCCTGATAAAACTTACATTCACCCCACACCAGGTCCCTCAACATTCACCTCCCAGTGCCTGGAGAAAGAGCCGGTCTCTGTTGAATGGTGTGTAAATGTTGTTTGTCTCTCTGCCTGTTGATGGCCGATGACACTGAGCTCCAAGGAGTTCCGAAACATTTTTGGACATGACTTGCTCTAGGATGCTCACTGTCTCCTAGTTGAAAGCCAAAAAGTCTATATCCCTTTCCCACAAGCTAACAGAATCTGAGCCTTTTGCATCCTTCAAGAGAGACTATTCCATAACTGATGTTACATCTCCAAGGACCAACCAAGCAACACGGTTTGACAGAGGGACTCTGGAGCATGGCTACCCTACCAAATTAGAAACCATTTGGAGTAGGCCAGGGGACAGCAACCTGTGGCTCTGGAGCAACATGCGGCTCTTTCACCCCTCTGCTGCAGCTCCCTATCACTCAAAATATGCGTCACACCCACCAATGTGCAACCCCCACTGGCATGCAATTTATTGAGCTTTTCAACCCCTGGTAGGCCAACCATGGATAAATCCAAGAAAAGTTTCAGAAGAAAACAGAAGGTTTAATTCAACTTCATATGCTAGTTTTGTGGCCGTTCAAGAAATAGTCAGGCACGGGAAGGGTTTTGTGGCTCCCGGTGTTTTCTTTTCTGTGGGAAACTGGTCCAAATGGCTCTTTGAGTGTTTAAGTTTGCAGACCCCTGGACTAGGCAGTCCTGCAAGTAACCTGACCCCATGCCATGGAAGTCTTCTTTAAAGGTGATGGCCTTGGATTGTACCTGGAAGCTTCCAGTAGCCAGCTCAACCAAGACTGATGTGACATGGATGTACTTTGATGTACCCATTACTGCTTGCCATGCTGCGTCCTAGACCAGCTACAGCTTCTGAATGGTCTTTAAGAACAGACACAGGTAGAGGGCATTGTAACAGTGCACTTAGGATGAGACTAAGGAATGGTATCGAATGGAATCAGAATAGAGCTTGAAGGGACCTTGGAGGTCTTCTAGTCCAAACCCTGTTCAAGCAGAAGACCCTAGATCATTTCAGACAAGTGGCTGTCCAGTATCTTCTTAAAAACCTCCAGTGATGGAGTATCCACAACTTCTGGTGGCAAGCAGTTCCACTGGTTAATTGTCCTCACTGTTAGGAAGTTTCTCTTTAATTCCAGGTTGCTTCTCTCCTTGATTAGTTTCCATCCATACATTCTTGTCTAGCCTTCTGGTGTTTTGAAACATAAATTGACCCCTTCTTCTTTACGGCAGCGCCTCAAATACTGGGAGACTGCTAACATGTCACCCCTAGTCCTTCTTTTCTCTAGACTACCCATCAGAGGTGGGCTTCAGCACAGGGGTGGGTTCTAAAATTGTTTACTACCGGTTCTGTGGGCGTGGCTTATTTTGTAGGCGTGGCTTGGTGGTCATGTGGCAATTATTTAGGATTTAGCAGAGGTACTGGTCTGCCAGGCTTTTAACTGCTTGCAGAGCTGTACCGATCTACCCATTTATTTGTTGCAGGCACTGGTCTACTCATGTGTTTTTGCAGGCACTGGTCTACCCATTCATTTTTGCAGGCACTGATCTACTCATGTATTTTTGCAGGCACTGGTCTACCCATTCATTTTTGCAGGTACTGATCTACCCATGCATTTTTCCAGGCACCGGTCTACTCATTTGTTTTCTTTTAACACTGATCAGCTGTAGGGTGGCCCTTTGAAGTCCCGCGGTAAGAGCTTAAACAGTTTTTTTCCCTCTAGCCATCAGCTGGAACTCAGGAGGCAGCAATAGATTGGGGGTGGGGCCAAAAAAAGGTAAGAATAACGCGGGGGTGGGGGGCAGGGAGGCATAACCGGTACGGTTGACGTCATATTGTCACCGCTACCGGCTCGGGAGAACTGGGCCGAACCAGGAGGAACCCACCACTGATTCAGAAAGTTCTGACCAGTTCTGGAGAACTGATAGTGGAAATTTTGAGTAGTCTGGAGAACTGGTAAATACTACTCGAGTGGGAAGGATACTGCAAAATCTCCATTCCATCCCCACTCCAGGAGAAGGATACTGCAAACTCCCCATTCCATCCCCTCTCCAGGGGAAGGATACTGCAAAATCTCCATTTCCCACCCCTTTCTGGGGCCAGCCAGATGTGGTATTTACTGATTCTCCAAACTACTCAAAATTTCCGCTACCAGTTCTCCAGAACCTGTCAGAACCTGCTGGATTTTACCCCTGGACTAAACATAATAAAATTTATGTCAAAATGAAAATGCCGGGGACAAGACAACAGGTTCCTCTGTAGGAAGTGGACATGTTTTAAAAACAGGAACATGGTTTTCTTATGGATCTATACAGGACAATACACGAGGGCTGCCTCTGTGCCTGACAATTTGGAATCAGGCGGTTATTGTCCTTTGTATAAAAGAGAAAAGTAACAACAGTGAATGCAAAATCTACTGCATGATGAATGAATGAAGATTCCCTGTCATCCAGGTAGACTTGTCTGGAATCGAGTTATGGCAATTGGACTTAGTTTTGCAAATTGAATTTTAACGTATGTGATGAGGAGATTGGAGCCTAACATATATGATGAACGGTTGCAGGAACTAGGCCTGGCTAGTCTACTGAAGAGAAGGACCAGGGGTGACATGATAGCAGTATTCAAATATTTCATGGTCTGCCACAAAGAAGAGGGGAGTCAACCTGTTCTCCAAACCACCAGAAGGGAGGATAAGAAGCAATGGATGGAAACAAAGCAAGGAGAGAAGCAAGAACAAGAAAGGGAGAAATTATTAATTTAATATTTTAAAAAATATAAAACTGGTATGGATAAAGTCGAGTTAGACATCCCTCTTCTCTTTAAGTCACAACCCAAAAGAGAACTTGGTTTTTGTAACCACCCTACCGAAACCATTTTTTCTGTAATTAAAAAACAATGAGCACCAATGTGTTTGATGATCATTCCACCTCGATTAATCTGTTAATACTGTCAGCATTCTTCCCTAGAGCTCTTCAATTTCTTCTGGATTGGGCAGTTTAACCTGAAGAGCTGCTCTAAGATTAGTCCAGAAAAATGCATGCTTTCTTTTGTCTTCTGGCCATTCCAAATAGGTCCTCTTGGCCATGAGAGCTTTGAGTTTGTAGTACCTGGCGGGAATGATGTAGGCCGGTATGGACTCCAACAAAATCAGAATTAAGCCATCGGCGTTTTCACTGAATAACTTGTGATGAGCAAAATACAGCTCGTAATGGCACCATTCGCTCTGCACGAAATTGGGAGATAGCACGAAGATAGACTTGTAACTTTTCTCGATGCAGTCGATGATGTTCTCCATGATGCTCTTCCCTGGAATGAAGTTCCTCTCATGTTGGCAGATCCTTAAGGACCCTTCTTCCTTCTCCAGATTGGGGATTAGCTCAGTTTTGACCCAGTTAGCATCATGCTCGCTGTAGGAGACAAATGCGTGGTATTGGATGCTCTTGGGGATCTCTTCCGATTTATTCTTCCATATCCGATGTTTCACCTGGCTCCACCGACAGATCATCTTGAAATACCAGGGAACATCAAAGCGGACGCAGAGGAAGGCAATGACAGCTATTACGAACAGCGAGACCGCTAAAACGACTGTAATCAAGAGAGCCACATTGCACTGAAGTTCAGAAATATGGAAATTTTTTAAGAGAGTTCCCCTTAAGTCGTTGGGATATTCACATATATAAATATCAGGCCAACCAACTAATGTCACTGATTCTCCTTTCTGAAGATTAATGAGCTGCCTTAATTCACAGTTGCACTCGAAGGGATTACGCCCTGCTTTTAATCTTTGAATATTCTGACAGGTCTGGAAGAATTCAGAAAACTGGTCAAGAACAAAATTATTCTCTACGTTAAGCACCTGAAGGTTATTAAAATGGCCGCATCCTGGAAAAGCATTGAGTCTATTAGAAGCCAAATTTAACTCTTTTAAAGCAGTCAGTTCAATGATCTCTTTAGGCACAGCTGAAATCTGATTACTTTGTAAATCCAACATTTGGATATTGTTCGGTAAACATCTAAAAACAGAGTCTGTTAACTTGTTGGATGACAAGTTCAGTTTAATTATATGTTCGCCCCAGCTGCATGTGATTTCACCGTCTTTATAGTACAAGTGATTCTGACTTACATCCATAGAATTCAGAGACGTCATGCTAGTTGTCATTAAACTCACTTTGGTAAGATCTTCAAGTCTATTCTTTTGTAAAACGAGCGTTTGTAGCTTAGTTAAATTTTTGCAACCTTGTAACATGCTGTCAGTCAATGTGTTGTTTTTAAAACTTAAATACTTAAATCTACTGGGTGTTTCAGGACAATATACATATAATATACTAGAATCAGAAACAGTCAAGCTTTCAATGTTCAAGTTTGAAAGGGTTGAGTACAGAATATTTTGGTCAAATATTGTTGTCTCGATAACTCCATATTGGATGGTTACACTTTTTAATGAGGGATCTGCATTTTTAAAAGTTTCATCATTGAATTCCGTAATAGTTGGATATGAAACGGTTAAATGATTAATGGTGGATTTCCCCACAGTTTTAAAGATGTCAAGGAGATCTTGCCACCTCAATTTCGTATCGATTATTGTTAGATTTAGCAATGGGCTTTTTTCATCCAGCCGTGTCAGAAATGTTCTCAAGTCTTCCATTTGCTCCAATGGGATCTTAGAAAGTTCTAAACTTTCTGTACCGTTGAACTGCAGATCCGAGAGGATGCGAATGTTGGCATTTTGAGGGAGCACGATCTGAACTGTCTTTGCATTGAACACCAGAAGGCTTCCTGCCTTATGTTCATCAAGATCTTCCAAGCCCAGAAACAGTGTGTCCAGTTGTAAATGCACAAGAGCTTCGACACTCGGAAGTTTTCTAGCGCTAATTCCAAAATAGTTCAGCTTTGTTGTTTTGGTGAACTCGGTGAAGAGTGGCATGGCGGGAAAGTCATTGTAAGCGAGATCTATATGCCTGAGACTTTTAGTAGGAAAACCAGAAACATTCCTTAGTGTGTTGTGAGATACATCAAGGTGCTCTAACATGTTGTTGTGCTGGAAAATCCCCAAATCAATTTCTCTGAGAGAATTATGAGTCAGAATTAGCACTTGCAATTTGGGAAGGGAACGAAAATCAGAGCTTTCCAGTTTCGATATACTGTTACTGGATAGATCCAGAACTGTGGTTTGCGTTGGCAAATGTTTGGGAACAGTAAACAGGGAACTCTTTGAGTAGTTTGCTACAAGTGCACTTTCTGCGGTTGAGCGGGTGAAATTCCATAAGGTTATCGCAAATATACAAAGGGAGAGAAAATTATTTGTAGCTGACATCTTCCTTCCAGCTATAGGACAGGCGGATTTAGGCCCTCTTCTCAATTGGACATCCTTCTGTTAAAAAATAAATAAAAATTCCAGGTATAATATTATGTCAGCCTTTAATTTTACATTCTTCAATATTTTTTACTGTGGTGGCCAAAATTGTGGAAACATTTTGGGAAAAGTGTGTATTTTCTAAAACCAGCTAATTACGCAACTTTGTGGGGGTTTTTTGGAGTAGTACCATAAAATTATATATCAACGGAAAGATAATTTAATCAAGAATGTAATGCAATAACTTTTAGGAAGGATTTCTTAAAATAGCAGTTACAGTATAAAGAAGAAAAGCGAAACACGTAGAAAAAATGAGATATACAAAAATGATACCCATGTCAGTTGATCCTTCGTTGGGTAACCTTTAGCATGAATGACGGCCTTACAACGTCTTCCCATGGAGTGAACCAAGTCTTTTAGTTCTGCAGCTGTTCTCATGTGAAACCAAGATTGAACGATGGTTTCTATTAACTGGGTTTTATTGCTGGGTCGCTTCTGACTAACAAGTTTCTTTAGCCGGCTCCATAGATTTTCCATTCGGTTAAGAAGGTCTGGGCTATTCCCAGGCCATTCCAACAGTGGAACAGGATTATCTTGAAACTCCAAAAAAAAAAAAGGGTGGTGTTATTAGCCATCAAACCTCAAAAATACACTTCTCCCAAAAAGGTTTCCACAATTTTGGCCACTACTGTATAATAAATGAAACCTTAACAGAATAGCAAGAATGTATGTATGTATGTATGTATGTATGTATGTATATTACAAACTATTCTAAAAATACAAGTTCCAGGTATATTAGTATAGAAAGAAGCAGACATACTGCGAACTCCGGAACTTAAGATTTTAAAATTTTAAAAGAATTAAAATTTTATTTTGCTAAGCTTTCGTCAGCCATCTGCTGACATCGTCAGAGTATTAAACTACCATTACAGAGATCTCTGCCTTTATACTTTGCTCGTCAGAAGGTTTGACGTGATCTCAAGAACACGGCAGTCATCATAAACGCGAGACAAGCATTGAATTCTGATCACGTGACTGTGGAGATGGCTGCAAAATCATGTGAAAACAATCCCAAATCACTGTCAGTGCCATTGTGCCATCGTTCTGCCCCAGCTATGGACCCCAAAGAATGCAGAAGACCTAGTCCGTTCAAACCTTAGTTTACTAAAATAAAATCAGGTTTTTTTTTTTAAAAAAAAGGCTGTTAATTAACTTTCTTAACAGCCTACAAGAATCCAAAAAATAATCGTAATCTTACTATGGTTGGCAGAAAGCCCAGAAGCAATTTGCAGAGAACTAAGATCAAGACGCGAAGGAGAGTGAATGAAGTTGTTCCCTGTAAATTGCTTCAGTCAGCGTTCCTCCTTAAATACGCTAGCGGAGTGGCCAATTAGCCCCAAGCCTTACTCACGAGGAGCCCTCCTGCCTTTTGGCAGCTCTGCGCACCTGTGCAACGAGAAGAGGCTCCTCCTCTTCTTCCTCTTCATTTAAGGGAGCTTCTGGAGGTTCTCAAGGCCCTGGCTGAATCCCCACCTCTGACACTACAGTTCTCCAGCCTCCTCATTGTCCGACTCGAGTGCCAGCTGCAAAGACTGCTGACACAGCAGCACACCAGCCTCCTCGCTTTACAAATGAGCCACCAGCCGCACAGGCTGCGTACGGGCCACAACACTTCGAACGGTCACTAAATGAACTGTTGCAAGTTAAGGACTCCTTGTACAGAGGACTTGGGTGCTGATTAATATGCTGGATAAGGACCATGGGACTTATGGTAGGGCCTGTTGAAATCTGGACCATGTGAATTTTGAACCCAAGCCAACCTTTTGAGGATGCTGGGAACCAGGATCCAAATCTACAAGAAAACAACCTGTCAGAACTCGAATTGATTCAGCCTAGCTTGCTTTAAGGCCAAGTCAGATACTGAATAATATTGAAATAATCCAAATCAATTCTTCACAAATGTTCCTTTGATTCATTCGTTCCCCTATTGTTGTGGCCCATACGTGGCCTGTGCAGCTAGTAGCTGACTCTGTCTCTCTCTCTCTCTCTGTCTGCCTGTCTCTGTCTCTGTCTCTCTCTCTCTCTCTGTGTCTCTCTCTGTCTCTCTGTGTGTCTCTTTGTCTCTCTCTGTGTCTGTGTCTGTCTCTCTGTCACTCTCTGTGTGTGTGTGTGCCTCTGTCTCTCTCTCTCTCTGTGTGTCTGTCTCTGTCTCTCTGTCGCTCTCTATGTGTTTGTCTCTGTCTATCTGTCACTCTCTGTGTGTGTGTGTGTCTTCTGTCTCTCTCTGTGTCTCTGTGCCTCTGTCTCTCTCTCTGTCTCTCTCTCTCTCTCTGTCTCTCTCTCTTTCTCTCTGTGTGTCTCTGTGCCTCTGTCTCTCTCTGTGTGTCTGTCTCTGTCTCTCTGTCTGTGTGTGTGTGTCTTTCTCTCTCTCTGTGTGTCTCTGTGCCTCTGTCTCTCTCTGTGTGTCTGTCTCTGTCTCTCTCTCACTCTGTGTGTGTGTGTGTGTCTGTCTTTCTCTTTGTCTCTGTGCCTCTCTCTCTGTGTCTTCTTTCTCTCTCTGTGTCTCTGTGCCTCTGTCTCTCTCTGTGTCTGTCTCTCTCTCTCTGTCTCTGTCTCTCTCTCTCTCTCTGTGTGTGTGTGTGTGTCTCTCTCTCTGTGTATCTGTCTCTGTCTCTCTGTGTGTGTGTCTTTCTCTATCTGGGTCTCTGTGCCTCTGTCTCTCTATCTGTGTCTATCTGTGTCTCTCTGTCTCTCTCTCTCTCTCTCTGTGTCTTTCTGTCTCTCTGTGTGTGTCTGTCTCCCTCTCTCTGTCACTATCTCTCTCTGTGTCATCTGCTTCAAAAGAGGAAGTCAGGTTGAAACAACCCAGGGGATTAGAAAAGCTCTTGAAAATCAGGAAGCCGAAAGAAACGGGACGTTTTTAATGCCCAAATCTCATTTTCCATCCGCCTGAGGCAGACTTTCTACCTTTGAAGCTCCGATCCAATCCCCCTAGATTGGGGGTGGGTGGGAGAAAGTCTCCGGGAAGGGAAGGATTTCCCAGGGACGGCCGCTGCTTAGAAGAGAAGTAAACTGGGGAGAGAGAGAGAGAGAGAGAGAGAGAGAGAGAGAACAGGCAACCCCAAAGGACTTCAGATTCTTATTTCTTATTATTCTTTATTTTTTTTAAAGGGCTTCGCCAGCGAAGGACGCAAGCGCCCGGTTGCTCCGCGTTGCTTTAGAAGCCAAGAAGGGCGCAGCTCTGGGGACAGGTTTTCAGCTGCGTCTGGATTCAATCCCCAAACAACGTCGGGAATCGGGACCTCCACTTGCACCCTGCTTTCCCCCGGCTGCTTCACACGTCCCGCCCCGGGGAGGATGGAGAATAACCTACCTTGGAAGATTAGAGACCATCTGCCCTGGTCTATGAATACAGTTGATTCCACGTGAAGGTCCACTGCGCACTTGGAGACGCGCGGACACGGATGTCGCTCGCCTTGGAACTTCCCTGCTTTCTGAACGCGAAGAGGGTTTTACCCGTTTCCTCTTCTTGCCCCTTGCCGGGAAGACACCCCTCCCCCATCCACCCACACCCCCCCCGCCCTTTCTGCTCTTCCGGATCCTTTTTGGCTCAGCAGGGTGAGAGATTTGGGGGAAACTCCGGCGGATCAAAAGGGAAAGTGGAAAGAGGAACTTTCACTTTCGGCTCACTAAGGCTTCGCAGGCAGGGAAGGTGGAGCAGAAAAGGGGTCCCTCCAATGGTGAAATCCATTTTTTTTTTACTACCGGTCCTGTGGGCGTGGCTTGGTGGCTTGGTGGTCGTAGCAGAGGAAGGATACTGCAAAATCCCCATTCTCTCCCCACTCCTGGGGGAAGGATATTGCAAAATCCCCATTCCCATCCCACTCCAGGGGAAGTATATTGCAAAATCTCCATTCCCATCCCATACCTGGGGGAAGTATATTGCAAAATCTCCATTCCCATCCCATACCTGGGGGAAGGATATTGCAAAATCCCCATTTCCATCCCACTTCAGGGAAAGGATATTGCAAAATCCCCATTCCCTCCCCACTCCTGGGGGAAGGATATTGCAAAATCTCCATTCCCATCCCACACCTGGGGGAAGGACATTGCAAAATTTCCATACCCACTCCACTCCAGGTGAAGGCTACTGCAAAATCCCCATTCTCTCCCCACTCCTGGGGGAAGGATATTGCAAAATCCCCATTCCCGTCCCACTCCAGGGGAAGTATATTGCAAAATCTCCATTCCCATCCCATACCTGGGGGAAGGATATTGCAAAATCTCCATTCCCATCCCACTCCAGGGGAAGTATATTGCAAAATCTCCATTCCCATCCCATACCTGGGGGAAGGATATTGCAAAATCCCCATTTCCATCCCACTTCAGGGGAAGGATATTGCAAAATCCCCATTCCCTTCCCACTCCTGGGGGAAGAATATTGCAAAATCTCCATTCCCATCTCACACCTGGGGGAAGGACATTGCAAAATTTCCATTCCCACTCCACTCCAGGGGAAGGCTACTGCAAAATCCTCATTCCCTCCCCACTGCAGGGGAAGTATACTGCAAAATCCCCATTCCGTCCCCACTCCTGAGGGAAGGATATTGGAAAATCCCCATTCCCTCCACACTCCAGGCGAAGGATACTCCAAAATCCCCATTCCCACCTTACTCTTGGGGGGAAGGATATTGCAAAATCTCCATTCCCACCCCATTCTGGGGCCAGCCGGAGGTGGTATTTGCCGGTTCTCCAAACTACTCAAAATTTCCGCTACCGGTTCTCCAGAACTTGTCAGAACCTGCTGGATTTCACCCCTGGACTAAACATAATAAAATTTATGAAGAGGTGTCAAAATGAAAATGCCAGAGACAAGACAACAGGTTACTCTGTAGAAAGTGGACACGTTTTAAAAACATGAATGTGGTTTTTGTCACTGCGTTATTTGTATTTGCCAGCTGAGCTTCCATTCTGTACATTACGGTAGCTGTGCCAAGAATGTTATCTCTTAAGATAACACCATTCCGTGATTTATGAAGCTACTGCACATGTCTCCATTCTTTCTTTTCTGACTTACTTTCTCTTTTGTCCGTCTCTGAGATTAACTACCGGCAAGGTCTAATTAGCTAGTTTCTTTTACTTTTACAATAAATATGTTTATTAGGATTTATCATTCGGATTTTATTTCTTTGTGGGTATACACCATGGAAAACAAGATTCAGTCACCTCTAATTAATTTACAGTTTTCCCCAAAGGGGAACGATGCTGATTCACGCTTCGACAATGGTAGCAGAATTTGGTCTGATTTTATTTTTGTTTTCCTTGGCCGTTACTCAATTGATAAGCGTTTCGGCAATTAGTTTTCGGCAACTGCGGAACGCTGATTTTTTTTTTGCAAATATGCCAAAAAAGAAAAAGAAGACAAACTACAGGGCACATTCTGCTGAGTTTTTGAATCTCTCTGATTTTTTTTTTTTATTTGATTTGTATGCCGCCCTTCTCTGGAGACTCAGGGCGGCTTACAATACATTAAGCAATAAGATGAGCACGTGGAAAGGATTGCACGCAGGCTTTCAACTTTTAAAACTCCACTTGCTGCAAGCAGGCTCGAGGAAGGTAATGCTGATGGAACTGCTTATCTTGAAGATGACGTGTCAGTCACGCCCTCTTCTAATTTTGCATGCTCACAAGCAATTCCTAAAGAAGCCCAGGAATTTGCAAGGCTTGGTGCCAAACCTAAAAGTCCACAAGCGGCTGGGTTTTCTTTACCCAAAGAGATAAGAGAAACTCCTTTAAGCCCTGAAGAAACTATGCATGAGAAGGCTGTGCCAAGCTATATTGATCAAATAGAATTTTTAGAACAAGAGCTGCACGAGGCAAAAGCGGTTGTTTCTAGACTTAAGAGAGATAAGCAGGACTCTTGTCTTTTTCAAATTCCTCAGTCCTCCATTTTGCCTCCTTCTTCGAAGCCAAAGCAACTCCCCCAGGAAGGTTTTGTGTCAGGCAAATCAGAACAGAGAGCTGTGTACACGTCACATGTGCCTAGTGATGTTGTCCCTTCTCAGATTTCACATGATGTTCATAGAGAAGCAAAGCTAACTCACTCAAGCCTGCAGGCTGCTATGCCACACCTGTCTCCACAGGCTCAATCATTAGCACCCCCTGGTGGTGCTGATGACTTTTTTGTCCAAATTCCTAATTTAGATGGGGCACAACAACGCTTAATGCAGCAAAGACAAGTGCCAGCGACTCCAGCCGGCCATATTAATATGGCAGCTCACGCACAAGTGGCAGCCAGAATACAGCAAACTCAGCTTCAACCACAAGTGCCTTTACTTCCACAGCCAGTACCTCAGGTGTACATTCCTCAACAGGCATCCTCT
Organism: Coluber constrictor foxii; assembly: GCA_038048745.1. Classification (NCBI taxonomy): domain Eukaryota; kingdom Metazoa; phylum Chordata; class Lepidosauria; order Squamata; family Colubridae; genus Coluber; species Coluber constrictor. Next base: position 83,247,165 of record CM075965.1, on the reverse strand, counting down.
GTTGTTCCACTGGCTGGTGATTCAAAATTAAAGCATTCAGGACAAAACTATAAAGCATAGGTCAGTGAGGTTGGACTTTTGCTCCGTAGAGAAGTACCCACCGCATGGTGTTTAACCCTCCTGACCAACCATGGACTCTTGCAATAAGAGACTTAGAGACTAAAGCATGCACAACATTATTGATGTCCATGGATACTGAACTTCAGGTTACTTTTCCACCAGATGCAACTGCCCAACAAATTTGGGCCCAAGTAGAAACATGCTACCATCCTGTTTCAATTGAAGCTACAAGTTTGCTCTTGTCTGAGTTCCATGGTTCGAGATTAAAACCTGGTGAATATATTGGAGAACATTTAACTAAAATGAAAGGAATGAGAAAAAATTTGGGCGAAAGAGGCTATAATATTGATGATATTCAAATGGTCAGCATTATTATTAACTCATTGAATTATGAATGGAAAGATGTCATTACTAAGATTAATCAAGTGCCCATTGCTCAACGCACAGTGGATCATGTATGCAGAATTTTAACCGGAGAAGAGGCAGTCATGCTCGCCACTCCACATTTGAGAGGACCATTCGCATCAAGAACTCCAGCGAGGCATCCCTTCCGAGGAAGAGCTATGTTCTAAGGATGCCAAGATGCTACATCTGTAATCGCGTGGGACATGCTACCCGGGATTGTCCCCAACGGTTTCCAGCTCGCGTCACATACCAACCCAGAGAAACAGACTCCAGAGGAGGCAGAGGCAGAGGTGGAAGACAAGGTCATTGTGGTCCCAGGCGTGATCCGCAAACTCCACTCACCACATTGGCTTTAACCAACAATCCACAACCTCATCCAGAATATGATAGACAACTTCTGTGGACTTTGGACAGTGGTGCAGTATTGCATGTTACTTACAGAAAAGAACTTTTTACAGAGATGCACGAGCCTGAACCTGAACTACATGAACTTTATTCTTTTTCCAATCATCCTTGTCAGGTCAGAAGAAAAGGAACTGTTTATGTTGAAGAGCTCAATGCATTCATCCCTGATGTTTATTACATACCAACAGCAAATAGTAGTTTGCTTAGTCAGAGTCACTTGTCTAGAGTGTTAAAGTTCCAGGTTCACCACCTTGAAAAAGCAAGTTATATAGTTAAAAATGAAGATATTGTTGCTGAAATCATGTTAATCATGTTTATTACATAAAGCCAAAGTCTAAACCGCAAACACAGGCAAGTATACAGACTCCAAAAGAGGAGAGCACAGGCCCAGAGAGAGATGTTCCAGTGAGAGATCCTGTTGCTACTCCAAAGGCTCCTAAACCCAACACAAAGAAAATTGGGAAAGAGGTTGCTCAGAACAAGCCTGAGGTTCCTCATAAAACTGTTAATGTTGAAAATTCACTAATTGGTAAACCTTTGCATTACACGTGTATCCATAAATGGCATAGAAGATTGTTGGAGTTCACAAAAGAGTTGGATCTAAAGGGGTTTAAGGGGTTTTTGGATTGTGCTGTCTGGAAAAAGGCCAAATCCAAAGCAGCAGACGTTCCAAAACGCGCTACACGCCTGTCAACACACATTTTTGGTTTGGTACCCACTGACATCGTAGGTCCTTCAAGCCAACACTTGATGTTAAAAAATATTTTCTAACAATTGTTGATAATTACTCTAGATATGGATATGTATATCCTATGAAAGAAAAATCTGAGACCTTTCAGATCTTTAAAGACTTTGCCGCTTTTGTTTATACCCAACACGGAGTAAGCATCGACAGAATTCAAAGTAATCGTGGTGCTGAATTCATGTCTCAGCGGTTCCAGGACTGGATGCGTAAGAATGGAATTCTTCATCAGACATCGGCTCCATACACACCAGTTCATAACAGAGTGGTAGAAAGGCGATAAGGGTCTTGCAAACCATGATGCGTTGTCTCCTAGAAGACGCCAACCTCAGTGACCCTGGGGTGAAGCTCTTAAATATGCAAATTATATTGTCAACCGTACTTGGAATAGAGTAATAAATCAGACTCCTTTCTTCATGTTGTATGCGTACAAGCCAGACCTCAAGAACCTCCAAATTTTGGTTCATACGCTATGGTGAACATTCCCTTAGCTCAAAGAAGAAAAGGAGGTCCAACACCAAAGAGGATGAGATTTATGGGTATTGATGGCAACTCAAAATGGAGCAAATTTATTGACTCTAAACATGTAATAGTGATTTCCCAATCTGCCAATTTTGAGAAACATGCTGACTGGTCCAGGATTCATTCCAATGATCCTGGAATTTATTTTCCTAGAGATGATGTTGCTGATGCCACACAGACTGATGATCAAGATTCATAAGCAAATGTTCCATCCACTAGTTCTTCTCAACCTGATGTTCCGTCTACGCAAGCTACGGATGCTGATGCTAGCGATGATGATGAAGACGAGGACGAAACGGAAGAAGAATCAACGACTGTTCCAAGGAGTTCCAAGATGGCCACAAAGGGGATCCCTCCACAGCGATATTTGTGGCAACTGACAAAAAGACTCTTGCCTTTGATTTGTAATTTTACACTTCCTCTTGATAAGTTCACACAAATCAAACATCTTCCTGATTTAGAGCAAGTGGTATGAGACAATGTAGGATGAACAGTCTAAAGAAACTTAAGGTGTTTACGCCTGCAAAACCTCCAGCAAATAAAAAAGTCATTGGCACTCAATGGGTCTACAGAATCAAAAAGAAGCCAAGTGGTGAGTCATTGTACAAGGCCAGACTTGTAGCTCAGGGTTTCGTTCAACGTTATCCTGAGGACTACACAAATACCTACTCACCGACAGTCTGGACTGAAAGTGTAAAAATTATTTTAGCCACTGCAACTATTCTTGGTTTAGAAGCGTTCCAGTTTGATGTTGACAAGGCTTATCTACATGCTGACCTAGATGAGGAGATCTACGTAAAAGGTCCTCCAGGGTTCCGATGGCAAGAAGGGGATACCTGGTTTCTAAACAAAAGTCTTTATGGTCTGAAACAATCTGGTTTAATGTGGTACTTATGTCTTATTGACAAACTAAATTCAATGGGCTTTATTAAGTTTGAAACTGATGAATGCATGTTCACAAAAAGATCTGATAATAGATATGAGATAGTTCTTGTTTATGTTGATGATATTGTTTATATTGGTCCAAATAAGCAGATGAGTGAGAATTTTGCAAAAGTTTTGCAGAGATATTTCACATTGAATCTTTAGGGCATGTTAACAATTATTTAGGTATTCAGATTGTCAAAACACAGAAGGGGTTTAGTCTTTCACAAGAGGATAAAATTGAGCAAATTTTGCATCATTGCAACATGAAAGATGCTAACACAGGATGCATACCCATGCAAACAGATTTTTACAACTTGGCATACCAATCAAGTCCTGAATTTGAGGACCAAACACTTTATTATTCCGTTATTGGGTCACTGTTGTATATTAGTAGTTGGACTAGACCCGACATTGCACTTAGTGTTAATCTCTTGTCTCGACAATTATGTTTATTAGGATTTATCATTCGGATTTTATTTCTTTGGGGGTATACACCATGGAAAACAAGATTCAGTCACCTCTAATTAATTTACGAGTTTTCCCCAGGGGGGAAAGAAGCTGATTCACGCTTTGACAGTTTTCGTATGGATTTATACAGGAGAATATATGAGGGCTGCCTCTGTGCCTGACAATTCGGAGTCAGGCGGTTATTGTCCTTTGTATAAAGAGAAAAGTAACAACAGTGAATGCAAAATCTACAGCGCAATGAATCAATGAAGATTCCCTGTCATCCAGGTAGATTTGTCTGGAATCGAGTTATGGCAACTGGACTTAGATATGCAAGTTAAATTTTAACGTATGTGATGAGGGGACTGGAGCCTAAAACATATGATGAACGGTTGCAGGAACTGGGCCTGGCTAATCTACTGAAGAGAAGGACCAGGGGTGACATGATAGCAGTCTTCCAATATTTTTTATTGAAAAAGTTTTACAAATACAAATTTTCCCCCCTTTCCTCCCGCTAACCCTCCCTTACCCATCCCTCCCCACCCTTGACTTCCCTTATAACCTTAAAATTACAATTCCTTTTTAACACCCCAAATATTAAAAGGTGAAATCCAAATCATATCATGTCATACAATTCCCCCCAGCTATTCTACCCTGTCTATACTAAAAATTTCTACATAACATTCAGGTGAAAGCTACCTGATACATCCTTAATTGATATTTATTCTGCACATAGTCGCAGAGTCCTTTAAAAAATTTCCCCAGCTTCAACCCCCAGCTTGTAAAGGAGATAGGACAACTTAAAGTCACTTAAAAAAAAACTTTTCTCTTTTCTTCTAACAAGCGCTGTTACTTTAAATACTTTAATACACGTTGAAACACACAGGCATTTCCACTTTCACTTTCAGCGTTTTTCCTCCGCTGAAGCCAGACACCATTTTAATTAACTTTCACTCTTTCTCCATTCTTAAGTTTTTTGACAGGGCTAGCATAAATACTTGCGTTTTTGGTTAAAAATTCCGGTTTCACCCTGCTTGGCTTAAAAGATTCAGTTATTTTCCTCTGGTGGGGTTGGTCGCATCGTCTAGCTCTCCTGGAAGCAGAGTTGTCCCCGGAGTCCGGAGCCTCAGTGAGCTGAATAGGGAGCCTCACCCTGCTTCCTCCCCAGAAGCAAAAAAGACAGTCTGGGGGCTTCGCAGGGGGCTTTACCTGATCTCGCCGGCTCTGCTCACGTTTCCTCAGGAACACGGAGTTTTTCTAGCCGCCTCTCAGCTGTAGAGGTGACTCTTTACGGGCGGCGGGGCTGGCGGTCCTGAAGTGACAGCCAGTGACGACGACGGCGCCAACCGGAAGACAGTCTTCCAATATTTGATGGACTGCCATAGTGGAGAGGGGAGTCAACCTGTTCCCCAAAGCACCAGAAGGGAGGATAAGAAGCAATGGATGGAAAGAAGCAAGGAGAGAAGCAAGAACAAGAAAGGGGGAAATTATTAATTTAATATTTATAAATATATAACTGGTATAGATAAAGTCAGTTAGACATCCCTCTTCCCTTTAAGCCACAACCCAAAAGAGAACTTGGTTTTTGTAACCACCCTACCGAAATGATTTTTTCTGTAATTAAAAAACGATGAGCATCAATGTGTTTGATGATCGTTCCACCTCGGTTAATCTGTTAAAACTGTCAGCATTCTTACCTAGAGCTCTTCCATTTCTTCAGGACTGGGCAGTTTAATCTGAAGAGCTGCTCTAAGATTAGTCCAGAAAAATGCATGCTTTCTCTTGTCTTCTGGCCATTCCAAATAGGTCCTCTTGGCCATGAGAGCTTTGAGTTTGTAGTACCTGGCGGGAATGATGTAGGCCGGTATGGACTCCAACAAAATCAGAATTAAGCCATCGGCGTTTTCGCTGAACAACTTGTGATGCGCAAAATACAGCTCGTAATGGCACCATTCGCTCTGCACAAAATTGGGAGATAGCACGAAGATGGACTTGTAACTTTTCTCGATGCAGTCGATGATGTTCTCCATGATGCTCTTCCCTGGAATGAAGTTCCTCTCATGTTGGCAGATCCTTAAGGACCCTTCTTCCTTCTCCAGATTGGGGATTAGCTCAGTTTTGACCCAGTTAGCATCATGCTCGCTGTAGGAGACAAATGCGTGGAATTGGATGCTCTTGGGGATCTCTTCCGATTTATTCTTCCATATCCGATGTTTCACCTGGCTCCACCGACAGATCATCTTGCAATACCAGGGAACATCGAAGCGGACGCAGAGGAAGGCAATGACAGCTATTACGAACAGCGAGACCGCTAAAACGACTGTAATCAAGAAAGACACATTGCACTGAAGTTCAGAAATATGGAAATTTTTTAAGAGAGTTCCCCTTAAGTCGTTGGGATATTCACACATATAAATATCAGGCCAACCAACTAATGCCACCGATTCTCCTTTCTGAAGATTAATGAGCTGCCTTAATTCACAGTAGCACCCGAAGGGATTACGCCCTGCTTTTAATCTTTGAATATTCTGACAGGTCTGGAAGAATTCAGAAAACTGATCAAGAACAAAATTATTCTCTACGTTAAGCACCTGAAGGTTATTAAAATGGCCACATCCTGGAAAAGCATTGAGTCTATTAGAAGCCAAATTTAACTCCTTTAAAGCAGTCAGTTCAATGATCTCTTTAGGCACAGCTGAAATCTGATTACTTTGTAAATCCAACATTTGGATACTGTTTGGTAAACATCTAAAAACAGAGTCTGTTAACTTGTTGGATGACAAATTCAGTTTAATTATATGTTCGCCCCAGTTGCATGTGATTTCACCGTCTTTATAGTACAAGTGATTCTGACTTACATCCATAGAATTCAGAGACGTCATGCTAGTTGTCATTAAACTCACTTTGGTAAGATCTTCAAGTCTATTATTTTGTAAAACGAGTGTTCGTAGTTTAGTTAAATTTTTGCAACCTTGTAACATGCTGTCAGTCAATACGTTGTTTTTATAACTTAAATACTTAAAGCTACTGGGTGTTTCAGGACAATATATATATAATACACTACAATCAGAAACAGTCAAGCTTCCAATGTTCAGATTTGAAAAAGTTAAGTACACAATACTTTGGTCAAATCTTGTTGAATTGAAATTTATATATTGGATGGTTAAACGTTTTGAAGAGGGATCTGCATTTTTAAAAGGGCCATGATCGAATTCCGTAATAGTTGGATATGAAATGGTTAAATGATTAATGGTGGATTTCCACACTGCTTTAAAGACGTCAACGAGTTGTTTCCAACTCAATTTCATATCGATTATTGTTAGATTTAACAATGGGCTTTTTTCATCCAGCCATGTCAGAAATGTTCTCAAGTCTTCCACTTGCTCCAATGGGATATTAGAAAGTTCTAAACTTTCTGTACCATTGAACCGCAGATCCGAGAGGATGCGAATGTTGGCGTTTTGAGGGAGCACGATCTGAACTGTCTTTGCATTGAACACCAGAAGGCTTCCTGCCTTATGTTCATCAAGATCTTCCAAGCCCAGAAACAGCGTGTCCAGTTGTAAATGCACAAGAGCTTTGACACTCGGAAGTTCTCTAACACTAATTCCAAAATAGTTCAGCTTTGTTGTTTTGGTGAACTCGGTGAAGAGTGGCATGGCGGGAAAGTCATTGTAAGCGAGATCTATATGCCTGAGACTTTTAGTAGGAAAACCAGAAACATTCCTTAGTGTGTTGTGAGATACATCAAGGTGCTCTAAGATGTTGTTGTCCTGGAAAATCCCCAAATCAATTTCTCTGAGAGAATTATGAGTCAGAATTAGCACTTGCAATTTGGGAAGGGAACGAAAATCAGAGCTTTCCAGTTTCGATATACTGTTACTGGATAGATCCAGAACTGTGGTTTGCGTTGGCAAATGTTTGGGAACAGTAAACAGGGAACTCTTTGAGTAGTTTGCTACAAGCCCGTTGTCTGCGGTTGAGCGGGGGAAATTCCATAAGGTTATCGCAAATATACAAAGGGAGAGAAAATTATTTGTAGCTGACATCTTCCTTCCAGCTATAGGACAGGCGGATTTAGGCCCTCTTCTCAATTGGACATCCTTCTGTTAAAAAATAAATAAAAATTCCAGGTATAATATTATGTCAGCCTTTAATTTTACATTCTTCAATATTTTTTACTGTGGTGGCCAAAATTGTGGAAACATTTTGGGAAAAGTGTGTATTTTCTAAAACCAGCTAATTACGCAACTTTGTGGGGGTTTTTTGGAGTAGTACCATAAAATTATATATCAACGGAAAGATAATTTAATCAAGAATGTAATGCAATAACTTTTAGGAAGGATTTCTTAAAATAGCAGTTACAGTATAAAGAAGAAAAGCGAAACACGTAGAAAAAACGAGATATACAAAAATGATCCCCATGTCAGTTGCTCCTTCGTTGGGTAACCTTTAGCATGAATGATGGCCTTATGACGTCTTCCCATGGAGGGAACCAAGCCTTTGAGTTCTGCAGCTGTTATCATGTGAAACCAAGATTGAATGATGGCTTCTATTAACTGGGTTTGATTGCTGGGTCGCTTCTGACTAACAAGTTTCTTTAGTCAGCTCCATAGATTTTCCATTCGGTTAAGAAGGTCTGGGCTATTCCCAAGCCATTCCAACAGTGGAACAGGATTATCTTGAAACTCCAAAAAAAAAAAAGGGTGGTGTTATTAGCCATCAAACCTCAAAAATACACTTCTCCCAAAAAGGTTTCCACAATTTTGGCCACTACTGTATAATAAATGAAACCTTAACAGAATAGCAAGAATGTATGTATGTATGTATGTATGTATGTATGTATGTATGTATGTATGTATATTACAAACTATTCTAAAAATACAAGTTCCAGGTATATTAGTATAGAAAGAAGCAGACATACTGCGAACTCCGGAACTTAAGATTTTAAAATTTTAAAAGAATTAAAATTTTATTTTGCTAAGCTTTCGTCAGCCATCTGCTGACATCGTCAGAGTATTAAACTACCATTACAGAGATCTCTGCCTTTATACTTTGCTCGTCAGAAGGTTTGACGTGATCTCAAGAACACGGCAGTCATCATAAACGTGAGACAAGCATTGAATTCTGATCACGTGACCATGGAGATGGCTGCAAAATCATGTGAAAACAATCCCAAATCACTGTCAGTGCCATTGTGCCATCGTTCTGCCCCAGCTATGGACCCCAAAGAATGCAGAAGACCTAGTCCGTTCAAACCTTAGTTTACTAAAATAAAATCAGGTTTTTTTTTTTAAAAAAAGGCTGTTAATTAACTTTCTTAACAGCCTACAAGAATCCAAAAAATAATCGTAATCTTACTATGGTTGGCAGAAAGCCCAGAAGCAATTTGCAGAGAACTAAGATCAAGACGCGAAGGAGAGTGAATGAAGTTGTTCCCTGTAAATTGCTTCAGTCAGCGTTCCTCCTTAAATTCGCTAGCGGAGTGGCCAATTAGCCCCAAGCCTTACTCATGAGGAGCCCTCCTGCCTTTTGGCAGCTCTGCGCACCTGTGCAACGAGAAGAGGCTCCTCCTCTTCTTCCTCTTCATTTAAGGGAGCTTCTGGAGGTTCTCAAGGCCCTGGCTGAATCCCCACCTCTGACACTACAGTTCTCCAGCCTCCTCATTGTCCGACTCGAGTGCCAGCTGCAAAGACTGCTGACACAGCAGCACACCAGCCTCCTCGCTTTACAAATGAGCCACCAGCCGCACAGGCTGCGTACGGGCCACAACACTTCGAACGGTCACTAAATGAACTGTTGCAAGTTAAGGACTCCTTGTACAGAGGACTTGGGTGCTGATTAATATGCTGGATAAGGACCATGGGACTTATGGTAGGGCCTGTTGAAATCTGGACCATGTGAATTTTGAACCCAAGCCAACCTTTTGAGGATGCTGGGAACCAGGATCCAAATCTACAAGAAAACAACCTGTCAGAACTCGAATTGATTCAGCCTAGCTTGCTTTAAGGCCAAGTCAGATACTGAATAATATTGAAATAATCCAAATCAATTCTTCACAAATGTTCCTTTGATTCATTCGTTCCCCTATTGTTGTGGCCCATACGTGGCCTGTGCAGCTAGTAGCTGTCTCTGTCTCTCTCTCTCTCTGTGTGTCTCTCTCTGTCTCTCTGTGTGTCTCTTTGTCTCTCTCTGTGTCTGTGTCTGTCTCTCTGTCACTCTCTCTGTGTGTGTGTGCCTCTGTCTCTCTCTCTCTCTCTGTGTCTGTCTCTGTCTCTCTGTCGCTCTCTATGTGTTTGTCTCTGTCTATCTGTCACTCTCTCTGTGTGTGTGTGTCTTCTGTCTCTCTCTGTGTCTCTGTGCCTCTGTCTCTCTCTCTGTCTCTCTCTCTCTCTCTCTTTCTCTCTGTGTGTCTCTGTGCCTCTGTCTCTCTCTGTGTGTCTGTCTCTGTCTCTCTGTCTGTGTGTGTGTGTCTTTCTCTCTGTGTGTGTGTCTCTGTGCCTCTGTCTCTCTCTGTGTGTCTGTCTCTGTCTCTCTCTCACTCTGTGTGTGTGTGTGTGTGTGTGTGTGTCTTTCTCTGTGTCTCTGTGCCTCTCTCTCTCTCTCTCTCTGTGTCTGTCTCTGTCTCTCTGTCACTCTCTCTCTCTCTCTCTCTGTGTCTTCTTTCTCTCTCTGTGTCTTTGTGCCTCTGTCTCTCTCTGTGTCTGTCTCTCTGTCTCTGTCTCTGTCTCTCTCTCTCTCTGTGTGTGTGTGTGTGTGTGTGTGTGTCTCTCTCTGTGTATCTGTCTCTGTCTCTCTGTGTGTGTGTCTTTCTCTATCTGGGTCTCTGTGCCTCTGTCTCTCTATCTGTGTCTATCTCTGTCTCTCTGTCTCTCTCTCTCTCTCTCTCTGTGTCTTTCTGTCTCTCTCTGTGTGTCTGTCTCCCTCTCTCTGTCACTCCCTCTCTCTCTGTGTCATCTGCTTCAAAAGAGGAAGTCAGGTTGAAACAACCGAGGGGATTAGAAAAGCTCTGAAAATCAGGAAGCCGAAAGAAACGGGACGTTTTTAATGCCCAAATCTCATTTTCCATCCGCCTGAGGCAGACTTTCTACCTTTGAAGCTCAGCTCCAATCCCCCTAGATTGGGGGTGGGTGGGAGAAAGTCTCCGGGAAGGGAAGGATTTCCCAGGGACGGCCGCTGCTTAGAAGAGAAGTAAACTTGGGGGGGGGGGGGGGGGGTGGAGAGAGAGAGAGAGAGAGAGAGAGAGAGAGAGAGAGAGAGAGAAGGCAACCCTAAAGGACTTCAGATTCTTATTTCTTAATATTCTTTTTTTTTAAAGGGCTTCGCCAGCGAAGGACGCAAGCGCCCGGTTGCTCCGCGTTGCCTTAGAAGCCAAGAAGGGCGCAGCTCTGGGGACAGGTTTTCAGCTGCGTCTGAATTCAATCCCCAAACAACGTCGGGAATCGGGACCTCCACTTGCACTCTGCTTTCCCCCGGCTGCTCCACACGTCCCGCCCCGGGGAGGATGGAGAATAACCTACCTTGGAAGATTAGAGACCACCTGCCCTGGTCTATGAATACAGTTGATTCCACGTGAAGATTCACTGCGCACTTGGAGACGCGCGGACACGGATGTCACTCGGCTTGGAACTTCCCGGCTTTCTGAACGCGAAGAGGGTTTTGCCCGTTTCCTCTTCTTGCCCCTTGCCGGGAAGACACCCCTCCCCCATCCACCCACACCCCCCCCCCCGCCCTTTCTGCTCTTCCGGATCCTTTTTGGCTCAGCAGGGTGAGAGATTTGGGGGAAACTCCGGCGGATCAAAAGGGAAAGTGGAAAGAGGAACTTTCACTTTCGGCTCACTAAGGCTTCGCAGGCAGGGAAGGTGGAGCAGAAAAGGGATCCCTCCAATGATGAAATCCATTTTTTTTTTACTACCGGTCCTGTGGACGTGGCTTGGTGGCTTGGTGGGCGTAGCAGGGGAAGGATGCTGCAAAATCCCCATTCCCTCCCCACTCCTGGGGGAAGGATATTGTAAAATCCCCATTTCCATCCTACACCTGGGAAAAGGATATTGCAAAATCTCCATTTCCATCCCATTCCAGGGGAAGGATATTGCAAAATCCCCATTCCCTTCCCACTCCTGGGGGAAGGATATTGCGAAATCTCCATTCCCATCCCACTCCAGGGGAAGTATATTGCAAAATCTCCATTCTCATCCCATACCTGGGGGAAGGATATTGCAAAATCTCCATTCCCATCCCACACCTGGGAGAAGGATATTGCAAAATTTCCATTCCCACTCCACTCCAGGGGAAGGCTACTGCAAAATCCCCATTCCCTCCCCACTGCAGGGGAAGTATACTGCAAAATCCCCATTCCGTCCCCACTCCTGAGGGAAGGATATTGGAAAATCCCCATTCCCTCCACACTCCAGGCAAAGGATACTCCAAAATCCCCATTCCCACCTTACTCTTGGGGGAAGGATATTGCAAAATCTCCATTCCCACCCCACTCTGGGGCCAGCCAGAAGTAGTATTTGCCGGTTCTCCAAACTACTCAAAATTTCCGCTACCGGTTCTCCAGGACTTGTCAGAACCTGCTGGATTTCACCCCTGGACTAAACTTAATAAAATTTATGAAGATGTGTCAAAATGAAAATGCCAGAGAGAAGACAACAGGTTACTCTGTAGAAAGTGGACACGTTTTAAAAACGTGAATGTGGTTTTTGTCACTGCATTATTTGTATTTGCCAGCTGAGCTTCCATTCTGAACATTACGGTAGCTGTGCCAAGAATGTTATCTCTTAAGATAACACCATTCCGTGATTTATGAAGCTACTGCACATGTCTCCATTCTTTCTTTTCTGACTTACTTTCTCTTTTGTCCGTCTCTGAGATTAACTACCGGCAAGATGTAATTAGCTAGTTTCTTTTACTTTTACAATAAATATGTTTATTAGGATTTATCATTCGGATTTTATTTCTTTGTGGGTATACACCATGGAAAACAAGATTCAGTCACCTCTAATTAATTTACAGTTTTCCCCAAAGGGGAACGATGCTGATTCACGCTTCGACAATGGTAGCAGAATTTGGTCTGATTTTATTTTTGTTTTCCTTGGCCGTTACTCAATTGATAAGCGTTTCGGCAATTATTTTTCGGCGACTGCGGAATGTTGATTATTTTTTTGCAAATATGCCAAAAAAGAAAAAGAAGACAAACTACAGGGCACATTCTGCTGAGTTTTTGAATCTCTCTGATTTTTTTTTTTTTAATTTGATTTGTATGCCGCCCTTCTCTGGAGACTCAGGGCGGCTTACAATACATTAAGCAATAAGATGAGCACGTGGAAAGGATTGCACGCAGGCTTTCAACTTTTAAAACTCCACTTGCTGCAAGCAGGCTCGAGGAAGGTAATGCTGATGGAACTGCTTATCTTGAAGATGACGTGTCAGTCACGCCCTCTTCTAATTTTGCATGCTCACAAGCAATTCCTAAAGAAGCCCAGGAATTTGCAAGGCTTGGTGCCAAACCTAAAATTCCACAAGCGGCTGGGTTTTCTTTACCCAAAGAGATAAGAGAAACTCCTTTAAGCCCTGAAGAAACTATGCATGAGAGGGCTGTGCCAAGCTATCTTGATCAAATAGAATTTTTAGAACAAGAGCTGCACGAGGCAAAAGCGGTTGTTTCTAGACTTAAGAGAGATAAGCAGGACTCTTGTCTTTTTCAAATTCCTCAGTCCTCCATTTTGCCTCCTTCTTCGAAGCCAAAGCGACTCCCCCAGGAAGGTTTTGTGTCAGGCAAATCAGAACAGAGAGCTGTGTACACGTCACATGTGCCTAGTGATGTTGTCCCTTCTCAGATTTCACATGCTGTTCATAGAGAAGCAAAGCTAACTCACTCAAGCCTGCAGGCTACTACGCCACACCTGTCTCCACAGGCTCAATCATTAGCACCCCCTGGTGGTGCGGATGACTTTTTTTGTCCAAATTCCTAATTTAGATGGGGCACAACAAAGCTTAATGCAGCAAAGACAAGTGCCAGCGACTCCAGCCGGCCATATTAATATGGCAGCTCACGCACAAGTGGCAGCCAGAATATAGCAATCTCAGCTTCAGCCACAAGTGCCTTTACTTCCACAGCCAGTACCTCAGGTGTACATTCCTCAACAGGCATCCTCTATTGTTCCACTGGCTGGTGATTCAAAATTAAAGCGTTCAGGACAAAACTATAAAGCATAGGTCAGTGAGGTTGGACTTTTACTCCGTAGAGAAGGTACCTGCCGCATGGTGTTTAACCCTCGTGACCAACCATGGACTCTTGCAATAAGAGACTTAGATACTAAAGCATGCACAACATTATTGATGTCCAGGGATACTGAACTTCAGGTTACTTTTCCGCCAGATGCAACTGCCCAACAAATTTGGGCCCAATTAGAAACAGGCTACCATCCTGTTTCAATTGAAGCTACAAGTTTGCTCTTGTCTGAGTTCCATGGTTCGAGATTAAAACCTGGTGAATATATTGGAGAACATTTAACTAAAATGAAAGGAATGAGAAAAAATTTGGGCGAAAGAGGCTATAATATTGATGATATTCAAATGATCAGCATTATTATTAACTCATTGAATTATGAATGGAAAGATGCCATTACTAAGATTACTCAAGTGCCCATTGCTCAACGCACAGTGGATCATGTATGCAGAATTTTAACCGGAGAAGAGGCAGTCATGCTTGCCACTCCACATTTGAGAGGACCATTCGCATCAAGAGCTCCAGCGAGGCGTCCCTTCCGAGGAAGAGCTACGTTCCAAGGATGCCAAGATGCTACATCTGTAATCACGTGGGACATGCTACCCAGGATTGTCCCCAACGGTTTCCAGTTCCTGTCATGTACCAGCCCAGAGGAACAGACTCCAGAGGAGGCAGAGGCAGAGGTGGAAGACAAGGTTGTTGTGGTCCCAAGCGTGATCCGCAAACTCCACTCGCCACATTGGCTTTAACCAATAACCCACAACCTCATCCAGAATATGATAGACAACTTCTGTGGACTTTGGACAGTGGTGCAGTATTGCATGTTACTTACAGAAAAGAACTTTTTACAGAGATGCACGAGCCTGAACCTGAACTACATGAACTTTATTCTTTTTCCAATCATCCTTGTCAGGTCAGAAGAAAAGGAACTGTTTATGTTGAAGAGCTCAATGCATTCATCCCTGATGTTTATTACATACCAACAGCAAATAGTAGTTTGCTTAGTCAGAGTCACTTGTCTAGAGTGTTAAAGTTCCAGGTTCACCACCTTGAAAAAGCAAGTTATATAGTTAAAAATGAAGATATTGTTGCTGAAATCATGTTAATCATGTTTATTACATAAAGCCAAAGTCTAAACTGCAAACACAGGCAAGTATACAGACTCCAAAAGAGGAGAGCACAGGCCCAGAGAGAGATGTTCCAGTGAGAGATCCTGTTGCTACTCCAAAGGCTCCTAAACCAAACACAAAGAAAATTGGGAAAGAGGTTGCTCAGAACAAGCCTGAGGTTCCTCATAAAACTGTTAATGTTGAAAATTCACTAATTGGTAAACCTTTGCATTACACGTGTATCCATAAATGGCATAGAAGATTGTTGGAGTTCACAAAAGAGTTGGATCTAAAGGGGTTTAAGGGGTTTTTGGATTGTGCTGTCTGGAAAAAGGCCAAATCCAAAGCAGCAGACATTCCAAAACACACTACACACCTGTCAACACACATTTTTGATTTGGTACCCACTGACCTAGTAGGTCCTTTCAAGCCAACACTTGATGGTAAAAAATATTTTCTAACAATTGTTGATAATTACTCTAGATATGGATATGGATATCCTATGAAAGAAAAATCTGAGACCTTTCAGATCTTTAAAGACTTTGCCGCTTTTGTTTATACCCAACACGGAGTAAGCATCGACAGAATTCAAAGTAATTGTGGTGCTGAATTCATGTCTCAGCGGTTCCAGGACTGGATGCATAAGAATGGAATTCTTCATCAGACATCGGCTCCATACACACCGGCTCATAACAGAGTGGTAGAAAGGCGATAAGGGTCTTGCAAACCATGATTCGTTGTCTCCTAGAAGACGCCAACCTCAGTGACCCTGGGGTGAAGCTCTTAAATATGCAAATTATATTGTCAACCATACTTGGAGTAGTGTAATAAATCAGACTCCTTTCTTCATGTTGTATGCATACAAGCCAGACCTCAAGAACCTCCAAATTTTTGGTTCATACTCTATGGTGAACATTCCCTTAGCTCAAAGAAGGAAAGGAGGTCCAACATCAAAGAGGATGAGATTTATGGATATTGATGGCAACTCAAAATGGAGCAAATTTATTGACGCTAAACATGTAATAGTGATTTCCCAATCCGCCAATTTTGAGAAAGATGCTGACTGGTCCAGGATTCATTCCAATGATCCTGGAATTTATTTTCCTAGAGATGATGTTGCTGATGCCACACAGACTGATGATCAAGATTCACAAGCAAATGTTCCATCCACTAGTTCTTCTCAACCTGATGTTCTGTCTACGCAAGCTGCGGATGCTGATGCTAGCGACGATGATGAAGACGAGGACGAAATGGAAGAAGAATCAACGACTGTTCCAAGGCGTTCCAAGAGGGCCACAAAGGGGATCCCTCCACAGCGATATTTGTGGCAATTGACAAAAACACTCTTGCCTTTGATTTGTAATTTTACACTTCCTCTCGATAAGTTCACACAAATCAAACATCTTCCTGATTCAGAGCAAGAGAAGTGGTATGAGACAATGTAGGATGGACAGTCTAAAGAAACTTAAGGTGTTTACGCCTGCAAAACCTCCAGCAAATAAAAAAGTCATTGGCACTCGATGGGTCTACAGAATCAAAAAGAAGCCAAGTGGTGAGTCATTGTACACGGCCAGACTTGTAGCTCAGGGTTTCGCTCAACGTTATCCTGAGGACTACACAAATACCTACTCACCGACAGTCCGGACTGAAAGTGTAAAAATTATTTTAGCCACTGCAACTATTCTTGGTTTAGAAGCGTTCCAGTTTGATGTTGACAAGGCTTATCTACATGCTGACCTAAATGAGGAGATCTACGTAAAAGGTCCTCCAAGGTTCCGATGGCAAGAAGGGGACCCCTGGTTTCTAAACAAAAGTCTTTATGGTCTGAAACAATCTGGTTTAATGTGGTACTTATGTCTTACTGACAAACTAAATTCAATGGGTTTTATTAAGTTTGAAACTGATGAATGCATGTTCACAAAAAGATCTGATAATAGATATGAGATAGTTCTTGTTTATGTTGATGATATTGTTTATATTGGTCCAAATAAGCAGATGAGTGAGAATTTTGCAAAAGTTTTGCAGAGATATTTCACATTGAAATCTTTAGGTCATGTTAACAATTATTTAGGTGTTCAGATTGTCAAAACACAGAAGGGGTTTAGTCTTTCACAAGAGGATAAAATTGAGCAAATTTTGCATCATTGCAACATGAAAGATGCTAACATAGGACGCATACCCATGCAAACAGATTTTCACAACTTGGCACACCAATCAAGTCCTGAATTTGAGGACCAAACACTTTATTATTCCGTTATTGGGTCACTGTTGTATATTAGTAGTTGGACTAGACCCGACATTGCACTTAGTGTTAATCTCTTGTCTCGACAATTATGTTTATTAGGATTTATCATTCGGATTTTATTTCTTTGGGGGTATACACCATGGAAAACAAGATTCAGTCACCTCTAATTAATTTACCAGTTTTCCCCAGGGGGGAAAGAAGCTGATTCACGCTTTGACAGTTTTCGTATGGATTTATACAGGAGAATATATGAGGGCTGCCTCTGTGCCTGACAATTCGGAGTCAGGCGGTTATTGTCCTTTGTATAAAGAGAAAAGTAACAACAGTGAATGCAAAATCTACAGCGCAATGAATCAATGAAGATTCCCTGTCATCCAGGTAGATTTGTCTGGAATCGAGTTATGGCAATTGGACTTAGTTTTGCAAGTTAAATTTTAACGTATGTGATGAGGAGATTGGAGCCTAACATATATGATGAACGGTTGCAGGAACTGGGCCTGGCTAGTCTACTGAAGAGAAGGACCAGGGGTGACATGATAGCAGTCTTCCAATATTTTTTATTGAAAAAGTTTTACAAATACAAATTTTTCCCCCCTTTCCCCCCGCTAACCCTCCCTTACCCATCCCTTACCCATCCCTTCCCACCCTTGACTTCCCTTATAACCTTAAAATTACAATTCCTTTTTAACACCCCAAATATTAAAAGGTGAAATCCAAATCATATCATGTCATACAATTCCCCACAGCTATTCTACCCTGTCTATACTAAAAATTTCTACATAACATTCAAGTGAAAGCTATCTGATACATCCTTAATTGATATTTATTCTGCACATAGTCGCAGAGTCCTTTAAAAAATTTCCCCAGCTTCAATCCCCAGCTTGTAAAGGAGATAGAACAACTTAAAGTCACTTTAAAAAAAACTTTTCTCTTTTCTTCTAACAAGCGCTGTTACTTTAAATACTTTAATACACGTTGAAACACACAGGCATTTCCACTTTCACTTTCAGCGTTTTTCCTCCGCTGAAGCCAGACACCATTTTAATTAACTTTCACTCTTTCTCCATTCTTAAGTTTTTTGACAGGGCTAGCATAAATACTTGCGTTTTTGGTTAAAAATTCCGGTTTCACCCTGCTTGGCTTAAAAGATTCAGTTATTTTCCTCTGGTGGGGTTGGTCGCATCGTCTAGCTCTCCTGGAAGCAGAGTTGTCCCCGGAGTCCGGAGCCTCAGTGAGCTGAATAGGGAGCCTCACCCTGCTTCCTCCCCAGAAGCAAAAAAGACAGTCTGGGGGCTTCCCAGGGGGCTTTACCTGATCTCGCCGGCTATCCTCACATTTCCTCAGGAACACGGAGTTTTTCAAGCCGCCTCTCAGCTGTAGAGGTGACTCTTTACGGGCGGCGGAGCTGGCGGTCCTGAAGTGACAGCCAGTGACGACGGCGGCGCCAACCGGAAGACAGTCTTCCAATATTTGATGGACTGCCATAGTGGAGAGGGGAGTCAACCTGTTCCCCAAAGCACCAGAAGGGAGGATAAGAAGCAATGGATGGAAACGATGCAAGGAGAGAAGCAAGAACAAGAAAGGGGGGAAATTATTAATTTAATATTTAAAAAAATATAAAACTGGTATGGATAAAGTCAGTTAGACATCCCTCTTCCCTTTAAGTCACAACCCAAAAGAGAACTTGGTTTTTGTAACCACCCTACCGAAACCACTTTTTTGTGTAATTAAAAAACAATGAGCACCAATGTGTTTGATGATCGTTCCACCTCGATTAATCTGTTAAAACTGTCAGCATTCTTACCTAGAGCTCTTCCATTTCTTCAGGACTGGGCAGTTTAATCTGAAGAGCTGCTCTAAGATTAGTCCAGAAAAATGCATGCTTTCTCTTGTCTTCTGGCCATTCCAAATAGGTCCTCTTGGCCATGAGAGCTTTGAGTTTGTAGTACCTGGCGGGAATGATGTAGGCCGGTATGGACTCCAACAAAATCAGAATTAAGCCATCGGCGTTTTCGCTGAACAACTTGTGATGCGCAAAATACAGCTCGTAATGGCACCATTCGCTCTGCACAAAATTGGGAGATAGCACGAAGATGGACTTGTAACTTTTCTCGATGCAGTCGATGATGTTCTCCATGATGCTCTTCCCTGGAATGAAGTTCCTCTCATGTTGGCAGATCCTTAAGGACCCTTCTTCCTTCTCCAGATTGGGGATTAGCTCAGTTTTGACCCAGTTAGCATCATGCTCGCTGTAGGAGACAAATGCATGGAATTGGATGCTCTCGGGGATCTCTTCCGATTTATTCTTCCATATCCGATGTTTCACCTGGCTCCACCGACAGATCATCTTGCAATACCAGGGAACATCGAAGCGGACGCAGAGGAAGGCAATGACAGCTATTACGAACAGCGAGACCGCTAAAACAACTGTAATAAAGAAAGACACATTGCACTGAAGTTCAGAAATATGGAAATTTTTTAAGAGAGTTCCCCTTAAGTCGTTGGGATATTCACACATATAAATATCAGGCCAACCAACTAATGCCACCGATTCTCCTTTCTGAAGATTAATGAGCTGCCTTAATTCACAGTTGCACTCGAAGGGATTACGCCCTGCTTTTAATCTTTGAATATTCTGACAGGTCTGGAAGAATTCAGAAAACTGGTCAAGAACAAAATTATTCTCTACGTTAAGCACCTGAAGGTTATTAAAATGGCCGCATCCTGGAAAAGCATTGAGTCTATTAGAAGCCAAATTTAATTCCTTTAAAGCAGTCAGTTCAATGATCTCTTTAGGCACAGCTGAAATCTGATTACTTTGTAAATCCAACATTTGGATATTGTTCGGTAAACATCTAAAAACAGAGTCTGTTAACTTGTTGGATGACAAATTCAGTTTAATTATATGTTCGCCCCAGTTGCATGTGATTTCACCGTCTTTGTAGTACAAGTGATTCTGACTTACATCCATAGAATTCAGAGACGTCATGCTAGTTGTCATTAAACTCACTTTGGTAAGATCTTCAAGTCTATTATTTTGTAAAACGAGCGTTTGTAGTTTAGTTAAATTTTTGCAACCTTGTAACATGCTGTCAGTCAATACGTTGTTTTTATAACTTAAATACTTAAAGCTACTGGGTGTTTCAGGACAATATATATATAATACACTACAATCAGAAACAGTCAAGCTTCCAATGTTCAGATTTGAAAAAGTTAAGTACACAATACTTTGGTCAAATCTTGTTGAATTGAAATTTATATATTGGATGGTTACACGTTTTGATGAGGGATCTGCATTTTTAAAAGGGCCATGATCGAATTCCGTAATAGTTGGATATGAAATGGTTAAATGATTAATGGTGGATTTCCACACTGCTTTAAAGACGTCAACGAGTTGTTTCCAACTCAATTTCATATCGATTATTGTTAGATTTAACAATGGGCTTTTTTCATCCAGCCATGTCAGAAATGTTCTCAAGTCTTCCACTTGCTCCAATGGGATCTTAGAAAGTTCTAAACTTTCTGTACCGTTGAACCGCAGATCCGAGAGGATGCGAATGTTGGCGTTTTGAGGGAGCACGATCTGAACTGTCTTTGCATTGAACACCAGAAGGCTTCCTGCCTTATGTTCATCAAGATCTTCTAAGCCCAGAAACAGCGTGTCCAGTTGTAAATGCACAAGAGCTTCGACACTCGGAAGTTCTCTAACGCTAATTCCAAAATAGTTCAGCTTCGTTGTTTTGGTGAACTCGGTGAAGAGTGGCATGGCGGGAAAGTCATTGTAAGCGAGATCAACATGCTTGAGGCTTTTAGTAGGAAAACCAAAAACATTCTTTAGCGTGTTGTGAGATACATCAAGGTGCTCTAACATGTTGTTGTGCTGGAAAACCCCCAAATCAATTTCTCTGAGAGAATTATGAGTCAGAATTAGCACTTGCAAGTTGGGAAGGGAACGAAAATCAGAGCTTTCCAGTTTCGATATACTGTTACTGGATAGATCCAGAACTGTGGTTTGCGTTGGCAAATGTTTGGGAACAGTAAACAGGGAACTCTTTGAGTAGTTTGCTACAAGCCCGTTGTCTGCGGTTGAGCAGGGGAAATTCCATAAGGTTATCGCAAATATACAAAGGGAGAGAAAATTATTTGTAGCTGACATCTTCCTTCCAGCTATAGGACAGGCGGATTTAGGCCCTCTTCTCAATTGGACATCCTTCTGTTAAAAAATAAATAAAAATTAACGGTACAATATTATGTCAGCTTTTAATATTACGTTGTTCAATATTCTTTACCGTAGCAGCCAAAATTGTGGAAACCTTTTGGGAAAAGTGTGTATTTTTTAAAACTAGCTAATTAAGCAACTTTTTTGGGGAGTAGTACCATAAAATTATATATCAACGGAAGGATAATTTAATCAAGAATGGAATGCAGTAACTTTGATGAAGGATTTGCTGTTAGAATAGCAGTTACAGTATAAAGAAGAAAAGCGAAACACGTAGAAAAAACGAGATATATAAAATGATCACCATAGAAAAAACGAGATATTCAAAAATGATCCCCATGTCAGTTAATCCTTAGTTGGTAACCTTTAGCATGAATGACGGCCTTACAACGTCTTCCCAAGGAGGGAACCAAGCCTTTGAGTTCTGCAGCTGTTATCATGTGAAACCAAGATTGAATGATGGCTTCTATTAACTGGGTTTGATTGCTGGGTCGTTTCTGACTAACAAGTTTCTTTAGTCGGCTCCATAGATTTTCAATTGGGTGAAGGTCTGGGCTATTCCCAAGCCAGCTATTCCAGCAGTGGGAAAGGATTATCTTGAAACTCCAAAAAAAGTGGTTTTATTAGCCATCAAACCTCAAAAATACACTTTTCCCAAAACGTTTCCACAATTTTGGCCACTACTGTATCTTACTCACTTCTGAATACAGGTAGTCTTTTATTTACGTTAAACCTTACATTAATGCTGCCAAATCTGTTTGTTCCTCTGAACTCGAATGTGGAGTATATTTTACAGTATGTACGTCTCACTGAACAGCAGTCCTTAAATTTCAGGAAGGTAACTCAAGTACTGTCAAAGATGCTAATTCACAAAGATAACATTTACAAAAAAAACCTGGTGTTATTAGCAATCAAACCTCAAAAATACACTTTTCCCAAAAAGGTTTCCACAATTTTGGCCATTACTGTAACAGGAATATATATATATACACACACACACACACACACATACATACAGGAATATATACACACACACATACATACACACACACACATATATATATAATTTTATTTTCGTAGGTCTTTATGTGTATCTTTCTTTATGCCAGGGATTTTCCTACATATAACAAGATGTTTCATGGCCTAATTTTCAGTGAAATCTCAATTCACCAGCTTTTAGGCCTTCCTAAATATTCCAGCAGCTATTTAGCTATCTCCCTCTTAAATTCAAACAGATAGCTAAATAGCTGCTGGAATGTTTAGGAAGGCCTAAAAGCTGGTGAATTGAGATTTCACTGAAAATTAGGCTAGGAAACATCTTGATATTCGTAGGAAAATCCCTGGCATAAAGAAAGATACACATAAAGACCTATGAAAATTATATATATATATAGGTCCTTGGTTATTCGGGTTTTCTCTCACATAAAATTGGAAGTGTCTTGGCGACGTTTCGACGAAGTCTCATTCATCATCTTCAGGCTGGTGTTTTCGGCTTCGTGCTTCTAGGAGCAATGTGAGATCGCAGCTGTTTCTTCCTTTTAACTGCTAGTGGGGGTGTGAACTGATTGGGTGGAAGCTTGGTTGTGTTCTATATATATATAGATTTATAGAGATTATAGAGATATATAGAGATTTCACTGAAAATTAGGCTATGAAACATCCTGATATACGTAGGAAAATCCCTGGCATAAAGAAATACACACACACACACACACACACACACACACACACACACATATATATATATATATCAAACTATTCTAAAAATACGAGTTCCAGGTATATTAGTAAAGAAAGAAGCAGACATACTGCGAACTCCGGAATTTAAGATTTTAAATTTTTTAAAAGAATTTAAATTTTATTTTACTAAACTTTCGGCAGCCATCTGCTGACATCGTCAGAGTATTAAACTACCATTAAAGAGATCTCTGCCTTTATATGCCATTAATCAGTTTGGCCCTCGCGCGTGTAATAGGCCCTTTCAGCCGTCTCCCACTTGTAATCAGCTGTGTTGTTTTTGCTGTCGTCATGCTGGATGATGGAGGCTTGATTCCTACTGTTTTAAAATTTTAAAATCTTAAGTTCCGGAGTTTGCAGTATGTCTGCTTCTTTCTTTACATATATACAGTGATGGGATTCAAATAATTTAACAACCGGTTCTCTGCCCTAATGATTTCTTCCAACAACCAGTTCAACAAACTGCTAAGAAAGTTAACAACCGGTTCTCCCAAACTGGCTGAATCCCACCACTGCATAAGATACTAGACACTTGATTGGTTGCAAACTTCTCTAAAGTAATGTGATTGCTCTCCGTGATTCTATAAGGCAATTTTATTCTTTGGGGAGGAATTAAGCAGCACAAAATACTTCCTTTGTGTTTTGAGCTTTTATAAGATCATTTGCATGTTTAATTTCCTAGTTTCTTTCTTACTCAGGCCGTATAAGATGTTGCAATAGCAGCTACTTCCTCCACATTGTGGCTCATCTATATTCTTAAATCTCAGTGGCTAAATCTGTTTCCCACAGCAGTCTTAAGCACATATGTCTAAGATCTTCTTATGAACATAATGTCATTTAAATCTTTTTTCCTATTTAAAGTTTAAAAAGAGCCTGGATAGCTCAGCAGACTAAAAGCATTGTGATTAACACCAGCTGTCTGCAATTACTGTAAGTTTGAATCTCACCAGGCTCAAGGTTGACTCAGCCTTCCATCCTTTCTAAGGTAGGTCAACTGAGGACCCAGTTTGTGGGGGCAATAAGCTGACTTTGTATAAATAGACAAAAGTATGAAGGCTATTGCTTAACGCATTGTAAGCCGCCCTGAGTCTCCGGAGAAGGACAGCATATAAATTGAAAGAAGAAGAAGAAGAAGAAGAAGAAGAAGAAGAAGAAGAGGAGGAGGAGGAGGAGGAGGAGGAGGAGGAGGAGGAGGAGGAGGAGGAGGAGGAGGAGGAGGAGGAGGAGGAGGAGGAGGAGGACCCAGTTTGTGGGGGCAATAAGCTGACTTTGTATAAATATACAAAAGTATGAAGGCTATTGCTTAACACATTGTAAGCCGCCCTGAGTCTCCGGAGAAGGGCGGCATATAAATTGAACTAATAAATAGACTTGGGTGCTGATTAATTGTTGTGGCCCGTCAGTGGCCTGTGCAGCTAGTAGCTGATTTGGACAGCGAGGAGGCTGGTGTGGTGCTGTGCCAGCAGTCTGTACAGCTGGCACTCGAGTCAGACAATGAGGAGGCTGGAGAAGATGTGGTGCCAGAGGCAGGGATTCAGCCAGGGCCTTCAGAACCTCCCACAAGTGAAGAGGATGAAGAGGAGGAGTCTCTTCTCGATACATGGGCATGCAGAGCTGCCAAAAGGCAGGAGTGACTCCTCAGGAGGAGGTCTCCTCGAGAGTAAGTCTTGGGGCTAATTGGCCACTCCCTTAGCCTATTTAAGGAGGAAGGCCGACTGAAGCAATTTGCAGGGAACAACTTCATTCACATACCTTCGTGTCTTGTCTTGCTTATCTGTTCAGCTTCCTGCAAGTTGCTTCTGGGCATTCTGCCAACCCTAGAAAGCTTTCAGTTATTATTCTTTGAATTCTTGGCGGCTGTTAGTGCAATTAATTAATTGTACTAGACGTTGTTGTAAAAGAGTGGTTTATTTAGTAAACTAAGGTTTGAACGGACTTTGTGTGTGCTGCGTTCTTTGGGGTCCATAGCTGGGGCAGAACACCTATTATGCAGGTGGTCCTCGACTTACGACCTCAGTTGAGCCCAACATTTCCATTGCTAAGTGAGACATTTGTTAAGCGAGTTTTGCCTCATTGTTACAACCTTTCCTGGCAGGGAATCACCGAAGTTGTTAATTCGGTCACCCAGTTGTTAAGCGGATCTGGTTTCCCACTGACTTTTGCTTGTCGGGAAGGTCGCCAAAGGGGATCCCGGGACCATCATAAGTATGAGTTAGTGGCCAAGCGCCTGAGTTTTGATTTGACGTGACCCTGGGCATATGGCGACAGCCATTCTATGTGAAAAAGGGTCGTACGCCATTTTTTTCAGTGCCACTGTAACTCTGAAAGGTTACTAAATGAAATGTCGTAAGTCGAACTCTATCTGCATCCATTTTGTTTTGCTTAAAACTCCCAGGGTGCCTCAAATCAGGCCCTGGGAATTTTTTTTTTAAAAAAAAGGTTTTGGGTGGGGATCATCTGAAGGATTTTCTCCCTAGGAGCAAATCATAACCAGTTCTAAACAATGACTGCTACTATTTCGGGGGGAAATAATCTTTCCCTGATTCTTTTTTTCCTTTTTTCTGTCTTTTTTTCTTTTTCTTTCTTCCTTTTCTCTCTCTCTCTCTCTCTCTCTCTGTCTGTCTCTGTCTCTCTGTCTTTCTCTCTCTGTGTCTCTGTCACCGTCTGTCTGTCTGTCTCTGTCTCTATGTCTGTCTCTATCTCTCTGTCTCTCTCTCTGTGTCTCTCTGTGTCTCTCTGTCTGTCTGTCTGTCTGTCTGTCTGTCTCTCTGCCTGTCTCTCTCTCTCTCTCTGTCTCTCTCTCTATCTCTGTCTGTCAGCCTGTCTGCCTGTCTCTGTCTCTCTCTGTCTGTCTTTCTGTTTGCCTGTCTCTGTCTCTCTCTCTGTCTGTCTCTCTCTCTCTGTCTGTCTCTAACTCTGTGTCTCTCTGTGTCTCTCTTTGTGTCTGTCTCTCTGTCTCTCTGTGTCTCTCTGTGTTTGTCTGTCTCTCTGTCTGTCTGTCTCTCTCTCTGTCTCTCTGTCTCTTTGTCAGTCTGTCTGTCTGTCTGTCTGTTTTTTAAGACCCATCTGCTTCAAAAGAGGAAGTCAAGTTGAAACAACCCAGGGGATTAGAAAAGCCCTGAAAATCAGCAAGCGGAAAGCAAAGGGACTTTTTTGACGGCCAAATCTCATTTTCCATCCGCCCGAGGCAGATTTTCTCCCTTTGAAGCTCCCGTCCAATCCCTCTAGATTGGGGGTGGGTGGGAGAAAGTCTACGGGAAGGGAAGGATTTCCCAGGGGACGGCCGCTGCTTAAAAGAGAAGGAAGCGGGGGGGGGGAGAGGAGGGAGAGAGAGAGTGAGAGAAAGAGAGAGAGGCAACCCCAAAGGACTTCAGATTCTTATTTCTTATTATTCTTTTTTTTTTTTAAGGGCTTCGCAAGCTAAGGACGCAAGCGCCGGTTGCTCCGCGTTGCCTTAGAAGCCAAGAAGGGCGCAGCTCTGTAGACAGGTTTCCAGCTGCGTCTGAATTCAATCCCCAAACAACGTCGGGAATCGGGACCTCCACCTGCACCCTGCTTTCCCCCGGCTGCTTCACACGTTCTCCCCCGCCCCCGGGGAGGATGGAGAATAACCTACCTTGGAAGATTAGACACCACCTGCCCTGGTCTATGAATACAGTTGATTCCACGTGAAGGTCCCCACTGCGCACGTGGAGATGCGCGGACACGGGTGTCGCTCACCTTGGAACTTCCCTGCTTTCTGAACGCGAAGATGGTTTTGCCCGTCTATTCTTGCCCTTGCCGGGAAGACACCCCTCCCCCATCCACACCCCCCACCCCCACCCCTTCCACCCCTTCTTCTTGGCTCAGCAGGGTGAGAGATTTGGGGGAAACCCCGGCTGATCAAAAGTGAAAGTGGAAAGAGGAAGTTTCACTTTCGGCTGATTAAGCGCGAGCCGCCGGCCGGGCTTCCCAGGCAGGTGAAGCAGAAAAGGGATCCCTCCAATGGTGAAATCCAATTTTTTAAAAAAACTACCAGTCCTGTGGGCGTGGCTTGATGGGCGTGTTTGGTGGGTGGGGCTTGGTGGGCGTGCCAGGGGAAGGATGCTGCAAAATCTCCATTCCCCCCCTCACTCCTGGGGGAAGATTATTGCAAAATCTCCATTCTCATCCCATTCCAGGGGAAGGCTACTGCAAAATCCCCATTCCCTCCCCACTCCTGGGGGAAGGATATTGCAAAATCCCCATTCCCTACCTACTCCTGGGGGAAAGATATTCCAAAATCTCCACTCCCACTCCACCCTTGGGGTAAAGCTACTGCAAAATCGCCATTCCCTCCCCACTCTTGGAGGAAGGATATTTCAAAATCTCCATTCTCATCCCACTCCAGAAGGCTACTGCAAAATCTCCATTCCCTCCCCACTCTTGGAGGAAGGATATTGCAAAATCTCCATTCTCATCCCACTCCAGGGGAAGGCTACTGCAAAATCCCCATTCCCTCCCCACTCCTGGGGAAAGGATATTGCAAAATCTCCATTCCCATTCCACCCTTGGGGTAAAGCTACTGCAAAATCGCCATTCCCTCCCCACTCTTGGAGGAAGGCTACTGCAAAATCCCCATTCCCTCCCTACTCCTGGGAGAAGGATATTGCTCATTTTACAGCAATTCATTTAGTGACCAAAGTTACAAAGGCACTAAAAAATGTGACTTATGACCGTTTTTCACAGTTACGACCTTGGCAGCTTTTGACCATTTGATCACTCGATCAAAATTCAGATGCTTGGCAACGGAGTCATACTTATGTCCGTTGCAGCATCCCGGAGTCATATGATCACTTTTTTGCAACCAGCAAAGTCAATGGGGACGCCAGATTCACTTAACAACGGGGTTACTAACTTATCAACTGAGCTGATTCACTTAACAGCTCTGGCAAGAGATGGTCGTAAAATGGGGTGCAATTCACTTAACAGATTCTCACTTAGCAAGAGAAATTGTTGGGATCCATCGCAGTCGTAAGTCAAGGACCTTGCTTTTAAGAAGGGCAAGTACAGGTAGTCCTCGACTTACGGCCCCTATTGAGCCCAAAATTTCTGTTGTTAAGTGAGACATTGCTTAAGTGAATTTTGCCCCATTTTATGATTTTTCTTGCCACCGTTGTTAAGTGAATCATTGCAGCTGGTAAGGGAGTAACCTGGTTGTTAAGTGAATCTGGCTTCTCAGTTGGCTTTGCTGGTCTCAAGGTCGCAAAAGGGAGATCAATCACATGACCCCGGGACACAGTAACGGTTATAACTATGAATCGCTTGCCAAGCATCCGAATTTTGATGACAATAATCATGGGGATGCTTCAAAGATCATAAAACTAGGTATGAAAAACGGCCATAATTCACATTTTTCAGTGCTGTTGTTAACTCTGAACAGTCACTAAACAAATTGTTGTAAATCAAGGGCCAACTGTCCATCAACCCATATCGGTCAACAAAATTCAGGACTCCCTCTGAAACAGTGGGAAGAGACCACAGTTGCAATACAGTGCGAGCCTCAAAACCGGGGGACATTTTTCAGTGCTTTTGTAACTCTGAACAGTCACTAAACAAACTGTTGTAAATCGAGGACCAACTGTACGACAACCGACATCGGTCCACAAAATTCAGGACTCCCTCTGAGAAAGTGGGAAGAGACCACAGGGGTGTGACACTTGCAAAATGGTGCGAGCCTCAAAACCGGAGGACATTTTTCAGTGCTGTTGTAATTCCGAACAGTCACTAAACCAACTGTTGTAAATCGAGGACCAACTGTCCATCAACTGACATCGGTCAGCAAAATTCAGGACTCCCTCTGAAACAGTGGGAAGAGACCACAGTTGTAGTACAGTGCGAGCCTCAAAACCGGACATTTTTCAGTGCTGTTATAATTCTGAACAGTCACTAAACGAAGTGTTATAAATCGAGGACCAACTGTATGTCAACCGACATTGGTCAGCAAAATTCAGAGAAAATGGGAAGAGACCACAGGGGTGTGACACTTGCTAACCAGTGCGAGCCTCAAAACCGGAGATCCAATCTGATCTGCCCTTGGCGAAAGAATCCAATGCCTTTATCGAAGGAGTTTCTTGGGAGCCACAATAGGGAGCTGCCTTTTTCCAAGTTGTTCTTCTCCCTTCTAGCCTAGCCTGCCGCTCTCTGCGTTTTGCTGCTGGGCCCCCATCCAGACACGCGCCCAGTCCAGCCCTGCTTAGCTTTTTTTTTTTTTCCCACGCAGACCCATTGGAAAAGTTGCTGCGTCTTTCTATAAGACCTTTTTATTTGTGTTTTTTCTCCCCCGGGATTAAAATCATCTCTCCCTCCGAACTGCGGCCCTCTTCTCATCTGCCTCTCCCTTCGGGCGCTTGTCGAGAAGGCAGCCCGCCTGTCCGCCCGCCCCCGCACAGGGAAAGCTCGGCCCTTCGCTCGGCCCGCCCCGAGCCCCGCTCGCTCCCTCGCTCGCGCCTCGCTTCTGCCGACGTGGCCGGGAGGGGAGTCCAGGGCGCAGGCAGGGCGCGCCGGCAGGGAGCAGCTTGGCGGCGGTAAGAGGGCGAAATGACTACCTGCAGCTTCCTCCTGCTCTTTCCTTCCCTTCCCTTTCCTTCCTCTTTCCTTTCCTTTCCTTTCCTTTCCTTCCCTTCCCTTCCCTTCCCTTCCCTTCCTCTTTTCTTTCTTATTTTCCTTTCTTTTCCCTTCCTCTTTCCTTTTCTTTCTTCCTTTCCTTTCCTTTCCTTTTTTTCTCTTCCCCTCCCTTTCCTTTCCTTCCCTTCCTTTCCTTTCCTTTTCCTTCCTCTTTTCTTTCTTACTTCCCTTCCCCTCCCCTCCTTCCCTTCCTCTTTCCTTTCCTTTCCTTTCCTTTTTTTCTCTTCCCCTCCCTTTCCTTTCCTTTCCTTCCCTTCCCTTTCCTTCCCTTCCCTTCCCTTCCCTTTCCCTTCCCTTCCCTTCCCTTCCTCTTTTCTTTCTTATTTTCCTTTCTTTTCCCTTCCTCTTTCCTTTTCTTTCTTATTTTCCTTTCTTTTCCCTTCCTCTTTCTTCCTTCCCTTCCTCTTTCTTTTCCTTTCTTTTCTTTTCCTTTCCTTTCCTTCCCTTCCTTTCCTTTCCTTTTCCTTCCTCTTTTCTTTCTTACTTTCCTTCCCTTCCCCTCCTTCCCTTCCTCTTTCCTTTCCTTTCCTTCCCTTCCCTTCCCTTCCCCTCCCTTCCTTTCCCTTTCTTTCCTTTCTCTTCCTCTTTTCTTTCTTTCCTTCCTTTCCTTTCCCTTCCCTTCCCTTCTCTTTTCTTTCTTTCTTCCTTCATTCCTTTCCTTTCTACTCCCTTTCCTATCCTATCCTATCCTATCCTATCCTATCCTATCCTATCCTATCCTATCCTATCCTATCCTATCCTATCCTATCCTATCCTTCTTCCTGCCTGCCTTTTTCATTTTTCCCTTTCCTCCGCTTTCTATTTTTTTCATTTCCTCGCCTTCTTCCTTTCCTTTCCCCTTTCACACCTTCTTCTCTTTTCCTTTCCCACTTCTCCCTTCTCCCTCCCCCCCCCCATTTTTTTTTAAACAATGAAGGATTCTTCACTTCTTCATTTCTTTCCCACTCTGGCTTAAATGCTCCCAGGAAAGCTCTTCCCATTGAGAAGGGGGTTGTGGGGGTGGAGGGAAGGGAGAGATTTCTAACTTTTCCAGTGCTCTTTGGGGAGGGAGCTGAAGGCTAGACACTCAAGAATTTGGAGGGGGGATTTGCTTTTATTTTTTATTTTTAAATTTGATTTATATGCCGCCCTTCTCCGGAGACTCAGGGCGGCTTACAATGTGTTAAGCAATAGCTTAATATATATTAATATATATATATATATATATATATATATATATATATATATATATATATATATATATATATATATATATATATATATATATATATATATATATATATATATTATATATATATATTATATATTTTATACAGTCAGCTTATTGCCTCCACAAACTGGGTCCTCAATTTACCCACCTTAGAAAGGATGGAAGGCTGAGTCGACCTTGAGCCTGGCTAGGATTGAACTCGCAGTAATTGCAGGCAGCTGGATGTTAAATGCTGCCTTAGTAGGAGGCATTAGCCTCCTACGCCACTCAGGCTCCCTTTTTTGGGGGGGTAGGGTTCTCTTTTAGGACGAAGCTCTTTGCCCCAACTGGTCTGTCATCTCAAGAACCTATTGGCCCAATGCTTTTGTGTCTGATGCACATGTAGGAAAGCATGTTTGCAAAATCCTAGGAGTAAAACTTAACACTGTACATTAGATAGCGATGTGCAACTGAGCCAAGAGTAGAAGTCAGGTGCACGCTTTATATTATTATTATTATTATTATTATTATTATTATTATTATTATTATTATTATTATTATTATTATTATTATTATTATTCATCTACGAGACTGCCTTCTGCCACCGATAGCCTCCCACCGGCCAGTTCGCTCCCACAGAGAGGAACTCCTCAAGGTGCTGTCAGCCAAATTATGTCGGCTGGTGACACCCAGGGGGAGAGCCTTCTCTGTGAGAGCCCCTGCCCTTTGGAATGAACTGCCCCCGGAGATACGTAAGATCTCCGACCTCCCTTCGTGTTTTTCGCTGCGCCCTCAAGACTCTGCTGTTCCAACAGGCGGGCCTGATTATTTAAATGAATCGCAATTAGGAGTTTTAATTTTTGGGTTTTTAATCATACTGGCCCACAATGTTTAATAATTTTAAAATTTAAATTTATGATGTTTGTATGGTTTTGCGTTTTTATTCAGGCTGTACACCGGCCGCCCTGAGTCCTGCGGGAGAAGGGCGGGATAGAAATAAAATTAAATAAATAAAATCATCACCATCATCCCAGGGGTGGGTTAAAAATCCTCTCTCTAACTCCATTAATTCATTTCTGAGTAAACAGGTGTGGTAGGGCATATCAAAGGCAGAGATGGAAATAAAACACGTGTAAACAAACAAGTGCGTAAGTCCCATCTGCTATCGTTTTCGAAGTTCTGATTTTAGCATTCGAAATTCCTTTCTGGAATCTGTGTGGTTCTTGCTTCCTTGGATGCGATGAACGGTTGCAGGAACTGGGCCTGGCTAGTCTAGTGAAGAGAAGGACCAGGGGAGACAGGAGAGCATCTTCCAACATTTGAGGGGCTGCAACAGAGAGGAAGAAGGGGTCAAGCTGTTTTCCAAGGCACCCAAAGGCCAGACAAGGAATAATGGATGGAAACTGAACAAGGAGAGATTCAACCTGGAAATAAAGAGAAATTTCCTGACGGTGAGAACAACCAACCGATGGAACAGAAGTTGCCTTCAAAAGTGGTGGGAGCTCCAATCACTGGAAGCTTTCAAGAAGAGACTGGACTGCTCTCTGTCAGAAATAGTGTAGGGTCTGCTTGTTGGGTGGGGTGGGGGTGGGCTAGATGACCACAAGGTCTCTTCCAACTCTGTTAATCTGTATCTTCTCACTCTGGAAGTGTTTTCCCTCAAAAGTCAAGAGGACTCCTTCCTTACGTATCAACATTTAATTAAATATTAAATTAAGACGATGACTTCTTTGTAGAAAATAGATAGCTGAGGTTTATTGTCCCTTGTTAGCAGTGTATGTAGTTTAGTATATTTTTTAAAAAAAATAGAATCATTTTAAGGATAATCTTGCCATAAAGTATCTTTTATTCCATTAACATCAAGCAAGTATTTTCTCCAAGAAGACAGTTGGCCAATCTCACTTAGGGGAGAAGATGAAGTGCTACCAGTTAAGATGCTACCACTGAGAAGATCCCGCTCTTAATCATGTGCTGTGAGCCACAACTACTACTGAAGCTCTCTCTGTCTTTAGAATTTTACAGAGAAATGTAGAAATCTTCTAGTTTTCTTGCTTTGAAAGCCTGCTCCAAAGCCTGCTTAGAAACATATCTCTACTTTTCTCCTCCTTTAGGACCCAAAAAAATGTCAGATAGCAGAGGTGAGACGTTAACTCAGGAGGAAAAAGAATTGATATTGCCCCCTGAGCAGAACATCTCAACATCCAACACAGCGGTACGTGATGAAAAGACAGTGGAGATCTCACCGCAAGTTGGTGAAAAGGAATTTTCTGAAAGCACCAACAAGGACTTCGAAGAGCAACAGGCGTTAAATTTGGAAAGTCCTTCAAATGAACAACAGTCCAGTGGAGAAACAGCTAAGAACGATGTGACTGAGTGCAGTGACTCTATAAGCCTCGATCCAGAAGTGGTCCATGAAGGGCTGAACGAAGAAAGGGATGCGGTAAGAAATAATCTGGCCAGAATTCTTTGGTGCGTTGATAGATAAGATTTGTTTACTCGTTTGCTGGATCTTTATCCTCCTTTTCCTTTATAAATCAAGTCACTAGATATAATATTCCTCCTCCATTTTCCTCACCACAGCACCAACTTCACTGTTTATAATGGTAGGAAAGATTGCATGTAAAATTGCCAATTTTAGTTTCAGGATTTGCTTAGCTTGCTTAGATGCCCTCCCTCCCCCTCCCCCTCCCCCCAAAAAGATCTTCTTAAGAGAAAACACATGGATGGGTGGGTGGGTGGGTAGGTGAATGGATGGGTAGATGATGGATGGATGGATGGATGGATAGATGGATGGATGGATGGATGGATGGATGGATGGATGGATGGATGGATGGATGGATGGATGAATCGATGGCTGGCTGAGTAGGTGGATGGATGGATGGATGAGTGGGCGAGTAAATGGGTGGGTGAATGGGTGAATGGATGGATGGATTGATGGATTGATGGATTGATGGATTGATGGATGGTGAATGGGTGAATGGGTGAATGGGTGGATGGATGGATGGATGGATGGATGGATGGATGGATGGATGGATGGATTGAAGAATGGATGGGTGGGTGGAAGGATGGATGGGTGGGTGGGTGAATGGATGTATGGATGTGTGGATGGGTGGGTGGATGGATGGATTGAAGAATGGATGGTTGGGTGGATGGATGGATGGATGGATGGTGAATGGGTGAATGGGTGAATAGATGGATGGGTGGATGGATTGAAGGATGGACAGATGGATGGATGGATTGAAGGATGGATGGATTGATTGATGAATTTATGGTTGGGTGGATGGATAGATGGGTGGGTGGGTGGGTGGGTGAATGGACAGATAGGTGCAGTATGGATGGATTGATGAATGGATGGTTGAGTGGATGGATGGATGGATGGATGGCTGTGTGTGTGGGTAGATGGAGGGATTTTGATTCCTAATGTCCACATAGACAGCTGTTCTCCATGATGATCCATCCCTAACTTGACTTTCTTGACTTTCAGGTCCTCTAAAGCTGAATCAGTTGCCATTAAAACTGTGCACTCTATGAATTTGAAAGATACTTAGTTTAAAATGTGAACTGCATAATTTCTAATTGAAAAAAGTTATTACTATTTGAGTAGAATGTATGCAGCTCAGGGCTGAACTGTGGTGTCCTTGGTGAGGACTCTGAGCTTGGCCGAAGAACTCCATAATCTTACCTTATAGGACCCCTGCCTCATGCTGCATATACTTAATTTTTAATAATTAATTATTAAATTACTTAATAATTAATTTGTTCCTTCCATTGCACGTAGCAATATTTAACAAATGCAAACCGTTTTCTGTTTCTGTAACTTTTTTTTTTCCTCATAGGATTCAGTATCCAAAGGAAAAGGATGGAGAACTTGGGGGTCCTGGAGCAAATCCCTTCTTTCAACTGCTTCTGCTACAGTTGTTAAGTATCCAAACTCATATTAAGTTATGACTTGTGTAAACGTTCTCTAAACATAGTTAAGCATAAAGATATTATTTCCTCTATGATTAAGATCAGTCCTTGGCTTAAGAGTACATTGAATAGAATAGAATAACAGAGTTGGGAGGGGCCTTGGAGGTCTTCTAGTCCAACCCCCTGATTAGGCAGGAAACCCTACACCACTTCAGACAAAGGGTTATCCAACCTCTTCTTAAAAACTTCCAGTGTTGGAGCATTCACAACTTCTGGAGGCAAGTTGTTCCACTGATTAATTGTTCTAACTGTCAGGAAGTTTCTCCTTAGTTCTAAGTTGCTTCTCTCCTTGATGAGTTTCCACCCATTGCTTCTTGTCCTGCCCTCAGGGGCTTTGGAGAATAGCTTGACTCCCTCTTCTTTATGGCATCCCTTGAGATACTGGAACACTGCTCACATGTCTCTCCTAGTCCTTCTTTTCATCAAACTAGACATACCCAGTTCCTGCAACCGTTCTTCATATGTTTTAGCCTCCAGTCCCTGAATCCTCTTCGTTGCTCTTCTCTGCACTCTTTCTAGAGTCTCCACAATTTAAAATCCATCACTGAACCACGACCTGGAGGACTGAGAATCTCCATAGAAAAGACGGATCCTTTGAAAAACAAATGACAAAAACTGACCACTTTTCTTTCCAAAGTGTAGTAAAATGTGGAAAAATCCATCAGGAATAGAACATTCTTATTTGGCCATTTGTTCTTCCTTAACCAAGTTCAAAAAGCAGATCAGTGCAATTAAATAAAACAGGACGGACAGCTGTCATTGATTTGGAGGAATAAAAATCTCCGGTGACGAGGCGTTATTTCTAGATCATACAAAGTCAGTTCGAGATGATGAAAACGAGGTTTTCTTAATAGTAGAAGCGACAAAGCAAAGTGAGACAGAGAAGGGTTGGTTCCAAATTAAATTAAGCACAAATGAGCTGAGAGCAGAAAAATCGGCTGTGATACGATTGAAATCCATCCGATGGGAACTTAATATGATTTAATGTTTCATCAGCTGATGGGAGAGTGCGTCAGAGCCGAAGGGCCAGCTTTAAATCAAATCACTGAGTAAAGGTTGCATATTGGAAAACTCCAGATGCATTAATTATTGGAATGCTCAAAATGTTTTGCCAGGGTGTAATTCCATGGCTCAGTGGCTAAGATGCTGAGCTTGTCGATCGAAAGGTTGGCAGTTCAGCGGTTCGAATCCCTAGTGCCGCGTAATGGGGTGAGCTCCCGTTACTTGTCCCAGCTTCTGCCAACCTAGCAGTTCGAAAGCACGTTATAAAATGCCAGGCTTTCCATGTGCCTTTGGCGTTGAGACATGCCGGCCACATGACCACGGAGACGTCTTCGGGCAGCGCTGGCTCTTCGGCTTTGAAACGGAGATGAGCACCGCCCCCTAGAGTCGGGAACAACTAGCACATATGTGCACAGGGAACCTTTACCTTTTTAATTCCATGAAATCCTGTAAATCTAAGCCAACATTATCTTTTTTGGCACGGTGGCTGAGGCCAAAAACCCTTCCAAAATTGGTCTCAGCCAGAGGTGGGCCTCATATACTGCTTTCCCCACTGACTTTGCTTCTCAGAAGGTCCCCAAAAGAGGGATCACATGATCCCTGGACACTAAAACGGCCATAAATGTGAATCAATTGCCAAGCATCTGAATCACATGATCGTGGGGCTGACCTCAAAGGTCGTAAGGGTGAAAAACGGTCATAAGTCACTTTTTCCCCCAGTGCTGTTGTAATTTTGAATGGACACTAAATGAACGGTTCAAAGTCAAGGACCACCTATACGTGTCCCACTTCAGGTCAAGGACTGACAGCAGTGAAAGAAAAAGCCGGCATCCTCCGAACTCGCGCCCCTTCCTCGGCGTCTTCAGATGGCGGACCTCCAGAGACCTCCGAAAACATCGTCACAGGTCTTGTCCTTCTCAAGAGATCTGCCCGAAAACTCTTGTTTTGCTCACGAAATTGGTGAGCGTGTTCTTACTGTTGTTTTTTTTTTCCCATTGGGTTTCTCCCTTTAAGATGCGGAAGAAGATCGACAGCAGAGTTTTGAAGAGAACGCGCCCTTCTCCTCATCTCCTTCAGGATCGCGGGGAGTGCTCTCAACCATCACTAGCGCCGTGCAGAATACCGTAAGGATTTCTAGGGATAAAATAAGAGGAAGGAGGGGCAGTGAGAGAAACTGGGAGAGGGACGGTGGTGGGATTGAAATAATTTAACAACCGGTTCCCTGGGGACCCAGTTTGCGGGGGCAATAAGCTGACTTTGTATATATATATATAAAAAAGTATAAAGGCTATTGCTTAACGCATTGTAAGCCGCCTGAGTCTCCGGAGAAGGCGGCGTATAAATCAAATTTTTTTTAAAAAATGATGTTGGAGTCAAATTCGCATAATCATGGCTGTTTAACTAGAAATTGGGGTGGGTGGGTGTAATTCATGCTATCATGGGAAGATAAACACTAACTAGCTTTGTAATGACCTAATATAACAGAACATATTTTTAAAAATATATATTATTATTTATGTGTAATGCTGCTTTTAAGCTCTGTGTGCTTAGAGCTCAAGCATTGTTAGAGACCCCACACACCCTCTCCACAGTCTGTCTCTGTTGCTCCCCTCCAGGAGGAGATTTTGAAGTATTTCTAGGAGGACTATCAGATTCTGTAACAGCTACGTATGTTCCCTGGGCTGTCCATCTGGCAAACTCCCAAGATTCGTTTCTCCTACCATGTACATGTATACATCTGAACTAGACTGTGGTGTTTCTCTGGGTCATATGTGTGTGTATATGTGGCTATATGCATAATGGTTTTGAGAGCTGAACGCAACAAAATTTCATCTATTCTATTCTATTCTGTTCTGTTCTGCTCTGCTCTGCTCTGCTCTGCTCTGCTCTGCTCTGCTCTGCTCTCCTCTACTCCATTCCATTCCATTCCATTCCATTCCATTCCATTCCATTCCATTCCACTCTAATTCTTCATTGTATTCTATTCCATTCCATTCTTCATTCCTGTATTTTATTTTATTCTATTCTTCATTCCATTATTCCCTTCCCTTCCCTTCTCTTCCCTTCCATTCTTCATTTTTGTATTTTATTATATTCCTCATTCCATTCTTCTCTTCTCCTCTCCTCTCCTCTCCTCTCCTCTCCTCTCCTCTCCTCTCCTCTCCTCTCCTCTCCTCTCCTCTCCTCTCCTCTCCTCTCCTCTCCTCCCCTCCCCTCCCCTCCTCTCCTCTCCTCTCCTCTCCTCTCCTCTCTTCTCTTCTCTTCTCCTCCCTTCCCTTCCATTCTTCATTCCTCTATTTTATTATATTCCTCATTCCATTACTCCTCTTCTCTTCTCTTCTCTTCTCTTCTCTTCTCTTCTCTTCATTAATCCCTTTCCTTTCCTTCCCTTCCCTTCCCTTCCCTTCTTCATTTTTGTATTTTATTATATTCCTCATTCCATTATTCTCTTCCCTTCCCTTCCCTTCCCTTCCCTTCCCTTCCCTTCCCTTCCCTTCCCTTCCCTTCCCTTCCCTTCTTCATTCCTCTAGTCTATTCCACTCTAAAATTAATGAAGTTCACTTATTCACAGGTAAATATATCGACGTGCTGATGAACCTGAGAGTTCTGCTCAATTTTACACAGGGTAAAAGTGTCTTAACTGGCGGACTTGACGCTTTGGAATTTATCGGCAAGAAAACCATGAACGTTCTAGCAGAAAGCGATCCTGGATTCAAGAAAACCAAAATCCTGATGGAACGGACCGCTTCTTTATCTCAGGTGAAATATGCACAGAGCGATTAACCTCATAAAGAGCGATTCTTAGCAAGACGCTTCTAATTTAGTCCTGTCTAGACGAGTTGGTGCCGCTTCTGCCTGATTTGGCAGGATGTGATACTAGTCGTTGTAGGGTCGACATAAAACATCAGTAATTACAGATGATTTTTCAGGATTTTTGGAAAGTCTTTTAACCAGAAGCCTGGTCAACATTGATTGATACATGAGTAACAATATACGATGCTAGTTATGATCAGTGGTGGTATTCAGCCGGTTCGCAGGTGGGCCTGCTCACCTGCCTCAGCTCTATGCCATCCTATTTAGGCACATTTTTGAGGCCAGACGCTTGCACAGAAGTCCGGGCACATGTGTGGACGGGGCACGTGTGAGTGAAGAGAGCACGCGAATGCACGAACACACATTTGCGAACCGGTAGGGCAGGGGTGAAATGCTACCGGTTCAGACCGGTTCGGGCAATTCGGTAGCGATCGTGGCAGGTGGTTCGGAGAACCGGTAGCGATGGTGGCACGAAGCTTCACCCACCCACCCAGGCGTCATTACTTCCTGGTTTTAACCAGGAAGTAATGTGTTTTTTACCCTCTGTGCGTGTGCAGAGGATTTCACGCATGTGCAGAGGGTCTGTGCACACATGTGATGGGCGCGGCGCGTGCACTTCCGAACCGGTAAGGAAGGTAAGTAGATTTCATCCTGGCGGTACGGAAAGTAAGTGAATATCATGCCTGGTTATGATGTAAATTGGGTACGGCATGTGTTACCTTCCATTTTCTTATTTTATCTTTCTTATTTTTCCTACTGGTCTCTATTGGCCCTGGGTCTAGAGGCGAGGACATCTGTCAAATCTGTTTCGCAGCCCGTAAATCAGAAACTTCCCCTCTGTATTTTCGCAGATGCTACGGGAAGCCAAAGAGAAAGAAAAGCAAAGACTTGCCCAACAAGCCACGATGGAGCCGACAGCACATTACGGGGTGCTCTTCGATGAATTTCAGGGCTTGTCCCATCTAGAAGCTTTGGAAATTCTGTCCAACGAAAGTGAAGCCAAGGTACGGTCGATGAGGTGCATAAATCAAGGGAAGGACAACGGAGATGCTTTTCAAAAAATGGTTTCCGGCAGCATAGCAATAGCCCTTAGACTTTTATACCGCTTCATAGTGCTTTTTACATCCCTCTCTAAGCGGTTTACAGAGTCAGGATCACACCTCTGGCATTGGGCAGTTAGCCTGCAATGTTGCATTCTAACTTCTGTGCCACCATGGGAAGGAAGAAAGGAGGGAGGGAGGGAGGGAGGGAGGGAAGGAAGGAAGGAGGGAGGGAGGGAGAGAAGGAAGGAAGATGGGAGGGAAGGAAGGAGGGAGGGAGGGAAGGAGGGAAGGAGACGGAAGGGGGTAGGGAGAGAGGGAGAGAAGGAAGGAGGGAGGGAGAGAGGGAAGGGAGGGAAGGAGAGGGAAGGGAGGGAGAGAGAGGGAGGGAAGGAAGGAGGGAGGGAAGGAGAGAGGGTAGGAAGGAGGGAGGGAGGGAGAGAGGAAGGAAGGATAGCAATAGCAGATTTATATACTACTTCACAACGCTATACAGCCCTCTCTAAGTGGTTTACAGAGTCAGGATCGAACCTCTGGCAGTGGGCAATTAGCCTGCAATATTGCATTCTAATTACTATGCCACCATGGGAAGGAAGGAAGGAAGGAAGGAAGGAAGGAAGGAAGGAAGGAAGGAAGGAAGGAAGGAAGGAAGGAAGGAAGGAAGGAAGGAAGGAGGGAGGAAAGGAGAGAAGGAAGGAAGGAGGGACAGAGGGAGAGAGGAAGGAAGGAGGGAGAGAGGGAAGGAAGGAAGGATAGCAATAGCAGATTTATATACTACTTCACAAAGCTATACAGCCCTCTCTAAGTGGTTTACAGAGTCAGGATCGAACCTCTCGCAGTGGGCAATGAGCCTGCAATATTGCATTCTAACCGCTATGCCTCCATGGGAAGGAAGGAAGAAAGGAGGGAGGGAAGGAGGGAAGGAAGGAAGGAAGGAAGGAAGGAAGGAAGGAAGGAAGGAAGGAAGGAAGGAAGGAAGGAAGGAAGGAAGGAAGGAAGGAAGGAAGAGCAATGAGGGGGTCCTTTGGTGCTCTCTGAGCTTGATTATTTTCTTGCAAAAGTTTCGCGACCTAGCTAGGTAATATCATCAGCGCTTATTGTAAGTAATGCATACCTCTGTTTTTCTCGAACACGCTATACCCCAG
The DNA here is from genome assembly GCA_038048745.1 of Coluber constrictor foxii. Lineage (NCBI taxonomy): Eukaryota > Metazoa > Chordata > Lepidosauria > Squamata > Colubridae > Coluber > Coluber constrictor. Next base: position 83,206,309 of record CM075965.1, on the reverse strand, counting down.
CTGTGATGAAACAATCTGCCCAAAATATACATATCTGGTATTGTAATGTTTATTTTTTTTCAGGTACAATCGTATTTGGCATCTCTTGAAGGAGAGGAACTAGAAGCTACCAAAAATGTGTTGATTGCTATTAAGGCAGTCTTCCTTTCGCAAGACTCAGAAAACCAAGACAAAGAAATAAAAAAAGGTAGTGGCTGAATTGAACTATTATAGCAAGGAGCGGGGAACTGTGGCCCTTTTATGACTTGTGGACTTCAACTCCCAGAATTCCTGAGCCAGCATACCAGGGGTAACAAATTTTAGATTTCACTCCTGCAGCATATCATAGCTGGCTCGGGAATTCTGAGAGTTGAAGTCCATAAGTCCTAAAGGGGACATAGATCCCCACCTCTTTATTAAAGGATCTAGTTATTGATTCAAAACTATAATGTTTTGTAAGATGTGAGCAGTTGGATCCTTTAAAAAATTCCGCCGAAGCACTTTCTATTGAAAATACTATTTCCTTAAATTTAATAGGGCTTTTCCAATCCTTTCTGTGTTTCGCCTTCTCTTCTCAATATGGTGAAATTTGCGGATGCTTTTTATTTGTTAAGTTTTCTTCTCATTGGGAAATGAAACATCCACACAACAACCTTAGCTTACTTGCTGAGTAAGAAGATGTATTTTAATTAATTAATTTATTTATTAATTAGACTTATATACCGCCCTTCTCCTTACGGACTCAGGGCGGTGAACAGCCAAATAAAAAAACAGTACATAAAAGTTAAAATAATTGTAAAAACAAATATAAATTTGGCTGAAAATTTAAAACAGATAAGTATTAAAATAGATCACATCTAAAAAGCTCTAAAAGATTTTAAAATTTCAAGGGATCAGGCTAGACCGGCAAGTTGGAAAAGATGAGTTTTCAAAGCCCGACGAAAAGTCCGGAGGTCGGCGATCGTTCTCAGTTCTGGAGGAAGATCGTTCCAGAGGATGGGAGCTACCACAGAGAAGGCTCTCCCCCTGGGGGTCACCAGCCAGCATTGTCTGGCTGACGGCACCCTGAGGAGGCCCTCTCTGTGGGAGCGAATTGGCCGGTGGGAGGCAATTGGTGGCAGAAGGCGGCCCCCTAAGTACCCTGGTCCTAAGCCATGGAGCACTTTAAAGGTGATTACCAACACCTTGAAACGCACCCGGAAGTCCACCGGCAACCAATGCAGCTCACGCAGGAGAGGTGTCACGTGGGAGCGCCCCGTCTCTCCCATAATCCCCCGCGTGGCCGCATTCTGTACCAGTTGGAGCCTCCGGGTGCACCCCAAGGGGAGCCCCATGTAGAGAGCATTGCAGTAGTCCAGGCTTTAATTTAATCATTTTCCCGCATGCAACGGAATCAGACGCCGCCTCCAAGGTGGAAAATAAACGGCTATCTTGGGAATTAGAAGTTATCCTGTTCAGTTAGGACATAGAGGAGAACAATGGTGAAGTCCACATTTTTTTACTACAGGCTCGGTGGGCGTGGCTTGGTAGGCATGGCAGGGGTAGGATACTGCAATATCTCCATTCCCACCCCACTCTGGGGCCAGCCAGAGGTGGTATTTGCCGATTCTCTGAACTGCTCAAAATTTCCGCTACCGGTTCTCCCGAACCTGTCAGAACCTGCTGGATTTAACCCCTGCAAATGCCCAGTAAATCAGCTAGAATGAAGAATAATAGAATTGGAAGGGACCTTGGAGGTCTTCTAGTCCATCCTCTGCTGAGGCAGGAGATACTACACCATTTCAGATAAATGCCTGTCCAGTCTCTTCTTAAAAGCCTCCAATGATGGAGCGCCCACAATGACTCAAGGCAAGCCGCTCCATTGATTGATTGTTCTTAGTTTTCCTTGTGGCAAGAACTAACATTGCTTCTGAGTTGGAAGTAGAGACATTGGTTACAAAAAAATTAATGGATACCAGACAGAAATGAGCCTCAGATAGCTCAACAGGCTAAGTAGCCTGTTATTAACATTCAGCGGTCTGCAATTATTGCAAGTTTGAGGTTCAAGGTTGACTCAGCCTTCCATCCTTTCTAAGGTAGGTCAATTGAGGACCCAGTTTGTGGAGGCAATAAGCTGACTTTGTATAAAAAAATATACAAAAGTATGAAGGCTATTGCTTAACGCATTGTAAGCTGCCCTGAGTCTCTGGAGAAGGGCGGCATATAAATCTAATTTTAAAAAAATGCTATTTGTTTGCTAAAATATGACCGAGGAAGAAGGAGAAAAAATATATACTTAATTAGAATCCCTTTGTTTAGGAATAGAAAGAATGTTTTTCTCTTAATTTAACTCTTTTTCCTTGATAAATTGCTGCAGATGGAAGAGATGAGTTCATTACAACGCTAACAGAATTGCTGTTTGAACTACATGTCGCAGCTACACCTGATAAACTTAACAAGGTGGGGAATGCTGTTTATTGGATCTTTGAAGATGTTGCTTATTCAATAGCTTAGGGCAATGATGATCCTTGATAGCGCATTATTTTTTTCTTGTTTTTAAAAAAAAAACAAGGGGCAAGAGCAGGCAGCATCGATATCATTACTATTTTGATAAATTAGCAACTCTGAACACATTTGAAGAAGGAGACAGAGAAGGAGAGAAATTGGGGAATGTGTGTGTAAATGGTTCAGAGTTGGGAAGTCTGACCTATTCACAGAGCAGTTCTTCGCCATGTTGTCAAATGCCAATTCTGATGTGCTGAAAGTCCGTGGAATAATTTGATCTATAATTTGCAATATAAAATCTGGAATGTTGTGCTCCAAGTTATGCAGATCCAAAGGAGTGATGAAAACTGGCAAGGTTAGGGATGGAAATATATGAGGAAGAACCCATTAGGAATTCTGCAAATGCAATGGTATAATGGCTTGGAAACATGGTGACTTCGTTGGTTGGTTGTTGGTTGGGTGTTTGGGTTGTTGGTTGGGTGGTTAGATGATTGGGTGGTTGGATTGTTGGTTGGGTGTTTGGGTTGTTGGTTGGGTTGTTGGTTGGGTTGTTGAATGATTGGGAGGTTGGGTAGTTGGGTTTTTGGTTGGATTGTTGGGTTGTTGGTTGGGTTGTTGAATGATTGGGTAGTTGGGTTGTTGGTTGGGTTGTTGGGTTATTGGTTGGGTTGTTGAATGATTGGGTGGTTGGGTAGTTGGGTTGTTGGTTGGGTTGTTGAATGATTGGGTGGTTGGGTAGTTGGGTTGTTGGTTGGGTTGTTGGGTTATTGGTTGGGTTGTTGAACAATTGGGTGGTTGGGTAGTTGGGTTGTTGGTTGGGTGTTTGGGTTGCTGGTTGGGTTGTTGGTGGGTTGTTGAATGATGGGGTGGTTGGGTAGTTGGGTTATTGGTTGGGTAGTTGGGCTGTTGGTTGGGTTGTTGGTGGGTTGTTGAATGATTGGGTGGTTGGGTAGTTGAGTTGTTGGTTGGGTTGTTGGGTTGTTAGTTGGGTTGTTGAATGATTGGGTGGTTGGGTTGTTGGTGGGTTGTTGAATGATTGGGTGGTTGGGTAGTTGAGTTGTTGGTTGGGTTGTTGGGTTGTTAGTTGGGTTGTTGAATGATTGGGTGGTTGGGTTGTTGGTTGGGTTTTGAATGATTGGGTGGTTGGGTAGTTGGGTTGTTGGTTGGGTTGTTGGGTTATTGGTTGGGTTGTTGAACGATTGGGCGGTTGGGTAGTTGGGTTGTTGGTTGGGTTGTTGAATGATTGGGTGGTTGGGTAGTTGGGTTGTTGGTTGGGTTGTTGGGTTATTGGTTGGGTTGTTGAACGATTGGGTGGTTGGGTAGTTGGGTTGTTGGTTGGGTAGTTGGGTTGTTGGTTGGGTTGTTGGTTGGGTTGCTGAATGATCGGGTGGTTGGGTTGTTGGGTTGTTGATTGGGTTGTTGAATGATTGGGTGGTTGGGTTGTTGGGTTGTTGGGTTATTGGTTGGGTTGTTAAATGATTGGGTGGTTGGGTTGTTGGTTGGGTTTTGAATGATTGGGTGGTTGGGTAGTTGGGTTGTTGGTTGGGTTGTTGGGTTATTGGTTGGGTTGTTGAACGATTGGGCGGTTGGGTAGTTGGGTTGTTGGTTGGGTTGTTGAATGATTGGGTGGTTGGGTTGTTGGGTTGTTGGGTTGTTAGTTGGGTTGTTGAATGATTGGGTGGTTGGGTTGTTGGTTGGGTTTTGAATGATTGGGTGGTTGGGTAGTTGGGTTGTTGGTTGGGTTGTTGGGTTATTGGTTGGGTTGTTGAATGATTGGGTGGTTGGGTTGTTGGGTTGTTGGGTTGTTAGTTGGGTTGTTGAATGATTGGGTGGTTGGGTTGTTGGTTGGGTTTTGAATGATTGGGTGGTTGGGTAGTTGGGTTGTTGGTTGGGTTGTTGGGTTATTGGTTGGGTTGTTGAACGATTGGGCGGTTGGGTAGTTGGGTTGTTGGTTGGGTTGTTGAATGATTGGGTGGTTGGGTAGTTGGGTTGTTGGTTGGGTTGTTGGGTTATTGGTTGGGTTGTTGAACGATTGGGTGGTTGGGTAGTTGGGTTGTTGGTTGGGTAGTTGGGTTGTTGGTTGGGTTGTTGGTTGGGTTGCTGAATGATCGGGTGGTTGGGTTGTTGGGTTGTTGATTGGGTTGTTGAATGATTGGGTGGTTGGGTTGTTGGTTGGGTTTTGAATGATTGGGTGGTTGGGTAGTTGGGTTGTTGGTTGGGTTGTTGGGTTGTTGATTGGGTTGTTGAATGATTGGGTGGTTGGGTTGTTGGGTTGTTGGGTTGTTAGTTGGGTTGTTGAATGATTGGGTGGTTGGGTTGTTGGTTGGGTTTTGAATGATTGGGTGGTTGGGTAGTTGGGTTGTTGGTTGGGTTGTTGGGTTATTGGTTGGGTTGTTGAACGATTGGGCGGTTGGGTAGTTGGGTTGTTGGTTGGGTTGTTGAATGATTGGGTGGTTGGGTAGTTGGGTTGTTGGTTGGGTTGTTGGGTTATTGGTTGGGTTGTTGAACGATTGGGTGGTTGGGTAGTTGGGTTGTTGGTTGGGTAGTTGGGTTGTTGGTTGGGTTGTTGGTTGGGTTGCTGAATGATCGGGTGGTTGGGTTGTTGGGTTGTTGATTGGGTTGTTGAATGATTGGGTGGTTGGGTTGTTGGGTTGTTGGGTTATTGGTTGGGTTGTTAAATGATTGGGTGGTTGGGTAGTTGGGTTGTTGGTTGGGTTGTTGGTTGGGTTGTTGAATGATTGGGTGGTTGGGTTGTTGGTTGGGTGGTTGGGTAGTTGGGTTGGTGGTTGGGTTTTTGAATGGTTGGTTGTGTGTTGGGGGCTTGGGTTGTTGGATGGTTGTGTGTTTGGGTTGTTGGTTGGGTGTTTGGCTGGTTAGGTGTTTGGGTGTTTGGGTTATTGGTTGGATGGTTAGATGATTGGGTGGTTGGATTGTTGGTCGGGTGTTTGGTGATGGGGCGGTTGGGTAATTGGGAGGTTGGGTGATTGGATGGTTGAACCAATGAACCAGTGAATCAATTAATGTAGCCACCCATCTCACATGTGACTCTGGAGTATTTTCTGCCAGGAAACGAAGAGCTTATGTTGGAATCCAGATGTGCCATTCTGAGGCAGTGCATTTCACACTACAATAATAACTCTCTGCCGACTTTTGCTGATGGTTATGTTGCAGGCCAGAAAGAAGGCTTATGTTGCCTTAGAAGCGGCGAGTCTTCCCAAATCTGGGGACCTGGAAGAGAACCCACCAGACCAAACTAAAGAAGCGGATGAGGAAATTGTAGAAATGCAAGTAACCGAAGAAAAATCTCAGCTGGGAGAACCTGAAAAGACAGAAACAAAAAGAACCATAACTGTAGAGGTAAGTGATGCCCAGGTCTTTCTTTGACAACTGTCAATCGAGGATGGTGTAGGAATTACTGCACTGTGCAGGCCACTGGATTTGAGGACCTCTTAGATCATTTCCAACTCTATGATTCTGTGATTTTATTTGTGTCTGCTAATAAGAAGCAGGAATAGAAGTAGGAGACACCTTAGAACAAGAGTGTCCAACCTTGGTGACTTGAAGACTTGTGGACTTCAACTCCCAGAATTGCCCAGCCAGCCATGCAAATTTATTGCTCATCCTCCATGTTGGCTGAGGGATTCTGGGAGTTGAAGTCCACAGCTCTTAAAATTGCCAAGGTTGGACACTTCTGATTTACACAGGCCTTAGAGAAACTCAGGCTAGACCAGGTTACAGTAGGACCAAGGTTTTCCATTGACGATCTTCTTTGCTTTCCAAACTCTGAAATTATTTCATAGGGCCCCCCTCAAATAGCTTTTACTGTATTTGTTTTCCACTGGAAATAATAAGGAACCCACTCGTTTCCTTCATGCCATCACTCTGCTAAACAACTAATTCCCACAACACTGTCAAACTATTTACTAAGATTGTATTACTATTATTCTTCTCATCCTTCCTATTACCTATTTCCTTTCCTACTTATGACTATAACTCTGTTGCGTGTACCTTTACGTTTTATATTGTTTATTAGTTCCTAGTATGATTTATGTTGATTGCTTATTTAGTATCCTATGACTATCACTAAGTGTTGTATCTTATGATTCTTGACGAATGTATTGTATTTATGATGACTATGATCATGATTTATCACTTATATATTTGATGTACATTGAGAGCTTATGCACTGAAGATAAATTACTTGTGTGTCCAATCACACTTGGCCAATAAAGAATTCTATTCTATTCTGTTCTGTTCTGTTCTGTTCTGTTCTGTTCTGTTCTGTTCTGTTCTGTTCTGGTCTGGTCTGGTCTGGTCTGGTCTGGTCTGTTCTGGTCTGGTCTGGTCTGGTCTGGTCTGGTCTATTCTATTCTATTCTATTCTATTCTATTCTATTCTATTCTATTCTATTCTATTCTATTCTATTCTATTCTATTCTATTCTATTCTATTCTATTCTATTCTATTCTATTCTATTCTATTCTATTCTATTCTATTCTATTCTATTCTATTTTACCCTACTCTATTTTATTCTATTCTATTCTATTCTATTCTACTCTACCCTACCCTACCCTACCCTACCCTACCCTACCCTACCCTACCCTACCCTACCCTATTCTATTCTATTCTATTCTATTCTATTCTATTCTATTCTGACGGCAAAATTTCAGGAATTACAAAAAAGAAGAAAGAAAGAAAGAAAGAAAGAAAGAAAGAAAGAAAGAAAGAAAGAAAGAAAGAAAGAAAGAAAGAAAGAAAGAAAGAAAGAAAGAAATCAAATTATCCACCTTCGTGACTTTGGAAGAGGTTGTTGAAAAATCAAGATGGTGTCCACGACCATAGAATCAAAGCGTGCTTCCTTTTTTAAACAAGCATCACAATTTATGAAAAAGAGAGGCTGATCCCATGATCATGGACACCATTTTGATTGTTTGATATCCTCTTCAGATTTCATGAAAAGTGGAATGTTTGAGATCCCCCCACTTTTTTTTTCCACCTGAAATTCTGTCCACCATATCAAAAATGCCTACCAGCCCACCAGCCTTTTAACTCTTATCTCCTGCTCCTATAATGTCTTGGAAACTTTTTAAATTTAAATTTTAAATATTGATATTTAATAAAATCCATTGCTCATGTTTTGGATTTGGGGCAACACTTTGTAATGATATCAACTAAACGCAATTCCATCAGAAGAAAACTTCTGAGTTCCTCACCTAAAAGTCATCTCGAACTGACTTCTGAAATTTTCATTTAGTAGGTTAAGTTTAGGATATAAATCATGAAACTAGTAATTTAGTAACAATAGGAACAGAATTTTCTCTTTTTACCTACAAAGTCAAATACTTCCTATTAGAAGGAACAGAGGTTCTAGCAAGGCCTCCTTATTTTAACCTGTTCAACTTCCCGTATTTTTCGGAGTATAAGATGCTCCGGACTATAAGACGCACCTACCTTTTTTGGGGAGGAAAACAAGAAAAATTTGCCTCTGCCTCTGCCTCCCAGCAATTTGCCTCCTTCCACAAACAGCCTGCTTTAGTTTCATTTTCAGCACAACCTGATTAGCACAAGAAAAAAAAATCTGCCTCCCAGCAATTTGCCTCCTTGCAGAGGCCCGCACGGCAATCGGCAATGGCAATCTCTGCAGCCTGAAACAGCTGAGGGTCGGGAGGCTGATCCAACCGACAATCAGCTGCTTGTGCTAATCAGGCTGTGCTGAAATGGGCTGATTGCTGCAAGGAGGTAAATTGTTGGGAGGCAGAGGCTGAAGGGTGGGGGCCAACAGGTGAGCGGGGCTACATTCGGTGTATAAGATGCACCCAAATTTTCACCTTCTTTTAGGGGGGGGGGAATGTGTCTTATACTCTGAAAAATACGGTAATGATATTTTCTGGATATTTCTCTGCTACATGTACAACATGACTTTACTTCAGAGGTGGGTTTCAACACGTTCTGACCAGTTCTGGAGAACCGGTAGCGGAAATTTTGAGTAGTCCGGAGAACCAGTAGTAAAAATTCTGACTGGCCCCGCCCCCATCTATTCTGTGCCTCCCAAGTCCCAGCTGATTGGGAGGAAATGGGGATTTTGCAGTAACCTTCCCCTGGAGCGGGGAGGGAATGGAGATTTTACAGTATCCTTCCCCTGCCACGCCCACCAAGCCATGCCATGCCCATCAAGCCACACCGACAAAAGCAGTAGTAAAAATTTTTGACACCCACTACTGCTTTACTTAGCATCAGCGCTATTTAGTAAAATTTACTGCCTTATAATACGTTCAGCATCTGTGCTAATCGGTACGATTTCCTTCTTTCAAGGAACTTTACATGCTGTCCATTGAAAGCCTGGCCGAAGTAACAGCGCGTTGCATGGAACAACTCCATAAATTAGCAGAATTAATTCTGCATGGACAAGAAGTTGAAAAGCCAGCTCTGGATCAAGCTCGAGGTCTAACAAAGTGAATATGTTTTCCATTTGCGGTTCTTTCTCCTCAAGGATTACCGCTCATTCCTTCCTTCCATGCACCCATTCATTTGTTCGTCATAATATTTTCATTTTGGGGGGGGAAGGTTGCATTGTCACATGGTCCCACAGGTTGTGCTGGGTGGGGAGGTTTTATAATATTTGTGTTGCGCCAAGGAACCTCTACAGGTGTCACTGCATCTGTGACATTACAGGAGATACTGGTTTAGCAACTGTCTCATTCAGTGACCGTCAGTTGGCAGTCATAACAGTGATGTAAAGCAATTTTGCAACCAATCCTCACACCAGGCCGGGATAGCTCTGCAGACTAAGCACCCTAATTAACATCCAGCTGTCTGCAATTACTCCATGTTCGAATCTTACCAGGCTCAAGGTTGACTCAGCCTTCCATCCTTTCTAAGGTACCGTATTTTCTGGCGTATAAGACGACTGGGCGTATAAGATGACCCTCCTCAGAGCCATTTAAGGCTCCTCAGAGCCTTATGGGCTGGTCTGCCTGGTTACAGGAGAATGAGACCCGGCATATAAGACGACCCCCGACTTTTGAAAAGATTTTTGTGTGTTAGAAAGTAGTCTTATACGCAGGAAAATACAGTAGGTAAATTGAGGGGGCAATAAGCTGACTTTGTATAAAGTTTTATTCGTGGGGGCAATAAGCTGACTTTGTATAAATATACAAAAGTATGAAGGCTATTGCTTAACGCACTGTAAGCCACCCTGAGTCTTCAGAAAAGGGCGGCATATAAATCAAATTAAAAAAAAAACCTTCAACACACCTTTGCAGGTCTGTTAAAGAAAGCTAAAGTAAGATTATGAGCGCAGTCACCGTTTCATTTAGGGACCGCTTTGCAGTTGCTAAATGAGTACTACTTGTAGATAGAGTCTACCGACTTTCCATTTTTTAAAAAAATCCTAATTTTAAGAATGGCTAAAATCGTGTAAAGTAAGCAAGATTTCTCTGTTCTCCCATCACCTCTTTAAATGAGGTTTTAATGTTTGCAATGTTTGCAAATTATTCTCTTTATTTAGATTATTCTGGGGGGCAATAGCAATGAATCAAAAGGCAAAGTTGCGTTCCGCTGGGGAAAAAAATCCTGTGGTGTATGATATGTGTCATATGCTGATCCATCAAAGTGGAATATTTATGTAAATTTATGCAAATACATTATTTTCATGAGCAAATATGACAGTCTAGCATCACGGGCAATCCAATATTTGCATCACTGCAAAAAAACAAAACAAAAAACAAGCAAATGGTCAGATGAGGAGACCCGAACTCGTTTATAGCCTCACACTACAATGAATAAGGACATGCATTCAATTTTGCAGCTACTAAGATTGTTGGACGAGCAGGCACAAAAACAGCCGGGGAAATAATTGAAGCCTAGGAAACGGGCCCTTTCGTCAGTCAACAGGAGTGGTGATTTGTCACTAGCTTATCAAGTATTTAGGAGGTGAGAGCTTGGCAGCACAAGGAAACAACAGCCGACAGCTTAATAGCCAGCCATCAACACACCCCAATCAATATGTAAAAAGCCACATATAACAGGCAGCATATAAATACCACACACAGAACAGTACACGCTCTGCTAGAGAGAAATTCCCTGAGGATTAATTTCCAGCAAGAGTCCGAAAACTCGGACGGCTAAACCTCTGGTCCCAATGACTGACCCAGATTGGTTACTCATAGCCTTTGTCTAAATTACTAATAATGAATTGGTAATGATCTAGATTGTACTTTGGCCTGAAATATTCAAGAATATGCTGATTAGGATGGACAAACACTCTTATTCCCATTATGTTTTCAACAGTTTAACCAATACGATGTGTAACGAAGTGTCATCCCTCTCAAAACAATTCGCCGATGTTTTGACTTCGGTGGCGGTAAGCTATTACACAATTTCATTTATTTATTTATTACTTCATGTGTTATTCTTTAACTAAGTGAGCTAACGGGTGAGCAAGCGATATTAAATGGTATCTCTAATCCGCATCCAATCACAAGCAAAAAAAAAAAGATCATATATTGTTAATCATATATAGCAGTGATGGCTAATCTTTTTTGGACTGAGTGCCCAAAGCATGGACATATGCATGCTCGAACCCCCAAAATGCAATGTGTGCATGGCTCCTACGGATGCGCCCCACCCTCACACATGCACCCAACCAGGGGTGGGTTCTACTTACCTTTACTACCGGTTTGCAACGTGTCGAAATGTGAATCAGCCTCGTTCCCACCCTGGGGCAACTGTAATTAATTAGAGGTGAATGGATCTTGTTTTCCATGGTGTATACTCTCAAAGAAAGAAAACCCGAAGTATATATTCTATGAAAACATTTTTATTATAAAAGTAAAAAACCTAGCTAATTACATCTTACCAGCAGTTTATCAGCAGACGGACAAAAAGAGTAAATCAGGAAGTTAGAAAAGAAAGAATGTAGACATGTGCAGTAGTTCAAAAATTACAGTCTTATCTCAGAGATAAGGTTCTCTGGCAAGCTACCGTAATGTTCAGAATGGAAGCTCAGCTGGCAAATACAAATAACGCAGTGACAGCTTCTGCGCATACACAGATCGTCCATGATGACGTCCCAGCGGGTGGGCGGAGCTTCCTGCTGCTTTTACTACCGGTTCGCAAGAACCACGCTGAACCGGGAGCAACTCACCACTGCGCCCCTCCGCATGCACACTCCTGCACACACACATCGCGCATACAAGCATGCCCCACAGACGTTCCCCCATGCATGCGTAGGAGAGACCCAAAGACCAGCTGGCTGGTGAAAGGCATGCACACATGTGCGGTGAAGCTGAACTGGGGTGACGGCTCAAGTGCCATCAGAGGGGGCGCTGCATGCCACTTCTGACACACGGGCCATAGGTTTGCCATCACAGATATATAGTATAGCTTTTAAGTGATACGGTTTTCTTCATTCTATTCATAAAAGCTGCCAATAATTGCCAAGTTTTATAGTCAACAGCTTTATTTCATACTCATATTCAGTGGTGGGTTGCTCCCGGTAAGAACCGGTAGTAAAAATTTGTAGTAGTTCCAAGAACCGGTAATTGGCTGGCCACGCCCCCAAACCAGTCCCTGGCCCGGTCGCCGCTCGCTTTCCCCGCCCACCTCATCAGAGGCTTTTTTTTTTTACTTTTAAAAGCATTTTTTTTACAACCTCTTCGGCCGAAAAAATGCTTTCAAAAGTAAAAAAAAAAAAGCCTCTGACGATCCCGCGGCTCAGCTGGGATCGTCAAAGGCTTTTCAAAGCATTTGTTCTACCACCTCTTCCGCCGAAGAGGTGGTAAAAAAAATGCTTTGAAAAGCCTCTGACGATCCCAGTTGAGTTGCCTGATCGGCAGAGGCTTTTCAAAGCATTTTTTTTACCACCTCTTCAGCCGGAAAAATGCTTTCAAAAGTAAAAAAAAAAAAGCCTCTGACGATCCCAGTTGAGTTGCCTGATGGTCAGAGGCTTTTCAAAGCATGGTTTTCTGCAACCTCTTAAAGTTGTAGAAAAAAATACTTTTAAGAGTAAAAAAAAAAAAATTTGCCACGCCCACCCAGTCACATTCTTAAAAAATTTAGAACCCACACCTGCTCATATTCCATCATAATAGTCTCCATGGAACTCCAAAAAATAGATTCTTGCTTTTATAATTAAACTCTTCGAGTTGCAGGAAAATCCATGACAGTGCAATTCATGAGATTTAAGAGAATATAGCAATAAGTACTTAGACTTATATACCGCTTCACAGTGCTCTACATCCCTCTCTAAGCGGTTTACAGAGTCAGCCTCTTGCTGATAACAATCTGGCTCTTCAGATTTCGAAATAAAAGCAATTAAAAAGGATTGCGGAAGTTCAACTCAAAATCAAGCATTACAACGCAGGGAGTCTTCGACTTACGACCACAACTGAGCTCAGAATTCATGTTGCTAAGCGAGACATTTTTTTAAAAAATGAGCTTTGCACTCATTTTATGATTTTTCTACCCACGGTTGTTAAGGGAATCTCGGCAATTGTTAAAATAGTAATCCAGTTGTTAAGTGAATCTGTGGATTCCACTTTGACTTTGCTTTGGTCAGAAGGTCGCAGAAGTGGATCACCTGACCCCAGGACAGTGCAACGGTCATAAGTATCAGTCCGTTGTCAAGCACGCGAATCAAGTGACCGAGGGGATGGGGCAATGGCCATAAGTGTGAAAAATGGTCACAAGTCCCTTGTTTCGTTCATTTCATTTCATTTTCATTTTATTAGATTTATATACCGCCCTACTCCCGAAGGACTCAGGGCGGTGAACAGCCTTAAGATAACACATAAATACAAAAATTAAAATAGAATAAAAACGAATTAAATAATTTGGCTGAGACAAATTTAAAACCCTCATAATTTAAAACAAATTAAAATTTCCCTTTAAAAAGGGGACGGACTTAGGTCGGGCCGGCTTGATGGAATAAGTGAGTCTGGAGCGCGCGACGGAAGGTGCGCAGGTCTGGGATCCTCCGTATCTCCGGGGGGAGCTCGTTCCAGATGGTAGGTGCCCCCACAGAGAAGGCTCTCCCCCTGGAGGCCGCCAGTCGACATTGTTTGGCCGACGGCACCCGGAGGAGCCCCTCTCTATGGAGCGTACTGGCCGGTGGGAGGCTATTGGTGGTAGCAGGCGGTCCTGAAGATAACCAGGTCCTAAGCCATAGAGCGCTCTAAAGATGATAACCAAAACCTTGAAGCGCACCCGGAAGGCCACCGGGAGCCAGTGCAGCTCGCGGTTTCGTTTCAAACTGTTGTAACTTTGAAGGGTCACTGTTGTAAGTCGAGGATTAGCTGTAGTAGTTTATTCATGCTTGATAACTGAATTTTCATGAGAGTAAGTCAATATTTTCCCTTTTTTGGAATTTCATTTGGTGATGTTTTCTCAGGGCTGCAAGAGAGTGTTGGGTTTCAAAATATTTTTTACTACCGGTTCTGTGGGTGTAGCTTGGCTTGGTGGGCATGGCAGGGGAAGGATACTATAAAATCTCCATTCCCACCCTACTGCAGGGGAAAGATACTGTAATATCTCCATTCTCTCCCCGCTCCAGGGGAAGGTTACTGCAAAATCCCCATTCCCTCCTGATCAGCTGGGACTTGGGAGGCAGAGAATAGATGGGGGCGGGGCCAGTCAGAATTTTTACTCCCGGTCCTCCAAACTAATCAAAATTTCTGCTACCAGTTCGTCAGAACTGGTCAGAACCTGCTGAAACCCACCTCCGCTGCAAGAGCATTCTAACTTTCTCCATGTTTTCCTTTAAACAGAGCGACAAAAAAGCTGAAATTCTTAATCCCATGGTCAATAGTATACTATCCGAGGTAAGTAATTCCTGTGTCTACTTTACATAAGGAGCCAACTGGCTGTCGTTCTCCTCATCCGCATTGATACCCTATGAAAAAAAAAATCAGAAAATATAGTAGAACCAGAAGGCTGGACAAGAAACCATGGATGGAGACTAATGAAGGACGGAAGCAATCTGGAATTAAGGAGAAACGTCCTAACAGTGAGGACAATTAACCGGTGGAACAAATTGCTTTTGGAAGTTGTAAATGCTCCACAGTGGTGAAATGTAAAATTGGTTACTACCGGTTTCTGTGGGCATGGATTGGTGGTGGTGGGGTAATGTGACTGGGTGGGAGTGGCCAACTTTTTTTTTTTTACTTTTAAAAGCCTCTGATGATCCCAGCTGAGCCGCGCGATCATCAGAGGCTTTTTTTAAAAAACTTTTAAAAGCATTTTTTCGGTCGAAGCGGATGAGGAAAAAATGCTTTGAAAAATTAAAAAAACAGCCTCTGATGATCACGCGGCTCAGCTGGGCATGGGAGAGGGAGCGCAGGGATTTTTGCTATCGGTTCTCCGAACCACCCGTCGCCATCATTACCGGATCGGGCGATCCAGTCCAAACTGGGAGCATTTCACCCCTGATCCTCCATCACTGAAAGCTTTTAAGAGATTGGATAGCCATTTATCAGACACAGAATCAGTCTCCTGTGAGAACAGGATGTTGGAATAGATGACTTCCTGGGTCCCTTTCAGCTGTACTCTGATGATGATGATGACAACTTGGATTCATTTAATTGTAGAGAGCAGAACATAGAACATAGAATAATAACTTTTGGACTTTGGAGGTATTCTAGCTAATCCTGTACTCAAGCAAGCAATCCTATGCCCGTAATGGCGAACTTGTGGCAGGCACGCGATGCCCTGCGGACATGCGAGGAGTCGCCCCAGTTCAGTTCTGTGCATGCATGCACGAGTGCCTCCTGCCGGCCAACTGGTTTTCGGGTCTCTGCCACACATGCGCAGGGGGCGGTGTGTGTGTGCGGGGGCTGTGTGTGCATGCACGGGGGGCGCATGCAGTGCGGGGGGCACGCACACATGCACAGGGGCTGGGCACAGTGGTGGGTTGCCCCGGTTTGGACCGGTTCGCAAGAAGCGGTAGTAAAACCGACGGGAAGTTCCGTCCATGACCCAGACGTTGTCAGGAAGCTTCTGTGAAGGTGTTGCGAACCGGTAGTAAAGATAAGTAGAACCCACCCCTAGCTGGGCGCATACACGGGGGTGCTCACACATTGCATTTTGGGGGTTCGGGCACGTGCTCGCATTCACCCGTGCGCGTGTGCGCTTTGGGCACTCGGTCTGGAAAAAGCCATCACTGCCGTATGCCATTTTCAATAAATGGTTGTCCAATCTCTTTTTGAAAGGCTCCAGAGATGGAGCGCCCACAACTTCTGAAGGCAAGCTCTTCCACTGAATCTGGTTTCCCCGTTGACTTTGCTTGTGTGACGGTCCTAAAAGGGGATTACGCGATCCCTGGACACTGCAGCTGTCATAAATACATGCCAGTGTATGGCCAAACATCCGCATTTTGATCACATGACCACAGGGACGCTACTGTTCTGTCCCCATCTCACACAAGCACACAAACAATCAGCCAGGAGTTAATAAGGCCAGCAGTCAGGAATTCTTCTGAGGTAACAGAATTGGCAGCAAGCCAATAACTGCCTGCCAAAAGATTTTACTCACAAAGGGAGGTTTTTCTCCTCAGTCCGATACACCAAAATAAGTCCACAAAGCCAAAGAATTGTCCAAGTCCAGTCCAAGTAAATCCAAGGAGATTCCTGCATTATGGCAGGGGGGGGCATTTTCACCCTCCCCAGGCTCCGGAGGCTTTCCGTGAGCCTCCGGGAGGGCAAAAACGGCCTCCCACTGGCTCCGGAGGCCCTCTGGAGGCTGGAAATGGGCCCGTTTCCGGACTTCCGGAAAGGCCCATTTTTTGCCCTCCCAGAGCCTCCACGCGGGCCCTGCATTTACCTGGCATCCAAAATGGGCTGCGTGAAGACTCCTGGAAGGGGTGGGACAGGGTGATCGGGGCCAACCAGTCCTTGGAACTACCAGTTCGGCGAACCAGATGTAAAATTAGCATCCGATTTGCCTGAACCGGTCTGAACCACCCCAGTCCCAAAGGTGGGTTTTCAAGAGGCAACTGGACTTTCTGATTTTTCTTTGAAGACGTTTTGCTTCTCATTCTTCTTCAGCTCTTATATTTGTAATAATATTTTTATAATAATATTTTATTATTATGCTAATAATAATCTTTTATTTTCTCGTTAGGGCTGTAACAGCACTGCGTATATTCAAGACGCTTCCCAGTTGCTGCTTCCAGTTCTTCAGATCTCACATATCCAAATCCACGGTTTGAAAACACAACCGGGATTTCCTCTAAAGTAGCCATCAATTTAATTTCTGATGGGTACAGTTAATTAATATCCAAATGCCACATAAGCCATTCTGGAGTCTTTAAAAGGACACTAAAATGCAGGATTTGCACGGAAAGTATCAAACAAACATTTTTCGATCCGAATGAACTATTTTAAGTGTGTTCAAATCAGCGGGTGGGGAAAGCAACCTCATGTTTCTTGTAGTAATTTAAGGCCTATTCTGCTTTTATGGGTGCACATTCACCTTGGATATATTCAGTGGTGAAATGTAAATTTTGTTACTGCTGGTTCTGTGGGCGTGGCTTGGTGGGGGGGGAGTAAGGTGACTGGGTGGGCGTGGCCAACTTTTTTTTTTTTAGTTTTAAAAGTATTTTTTCTACAACCTCTTCAGCCGAAGAGGTTGTAGAAAAAAAAAGCCCCTGACGATCCGGCAACTCAGCTGGGATCGTTACAGGCTTTTAAAAAAACTGCCTCTGATGATCACGCAGCTCAGCTGGGCATGGGGAGGGGGCGGCCACAGGGATTTTTGCTACCGGTTCTCCGAACCACCTGCCGCCATTGCTACCGGATCGGGCTATCTGATCCGAACCGGAAGCATTTCACCCCTGGATATATTACCAAATATTTTAGATTTTGTTTTGCAAGAAAAAAGTTGTCTCCCTCACCTCGCTTTTTCCAGGAGTGGACTTCAAAAATTTTAGCAAGAGGTTCTTTGCCTGGTTGCTGAATGGGCGTGGCCATGGTGGGCGTGGCCTAGTTGGCCTCCTGTACCATGGCGGGGGGGCGTTTTTGTCCTCCCCAGGCTCCGGAGGCTTTCCTTGAGGCCTCCGAAGGGCAAAAATGGCCTCCCCAGTCTCCGGAGGCTGGAAATGGGCCCATTTCCGGCCTTCCCAAAATTCCGGTAGGCCTGTTTTTCACCCTGAGCTTCCTCGCTGCACTTATCTGCATCCAAAACTGGTGGCATGGGGACTCCTGGGAGGGGGGGGATTGGGTGGGCAGGGCCAGCCAAGAGTGGGATTTAGGGGTTCAGAGAACTGCACAGAATCTTAGCTAGAGGTTCTCCCGAACCCGTGTGGACTCCCAGCAGCCCCCCCCTTGCCTTTTGCTTAAGGGTTTTATCGAGTAAATTAAGACAGCCAGAAGGACAGATTTGCTGATTTTGCTGTGATCCTAATATTAAATGTAAACATTCAGGAAAGAGAACCAAAGATGTAATAGGAGAATGGACCTTATTTCTAATGCTGCTTCTAACGTTAGAACTTCCTTTTGACCCTACGTCCATGTTTCCATTTTTGGGCCTTCACTCCTCCCACTAACAGAAATGTTTACTTGCCTTAGCAATATTATTAATGATTGCAAGCCAGTTGTTGTTTTTTTTTGTAGGCTTACATCATAAAGTCTTCTGCAGAAAAAGCAGTAAATTATTTAAACAAATGATTACTTCTTTGCGCCTTGCCGATCAATTAGATCATCTGTTTTTGCTCATGTTGGTTCCTTATACTGAAGGGGATCTATATTTGGGTTCAAGAGGTGCTCCTTAGTGCTCCCTAAGCTGGGTGGCATTTTTGCAGATGATTCATTACCCAAACTAGGCAACCTCATCTGGGCTAAAACCCCCACTCCCTTCTAGCACTGATGATATACCCTAGTTGGGTCACAAAAGTTCTGGAAGAAAATCACCAAGCTCAGAGAGCACCTCATTTCAACTTTGAGCTACAAATAATCTGGTTTATTGATGTAATTGGGTTTGCATTTCTCGGTCCCCTCCATATTCCACTACAGTTGCTCTGTAAGGGGATTTCTATGGTTTCATATGTATCTTCATGCAAATCTCACAAATTGAGAACATTTGTCTGGAACATCAGATCCAGGACATCACAATCTGCTCCCAGTTCCATGAATTACCGTAACTTCTAGGTATTGCTGAACTACAACTCAGAACACCAGAACATGGCCGCCGCGAAACAGAATGTTCTAGCATTTTCCAGCATGTTCCACTTCCAAGTTTTGCATCTCTCCATCTCTTTTAAGCTTACTTGTAGGGATTCTGTAGCAAGTACTGTGACCTTCATTAATTTTAACACATGGGTGTCCAACCTTGACAACTTTAAGCCCTCTGGACTTCAACTCCGAGAATTCCCCAGCTAGCCTATTGAAGTCTTAACATTGCCCAGGTTGGACACCCCTGATCTAACAGAATATTGAGTTGCTGTTTCTTAAAATATGTTGCTGTTCTGTCCCTATCTCACACACACACACAGAAAAACAGCCGGGGGTTAAATAAACTGGCAGATAATCAATTCTTCCAATAAGACACTTGCCAGCCACCCAGTAGCTGCTTGCCAAGAACGTTTATCAACAAACAAATTACCTCCGATAAGGAATAGTCCCGTTTGTAAGAATAAAAAGCAAAGCCGATATTGCTATTTCCAGAGATGCAATGTGACTCAATAGGAGTTAGTTTTGTCTGTCACAGAATCTGAAAGGCTAACTCACCCCCTTTTATACCCTGTGGGGTATGGTCCAGTGACTCAGCCTAATCTCTGGCACGCCTTTTTTTCTATTGTGCGCGCCTATCCCTGCGACGCTGCTGAGGATCCAGCCAAGACTTATTACCCTCATCACTGTCCACCTGTGGACGTGCTTGGCTCTGGGCCTATCTCTTGCCCTTCGGTGTCCTCCGGAGGCATTGCCAGAGAGGAGGGTCCTGGAGAGGGAGGCCTTGCCAATTCCTCCCCCTCATTCTCAGAGTCTGTATCTGCCGATGACACCGGCTCAGGCACCGGAGCCACAACACTTGCATCAAAGCAGGAGTGAAATCCTACCGGTTTGGACCGGTTCAGGCGAACTGCTAGGGATTATAGGCATCAGTTCGCCGAACTGGTAGTAATTACCCCTCCTTGGCCCCACCCACGCCCGGCTGGTCACCGCTCACTTCTTCAAGCAGCTCAATATTCCACAGAATTCAATGTTAAATGCAGCAGAGAGAATGCTAACTTTTTTCTCTCTATTCAGAACAGAGCTGCTGCAGCCTATCCCTTTAAAATAGTCCCCAGGAGGGAATGGGATGAGGGGGGAGCAGCTGGAATGGAGCCGTTTTTATGAAAGGCAGGAAAATGGGGAAGGGGATTTTCCTGCCTGTCATCCATTCCTCAGTCTCAGCACAGACTGAAGGAAGGATGGTAGGCAGGAATATTCCCCTCCCCATTTTCCTGCCATTCGCGACAAGGAATTGGCTGGGAGGGGAGGGGCCGGTGAGGAGCCCCTCGATGTAAGTGATGTCAAGATGGCCACGCCCACCCAGTCACATGACCTCCCCCCAACAAGCCACGCCCACAGAACCGGTAGGGGAAATTTTTTAATTTCACCCCTGCATCAAAGCATTGCAAGTGAATCATTTGTCACAATATGCATGTGCCTTTTTGGTTTTCTTAAGATTTTACCCTGCAGGATATAATAGCTGCTCCTGTAGAGAAGAGAAGATTTGTGGAAATGGATAATTGTCATCATTAAGGTGATCTTTTAACTAAACGTTGCTTAGGAATATGTTGCGTGCCTTAGAGAAATATTTAAAAAGAATCATTTATAACAGGGGATGGCTTAATTTGGAGCAGCCTTTCTCTAGATTTTGCTGGAAGGCATTCAATGCACGGAGCAGATTTTGTCACGACCGGAAAAAAAAAAATTAAGGAAGAAGCTACTAAATGAGACAAGGAACAGAATATCCCATGGGAGGTTTATCCTTTAAGATCAATACGCTTGGCAGTTTAAGAATTAAAACCAACCGGCTCATTTAAAGGAAGCAGATCAGATCAGGGCTGCGTGGAAAAAAACATCATCATCTCTAATAAAAACGGATTGCAAAATTAAATAATCAAGACTGCCCTCTTATAGCCGGTTCACGCTTATTTATTTATTTATATATATATATATATCTCCCACCTTTATTATTTTTATAAATAACTCAAGGAGGCGAACACGCCTAATATTTCATTTGGGAATGCTTTAAACCGAATGGGACAACTCGGCACGGGCAGCTTGGCACGACCAACTCGCCGCCGACAAGCCGCCTCTGTCAACTCATTGCCACTAAGATGTTGCAATCCAACCCACTACTCGAGAAGAAGACCCTGTGCCATTTCAGTCAAATGGGTCTCCAGTCCAGTGGTGAAATCCATTTTTTTTAAAACTACCGGTTCTGTGGGCGTGGCTTGGTGGGCGTGGCTGGGGAAGGATGCTGCAAAATCTCCATTCCCTCCCCACTCCTCAGGAAGGTTATTGCAAAATCCCCATTCCCTCCTCACTCCTGGGGGAAGGATATTGCAAAACCTCCATTCCCACCGCCTCTGGGGTCAGCCAGAGGTGATATTCGCCAGTTCTCCGAACTACTCAAAATTTCCACTACCGCTTCTCCAGAACCTGTCAGAACCTGCTGGATTTCACCCCTGGTCCAGCCTCTTCTTAAAAGTTGCTCCATTGGTTGATTGTTCTCACTGCCAGGAAATTTCTCCTTAGTTCCATGTTGCTTCTTCTCCTTGATCAGTTTCCACCCATTGCTTCTTGTCCTGCCCTCAGGTGCTTTGGAGAATAGCTTGACTCCCTCTTCTTTGTGGCAGCCCCTGAAATACTGGGACACTGCTATCATGTCACCCCCAATCCTTCTTATCATTAAACTAGACATACCCAATCCCTGCAACCATTCTTCATATGGTTTAGCCTCCAGTTCCCTGCAGACATATTGTAGGAGACTAAGCTACTCCATTTTTTTCCAAATAGCAACTGTAAAATACTGAATGGGAGCTAAGGAACTTGTTTCCCATTGGGGTGCCGGTTTTTCATATAATGCAACCTGAAACATAGACCCAGGCTGAGATGATAGCTAGATAGCTAAATAGCTAGATCAATGGATGGATGGATGGATGGATGGATAGATGGATGGATGGATGGATGGATGGATGGATGGATGGATGGATGGATGGATGGATGGATGGATGGATGGATGGATATCTGATAGATGGGGTCGGTAGGTAGGTAGATAGATGGGTAGGTAGGTAAGTGGATGGATGGATAGATAGATAGATAGATAGATAGATAGATAGATAGATAGATAGATAGATAGATAGATAGATAGATAGATAGATAGATAGAGATAGACAGACAGACAGACAGACAATTGGTAGATAGATACTGGTAGATAGATAATTATAAATAGAATTGAGAGATGAGATAGAAAATTATGACACAGATAGATAATAGATGATTAGATAGATGGATGGATAGACAGACAGACAGAGACACCGGTAGATAGCTAATGATAGCATTGAGAGATGAGATAGATCATTATGATAGTGATAGATAATAGATAATAGAAGATTAGGCAGGCAGGCAGGCAGGCAGGCAGGCAGACAGACAGACAGACAGACAGACAGATAGATAGATGATAGATAGATAGATAGATGCCCTGTTTTCTTCAAAATAAGACCTCCCCTGATAATAAGCCCAATCAGGCTTTTGAGCTCATGGCAACAAAGCCAAGCGCTTATTTTAGGGTTCAAAAAAACAGGGTCTTATTTTGGGGGAAACACGGTAGATAGAACTTCCCTGGATCGTATGATGTCCCAATGTTTATTTTCATTTAAAAGGACACATCATTTTGTGTTTTGTCAAATTGTTTTTATTTGCAATACACAGACTAAGCATCGATGACTCAGCTTACAGCAAAGCCTGCCCCACTTCATTAAGGATAAGTGTAATTAAAGTTTTAAGGCTCTGGATGAGGAATTAGAGCACCGGGAAGAGACGACAGCCCAAGAGGCAAATTTATATGGCATTATATTTCATCGGGATGACGCCTGTCTCTTCACAGCGCCTGCTATATAGACTCTAACCCGTCTTCTTGGCACTTTCCAGTGAAAAATCAATTTTCTCCCCTGACTGCTTTTATGACATTTCTCTGGAGCCATTGCAGCTTCCAGGTGCCAGAGAGGACAACATATTTCAAACCTGCAGAGCTTCAGTTCCACATGTGGGAAGGGAACACTTTTCCAGATGAGAGGCTGGCTTCCTGTAGGCCAGGGGTCTGCAACCTTAAACACTCAAAGAGCCATTTGGACCCGTTTCCCACAGAAAAGAAAATATCGGGAGCCACAAAATCCTTCCCGTGCCTGACTATTTCTTGAGCAGCCACAAAACTAGCCTAGGTAGTTGAATTAAACGTTCTGTTTTCTTCTGAAACTGTTTTTCTTCACTTGGATTTATCCATGGTTGGCCTACCAGGGGTTGAAAAGCTCAATAAATTGCGTGCTGGCAGATGTCGCATATTGGCGGTTGTGACGCATATTTTCAGTGATAGGGAGCTACAGCAGAGGGGCATGCATAAGCGCACCAGCGTGCCTTCCAACCCTGTCTTAATGATCCCTTTTATTTGTATTCATTTTATGTATTTAATTCATGCTTATACTGATATAAACGTATTTGACCAAATAAATAAATCTATCCATCTCATCTATCTATCTATCTATCTATCTATCTATCTATCTATCTATCTATCTATCTATCTATCCCTATCTATTTATCTGTCTGTCTGTCTATATGTCCATCCCTATCTATCATCTATCTATCTATCTATCTATCTATCTATCTATCTATCTATCTATCTATCTATCTATCTATCTATCTATCTATCTATCTCTATCTATCTATCTATCTATCTATCTATCTATCTATCTATCTATCTATCTATCTATCTATCTATCTATCATCTATCTATCTATCTATCTATCCCTATCTATCTATCATCCCTATCTGTCTGTCTGTCTATCCCTATTTATCTATCCATCCTTATCTATATCCTTATCTATCTATCTATCTATCTATCTATCTATCTATCTATCTATCTATCTATCTATCTATCTATCTATCTATCTATCTATCTATCTATCATCTATCTATCATCTATCCATCCATCCATCCATCCCTATCCGTCTGTCTGTCTATCTATCTATCTCTCTATCCATCCCTATCTATCTGTTTATCCATCTCTATCTATCGATCAATTGATCGATCCATAATCTATCTATCTATCTATCTATCTATCTATCATCTATCTATCTATCTATCTATCTATCTATCTATCTATCTATCTATCTATCTATCTATCTATCATCCCTATCTGTCTGTCTGTCTATCCCTATTTATCTATCCATCCTTATCTATATCCTTATCTATCTATCTATCTATCTATCTATCTATCTATCTATCTATCTATCTATCTATCTATCTATCTATCTATCTATCACAGGCAGACTTTTTACAGAAGAAACTCTCCTGGAAAGAAGGAAGGGATGCAAAATAATAGGAAAATAGAATAGAAAATAGAAAAAGCCCACATTGTTCTTGATGCAACAAGCACATATGCGAATCAAAATGTTACTAGGAAACCAGATTTAAAACCTGCGAACTTCAACTCCCAGAATTCCCTCGCCAGCATGGCTGGCGGGGGTGGGGGTGGGAAGAATTCTGGGAGTTGAAGTCCGGCAGGGTTTAACCGTTGGCCCAGTCCGGACACGCTTTCCTTTAAAAACGCTCATGCGCAAAAGCAGCCGGCTTTTTCGAACAGCCCATGCCCCGCCTCCCTCGCAAAGCGCGAATCGTAGAGAAGGGGGGGAGAAAAAATAAATAAATAAACAAAGCAGCCTCTCGCTCGCCCCTCCCACTTTTCTCTCCCCCCCTCCCACCGGCGCTTTCCACTTTCCCTTCGGAAGAGCGAAGGGAAAGTCTGCGCGCGCAGCCCGCCGACGTTCGATGTGGCAGAGAGAAGGAGGGGAGGGGGGGAGTACAGACAAGAGAAAAGGCGGCTGGGGCGGAGCGAGGAAAGAGCCAGAGGGAGGGGGAAGGGGGCGTGGCCAAGACTTCCTCCTGGCGCTGGCTTGTGGCCCTGCCTCGGTGGGCGGGCCCAAGAGAAAGAGGGCGTGGCCGAGCGGCCGGGAAGGAGGGGGGGCCAGCGAGGTGTGAGGAGGGGGCGCTTTTCCCGCCCGTCGGAATCGGGGTTTGTTTTGGGGTCGGGCCTGGGGTCCTTCCCTCTCCTCCCCCTCCCCCTCCCGGGGTTCAGGTGAGAAGCAGGACTGGTCAGCATCCGGGGTGGGGGTGGGGGGCCCCGTCCCCCCCTTTTTCCCCCTCAGTGGGGTGGGGGGCTCCTTTGAGGGGAGGGGGGCTTCCTTTAGAGGGACCCCACTTTGGGGCTCAGCCCCCCCCACCCAAAAAAAACACATCCCTTCGGTGGGGGCGGGGGAGAAAGTTTTGGTGTGCATCCTGAACCAGAGGTCTCCTGAGCATGTGCAGAGTGCCTTTGCCGACCCCCCCCCCACCGCCTCCCCTCAGGATTTGGGGTGCAAAGTGTGGTTTTTGGGGTGCATTGAGGGTTGTCTGTGCCGTCTTGCCACGGATTTGGATCCTTTACTGTTATCTTTTATTTTATATTGCATGTTATAATTTACCTTTTATTTTATACTGTATGCCATCTTTTGTCTTTTCTTTTATATTATCTTTTGTCTTTTCTTTTATAACATCTTTTGTCTTTTATTTTATAACATCTTGTACCTTTTATTTTATTTTATGTTCTCTCTTTTAGCTATTTTTTAATGTGTGTTATATTTTGTATTTATATTTTATATTATTTTACCTGTTATTTTACATTATATTTTATGTTGTATGTTATATTTTATCTTTTATTTTATATTGCATGTTATATTGTACCTTTTATTTTATACTGTATGCCGTATTTTGTCTTTTATTTTATATTATCTTTTGTCTTTTATTTTATAACATCTTTCACCTTTTATTTTATTCTCTATCTTTTGTCTTTTTTATTTTTTAATGTGTATTATATTTTGTATTTATGTTTTATATTATTTTATCTGTTATTTTACATTATATTTTATTTTATATTTTATATTTTATTTTGTTTTATCTTTTATTTTATACTGTATGTTACGTTTTATCTTTTATATTATCTTTTACCTTTAATTTTATATTACATTTTGTTTTATCTTTTATTTTATACTGTATGTTACATTTTATCTTTTATATTATACCTTTTATATTAAATTTTTTTTTATTTTATACTGTATGTTACGTTTTATCTTTTATATTATATTTTACCTTTTATTTTATATGTTGTGTTTTATGTTAATCTTTTTATTTTTTTATTTTATACCCGTGTCTCCCTGAAAATAAGACCCTGTCTTATATTTTTTTGAACTTGGCCTTATTGCCATGCACTCAAAAGCCCAATTGGGCTTATTATCAGGGAATGTCTTATTTTGGGGGAAACAGGGTATTATATTTTATTTTATTTTATCTTTTATTTTATATTGTATCTTTTATCTTTTATATTGTATTTTACCTTTTATATTATATTTTGCATTTTATTTTATCTTTTATTTTATTTTGTATTTTATTTTTTATGTTATATTTTACCTTTTATATTATATTTTACCTTTTATTTTATATTATATGTTGCATTTTATTTTGTATTTTATTTTTTATGTTATATTTTACCTTTTATATTATATTTTGCATTTTATTTTATTTTATTTTATTTTTTATGCTATGTTTTGTTTCATATTTTATGCTTTATTTTATATTTCATGTTTTATTTTATATTTTATTTATTCAGCTAATTAGCTGCCCAAACTGACCACAGGGTAACTCTTGAGTGGCTTACAACAGTAAAAAATAAATTAAAAAATAAAGCTATAGAAATAACATAGTAGAAAAAAGTATACAACTAAAAGAGGATTGTGTACTACAAAAAGGATTGATCAAGAGGGAACTCTCTCTAAACTGAGATAATCGCTTTATAAACCTTACATTCTCAGATTGAATCGTCTGTCCATCTTGAAGCTGCCTGTCCCCCAGGAAGGCTTGAGCAGGATGCCATCCGATTTTCCAGCATTTTGATACCAGTTATTGCCATTATAAGCTGCTTTTGGTGAGTATTGACTTAAAAGAGTATGTGAAAATTAACGGAATAAAAGAATAAAACGGAATAAAATCAAATAAATCCACGGATACAGGATAAAGAGTAGAACAGGAACCGACTGGGCCAGGCCTTTCCATCTGGTATCGGTTTGGGCTTCAGGGAAGCGGTGAAATCCAGATTTTTTTACTACCGGTTGGGTGTGGCTTGGTGGGCATGGCACAGGAAGGATACTGCAAAAGCTATATTCCCAAACCATTCCAGAGGGAAGGATACTGCAAAATCCCCATTCCCTCTCCACTCTGGAACCAGCCAGAGTTGATATTTGCCGATTCTCCGAACTGCTCAAAATTTCCGCTACCGATTCTCCGGGACCTGTCAGAACCTGCTGGATTTCACCCCTGCTTCAGGGTTTAATGACGACAATTTCCTGTGATCCGGACCCACAATCACTAAACCCTGAACCCTACCGCTGCTCCCTAGAATAGAAAAGCCTTCAAAATAAATTCCAAAAAAAAAAAAAAAAGGAAATAAAGCATCAGGGAAGGTAGTTGTACCTTCACTAATTATGCCTGTAGTTTTCCCTTTCTGTATTGCACCATTAAATTTAGTGTCCCCCCACCCCAATAGTGATGTAAATGATAGGATAAGCAAATGATAGGAGTCATTAGTGTGTATACACACACACACACACACACACACACACACACACACACACACACTGCCTAAGTCAAGGTTGGACTATGATTTGTGGATGGTTAAATCAATGGAGAATCTGCAAGTGTGGTAAGCGTTATAATACTGGTCGTCCTCGACTTAACGACCACAGTTCGGCCCCAAATTTCTGTGGTTAAACGAGACATTTGTTAAGTGAGCTTTGCTCCGTTTTTATGACCTTTCTTGCCTCAGTTGCTCAGTGAATCACCAGAGTGGATAAGTTAATAATATGGTTGTGAAGTGAACCTGGCTCCCCCACCCCACCCCTTGACTTTCCTCGTCATAAGGTCGCAAAAGGGGATTGCGTGATCTCGGGACACAGCAACGGTCCTAAATACATCAGCCGCTTGCCAAGCATCTGGATTTGGACCACGTGATCATGGGCATGCTGCGTAGGTTGTAACTGAAAATCGGTCGTAAGTCACTTTTTTTCAGTGCTATGGTAACTTTGAATGTCACTGAATGAATTGTCGTAAATTGTGGACTAGCTGTACTGTAAGCTGCCCAGAGTCACTTTGTAGTAAGATGGGTGGCCAATAAATGAAAGAGAGAGAGAGAGAGAGAGAGAGAGGGAGGGAGGGAGGGAGGAATGAAAGGAAAGGAAAGGAAAGGAAAGGAAAAGAAAAGAAAAGAGAAGAGAAGAAAAGAAGAAAAGAAAAGAAAAGAAGAAAAGAAAAGAAAAGAAAAGAAAAGAAAAGAAAAGAAAAGAAAAGAAAAGAAAAGAAAAGAAAAGAAAAAAAGAAAAGAAAAGAAAAGAAAAGAAAAGAAAAGAAAAGAAAAGAAAAAAAGAAAAGAAAAGAAAAGAAAAGAAAAGAAAAGAAAAGAAGAAAAGAAAAGAAAAGAAAAGAAAAGAAAAGAAAAGAAAAGAAAAGAAAAGAAAAGAAAAGAAAAGAAAAAAGAAAGAAAAGAAAGAAGAAAAGAAAAAAGAAGAAAAGAAAAAAGAAAGAAAAGAGAGAGAGAGAAAGAAAGTAGAAAGAAAAGAAAGAAAGGAGGGATAAGGAAAGAAAGAAAGAGAAAGAAAGGAAGGAAGGAAGGAAGAAAAAAGGAAAGGAAAGAAAGAAAAAGGAAGAAGGAAAAAGAAAAAAAGGAAGGAAAGAAAGAAGAAGGAAGGAAGAAAGAAAGAAAGAAAGAAAGAGAAAAAAAGAAAGAAAGAAAAGAAGAAAAGAGAAGAAAAGAAGAAAAGAAAAAAGAAAGAAAAGAGAGAGAGAGAAAGAAAGTAGAAAGAAAGAGGGATAAGGAAAGAAGAAAGAGAAAGAAAGGAAGGAAGGAAAGAAAAAAGGAAGGAAAGAAAGAAAAAAGGAAGAAGGAAAAAAAGAAGGAAAGAGAAAGAAAGAAAAAGGAAGGAAGAAGGAAAAAAAGAAAAAAGGAAGGAAAGAAAGAAGAAGGAAGGAAGGAAGGAAGGAAGGAAGGAAGGAAGGAAGGAAGGAAGAAAGAAAGAAAGAAAGAAAGAAAGAAAGAAAGAAAGAAAGAAAGAAAGAAAGAAAGAAAGAAAGAAAGAAAAGAAAGAAAGAAAGAAAGAAAGAAAGAAAGAAAGAAAGAACAAGAAAGTTTGCATCCAGAGCAGTTCTCGTTTGGATTGAGTCTTGCAATTGCAGTTTGGAGAAGCAATTTTAATTGCAGCATGAAAGTAATTAAAAATGAATGAGCCATAATCCTCATTCAGAATCTGGGCAAAACGGTTCAGTGGGGATTCTTTTCCTTGGCTGCCGCGCCTTTATTTGATTTTACTCGGTCAGGAATGATGGGCTCAGGTTGCACGAGGCTGAACGGCAGGGCAGAGGTGTGCCTGTGTGATATTTACACTTTTAGATTTGAACTGTCTCAACAATCGATCAATTAGAAAAGAGCTGGAAGGGACCTTGGAGGTCTTCTAGTCCAACCCCTTGCTCCAGCAGGAAATGAACCATTTCAGACAAGTGGCTGTCCATCCCCTTCTTAAAAACTTCCAGTGATGAAACAACTTCTAGTGGCCAGCTGTTCCACTGGTTAATCATCCTCACTGTCAGGAAGTTTCTCCTTAATTCCAAGTTGCTTCTCTCCTTGATTAGTTTCCACCCATTGTTTCTTGTCCTGCCTTTGGGTGCTTTGGAAAATAGGCTGACCCCCTCTTCTTTGTGGTAGGCCCTCAAATACTGGAACACTGCTATTTTTCTCGAAGAAAGATACTGGTTTTGTTCTGGTTCTATAGGTCCGGGATGGCGAACCTATGGCACGGGTGCCACAGGTGGCACACGGAGCCGTATCAGTGGGCACGCGAACTTTGCCGTAGCTCAGCTCCAGTGCGCATGTGTGTGCTGCCCACCTGATTTTTGGGCCTTTCAGTCCTACCAGAAGTTGGGAAATGGGCTGTTTCTGGCCTCCGGAGAGCCTCTGGGGGAGTGAGAAAGGCCGTTTCCGCCCTCCCCAGGCTCCTAGAAAGGCTCTGGAGCTTGGGAAGAATGAAAAACAGGCCTACTGGGCCCACTGTGCCATCATGTGCTAAAAGTGGGAGGGGGCGAATGCGCAGGGGTGGGGCACATTGAATTATGGGGGTTGGCACACATGGGCGGCCTCGCCGCGCTCCCCCCGCTTTTGGCACGCGACGACACGAAGGTTAGCCATCACTGCCATAGGTTATTTTCAGGTTTATTCATTTTTATCTGGAACTCATCAACAGCATACAATTTTTCACTGGATGTTAACACTTATCGTACCTTCATCTGTTGCATAGAAATCTGGCGGTTAAAAGCACCAAGCTAGAAAGCAGGAAGGGGTGAATTTTAGTCCTACCTTAGACACAAAGCCAGGACTGGATTCTGATCAGTCACTTTCAGCAATAAGAAGGCCGTAGAAAAATGCTAATAAAAATTAGCAATAAAAATTAGCATTAGCACCAACCCCCCCCCCCCCTGTGAATTTAGATTCAGGTTGATTTGAAGCACAAAACTATCTCTTGAATAACCCTAAGTAAGATTCCATGAAGCATCTTTAATGTCAGTTCCAAATTCCGTCTTGCAACGCGTGACAGTAAACTAAACTAAACATTTAAAGATGTTCAATCATGTTGCGTCTTCCCATATTTCTGCCAGCTAGCGTGTCATAAATCTGAGGATGAAACACATTTTATGGCCTCTGGTTATATCCTAATTCATAGTTATGCCCTAATTTGTTTAGCAATATGGAACAATATACAACACAGTTGACTTGATTTGTGGTAAGTGGAACATATAATTGCTCGATTTAAATACGTTTAATTGCATCTAACTTGTACTTGTGGGGTTGGGATTTTTTTTTTCCCCCTTTCGGAATTTGTAGTCAAGTAAATATGGGTTTGATCATGAAGTCTGAAATAAATTGGCTTGAATGAACTGAGAAAATTATTGTCTATGGCAGCTACGTGCAGGCCAAGCCTTGATCCCAAAAAACCCACTATGGCATGAAATGATGCAATCTTTGTAAAACGTGATGACTAGTCCAAAAATATATCTGCACTTAACGAAATGAAAACACATGGAAGATATTAACTTGATTGAAATTTGCCTCGGTTCTTTTCAGAATGTTTATGAAGGACCGATTTGTTACGGAAAAATGTTTGGGTAGAAAGTTGTTTAGGCTAAAATGCAGATTTTTAATTGCTGTTTGAATGTTACTTTTTAATGGGCATTGCTGATCTGAAGATTCGGACTCGTGAGAGAATCTCAAAGGAAATAAGCCATAATATTTTTACGTAAATAGACACAAACATAAAGATATCCTCTTTGGCATTAAAGAGTGAGTATTATTTTGAGAAACATTTAGCTACTTTGATTCTTTACTAAAGGTAATTTGAATTAAAGTATACTTAGCTTTTATTTAGTTTATGGGTTATATTTTACTTAGCTTCTATTTTATTTAGCTTAAATATAAGCTTAGTTTATATTTTATTAGTTGCAAACAAGATGCTTGCAAGCAAAACTCCAGGGACTTCTCAGTTGGATCCTGGGTTTTATATATATTTTCTTCTATTGATAAAGGTTAGTTTATAGCTCAGTTCTATCCATTTTTGGCAAAGAGATTCTGCTCTAGAAAGATTCTGTATCCTTATTTAAAGTAGCAGTGATATAGTTTGGATGTTTGCAGGATTGGACATAAAACATTTGGGTATGATGAAGTTTTGAAGGTCTGTTTTGCATCAAGAAAACTTTGGATTCTTTTGGAGGTGGTTTGTGATGCAAAATCAAAGGCAGTTATCCAAAGTGCCTCACTTCAGTCTTCTCCAAAAACCTCTGGAGACAATTCTTTCAGAGCTTGGGCCATAGGGAGAAGATTGACAGGAGCCAATCTTTGAAGAAAACTTCAGGAGAAAGCTAAAGGGGGTTTCCCAGGAGAATGCCACAGGCCCATCAGGAGTCAGCTAACCTGGCAAGAAGCAATGGATGGAAGCTCATCAAGGAGAGAAGCAACTAAGGAGAAATTTCCTGACAGTGAGAACAATTGACCAGTGGAACTACTTGCCTCCAGAAGTTGTGAATGCTCCAACACTGGAAGTTTTTAGAAGATGTTGGATAACCATTGGTCTGAAGTGGTTTAAGGTTTCCTGCCTAATCAGGGGGTTGGACTAGAAGACCTCCAGGGTCCCTTCCAACTCTTGTTATTCTGTGTTCTGTATAAGGTACTGCATTTGCTTCCATCTTCTTTCCGTGTGGCTTTGTGGGTCTGTTATTTCTTTCGTCAACTGTTCCTCAAAAGCTTTGAAAGATTATTATTCAGGTAGTCCTCGGCTTACAATAAATTCATTTCAAATTACGAATGTTTTTATACGCGAGGTCTTTACAAAAGCAAAATGTTTTGATGGCTTTTAAAATCGTAGCTCCCTGCCTCCCTAGCCCTCTCCTTCAGCGTGTGCAATTAAATTAAATTAAAACGGGGGCTCCTTGAAAGCTAATGTTAAGAGGATGAAACCATTAGCAAGAACATAACACGGTGCCTGCCTTTGCGTAGCTTTAACTCTTGATAAAAGCAGCAATTTCATTATTTTCTTTCAATTACGCTTTCCAAATCCTCCTCTTAAGAGGATTTCCTAACTTGGATGCAACTTATCTAGATGCAATCTTATTAGGGAGGGAGGAAAAGAAGAAAGAAAGAAAGAAAGAAAGAAAGAAAGAAAGAAAGAAAGAAAGAAAGAAAGAAAGAAAGAAAGAAAGAAGAAAGAAAGAAAGAAAGAAAGAAAGAAAGAAAGAAAGAAAGAAGGAAGAAGAGAGAAAGAGAGAAAGAGAGAAAGAGAGAGAAAGAAAGAAAGCTGTATACAGGCAGACAATGTGTTTATTTCTTGATTGTTTTACAAATCTTTATGCTGACTACTATGGAAGGAAGGAAGGAAGGAAGGAAGGAAGGAAGGAAGGAAGGAAGGAAGGAAGGAAGGAAGGAAGGAAGGAAGGAAGGAAGGAAGGAAGGAAGGAGCTGTATACAAATCTTTATGCTTATTGTTGAAGGAAGGAAGGAAGGAAGGAAGGAAGGAAGGAAGGAAGGAAGGAAGGAAGGAAGGAAGGAGGGAGCTGTATATAGGCAGACCATGCGTTTCTCTCTTCCTAGTTAGTTGCACCAATCTTTATGCTGAGTGCTGGTTGTTGAAGGAAGAAGGAAGGGAGGGAAGGAAGGATGGATGGAGGGGGATGGGAAGGGAGAAGGAAGGAAGGAAGAAAGAAAGGGAGGGAGGGAGAAAGGAAGGAAGGAAGGAAGAGAAAAGGGAGGGAGAGGGAGGAAGGAAAGGATAAGAAAAGAAAAAGAAAGAAAGAAAGAAAGAAAGAAAGAAAGAAAGAAAGAAAGAAAGAAAGAAAGCTGTATACAGGCAGCCATGTGTTTCTCTCCTGGTTGGTTTTACAAATCTTTATGCTGACTGCTGTTAAGGAAGGAAGGAAGGAAGGAAGAAAGAAGGAGCTTGTATACAGGCAGCCATGCGTTTCTCTCCTCCTGGTTAGTTGCACCAATCTTTATGCTGAGTGCTGGTTGTTGAAGGAAGGAAGGGAAGGAAGGAAGGATGGATGGAGGGGATGGGAAGGGAGAAGGAAGGAAGGAAAAAAGGGAGGGGGAGGGAGGAAGGAAAGGATAAGAAAGAGAAAAGAAGAGAAAGAAAGAGAAGGAAAGAAAAAGAAAGAAAGAAAGCTAGCCAGCTTTGTAGAGGCAGACCATGCGTTTCTCTCCTCCTGGTTGGTTGTACCAATCCTTTTGTGCGCCGCTGGTTGTGCCCGTTGCCTAGACGATTGCTTGCTCTCGCCGAGGATGTCTGGCTCGCGTAGAGAATTTGACGTGAAGCAGCTTTTAAAGCTCAGATGGAGGTGGTTCGGGCAGCAGCAGCAGCGGCTCCCTCCTCATCCTAACGTCGGTCGCGAAGGAGACTTCTGGACAGAAGACACCCCGCAGCTGCCGGTGGGAGAAAGTTTCTCAATGCGAACAGCCTGCCTCCCTCTTTGGCATCTCTCGGTTCCCAGAGGACCAAGCCACAGGATTTGCCCGATCCCTTTTCTCGGCCAATGGCATCCACATCGGAAGTGCCCACCTTGGAGTTCACCAGGGAGAACATCCAGAATCCACATCTGGAGGTTCCAGATGCTGAGGATGGAGCCGTTGAAGAAGTACCAACCCTCGTTCCTTGCAGGTCGCTTTTGCTTTCTCATTGTTCAGAACGAGCCGGGTAGTTGTTTGCAAAAAAACCCCAACATTCATATATATATATATATATATTCCATCATTGAAAAGCTGCAAAAATTCTGGGCAGCCAAACCTCTCGGTTGCTCACCAGCGTTTTAAACATGTAATTTTTTTTTTAGATTTTAATCAGTAATCTGCCTGAGTAAATACAGATGAGCAATGGCTCATCTGTATTCAAAACGTCTTGGTAAAAGAGACTTAAGATGAACGTGTAGGATTTTAGAAAGAAAGAAAGAAAGAAAGAAAGAAAGAAAGAAAGAAAGAAAGAAAGAAAGAAGAAAGAAAGAAAGAAAGAAAGAAAGAAAAGGGTTAAAATGAGCAGCCAGATATTTTCCCTGGAGGTTTATTTTGTTGTTTAATTGTAATCTGGATCGGTATTTATGACAGTTGTTTTCTTTTGTGTGTGTGTGTCTGTGTGTGTGTTTCCTTGTTGGGTTTTAGAATAGGAATGTAATATAGGATTTATTTCAGATGCCTGCTGAAGCTGAATCCAGATTAGACATCACATTGAAGAAAATATATAGCTGCAATTCTTTTTGTCACTTATTTTTAAAAAAAATATGTAACTTTATGTGGCTATAGTATGCACGTTTCCCTGGGAGTAAGTATCATTGGGCTAAGTAGTTTACAACTGCATTTGAAAGTCCTAATATATTTGCATTCTAGCACTGTACTTTATTTTAATTCTATTTTTATAGAGAAAATGTACATTTTTATTTTATTTTTGGTCACTGTATAGGACACAGATATATGAGTGTACGTTTTATACTTCAGTTTGCCTTAGCTAACAAATGGACAGTCCTTGCTATCATTAGAATGCAGTTTGGACACTGAACAGATTAATTATGTATGGCTCAGTACATGAACTAAAATGTATTACACCTCCTTTGTTCTTCTTTAATCGCGCAAACATTAATATTGTGCCAAGGACTGGTGGTTGAAAAAGAGGGCAAAGCCATTACATGTTGACCTCTTTTATGCGGTAAAAATTGTCGAAAATTACAAATATACAGAAATTAAAACACTTCCGTTGAGGGGAAAAGTTATTTTCTTTCGAACATCAATAAATTGAGCCCAACATTTCTATTGTTAGGTGAGATGTTTGTGAAGTGTGACGTTTCTTAAGTGCGTTTTGCCCTATTTTATAACTTTTCTTGCCACGGTGGTTAAGTGAATCCTAGCAGTTGCTAAATTAGGTTGTTAAATGAATCTGGCTTCCCCGTTGATTTTGCTTGGCAAAAGTTCTCAAAAGGGGAAATCACGTGACCCTGGAACACAGCAACGGTCATAAGTATGACTCAGTTGCCAAGCATCTGACTTTCGATCACATGGTCATGGGCGTGCCACAGTGGTCGTAAGTGTGAAAAACGGTCGTAAGTCACTTTTTTCAGGGCCTTTGTAACTTTGAACGGTTATTAAGTGAATCGTTGTAAGTCGAGGACTACTGATCAGATCAGCATTTAATGCTGATGGCAGGCATATATAGATTGTGCACTAGATTTTAGTGCGCTGTTAAATATATCGGTTTAGGGTTGCTAGGGAGAGATTCTATACAAATAATACCAAGATATCAAAATGAATGTTTTAAAGAAAAATCTGTTTCCTGCAGAGGGGTTCTGAGGTGCCCAATTGTCGTAAGTCGTAAGCTCAATTGTCGTAAGTCAATAGCTACCTATATTTATAATTTATAGAGCCAAACTACCATAATTGATAGAGCCGTGGTGGCTCGGTGGTTAGAGTGCAGTATTGCAAGCTGACTCTGCCCACTGCCAGGAGTTCGATCCTGACTGGTTCAAGGTTGACTTCTCTTTCCCTCTTCCCGAGGTCGGTAAAACGAGGACCCAGATTGTTGGGGGCCAGAGGCTGACTCAGTAAACCGCTTAGAGAGGGCTGCAAAAGCACCGTGAAGCGGTATATAAGTCTAAGGGCTATTGTTGTAATCTGAAGTATGGCCAGTACTTGCATTTTTCCATTTACACTTGTACGTCAAATAGTGAATAGCAACAGCACTTAGATTTATATGCCACTTCACAGTGCTTTTACAGCCCTCTCTAAGCGGTTTACAGAGTCAGCCTATGGCCCCCAACAATCTGGGTCCTCGTTTTACCCACCTCGGAAGGATGGAAGGCTGAGTCAACCTTGAGCCGGTGAGACTTGAACTCCTAGCTGTGGGCAGAGTTTGCCTGCAATACCACATTCTAACCACTGCGCCACTGGGGCTCATCCTGGTTCATTACATATTAACTTTGAGAGCAGAGTTATGCTCTTAGTTTAAGCTTAAATTACTTTTAATAGTAGCTTAGTTTTAGATTATAACATTGGTTTGGTTTGATTTTTTTAAATTAACAACTGTCATTTTTTTCATTTGTGTTAGTAAATTTATTAAAGATTATAATTACAATTAAAAAAACAAATATGAATTTTAAAAAAATAGAAGAAAAATAAATAAATAAAAAGGGTGGGATTCTTTATAATTATTTCCAAAACCTTATTACAAATTTAACTGGAGATTAAATTTAACCCGTTGGTAACACTCTAAAATCAAAGTTTTTATTATTCTCTGGCTGTTTATTCCATTTTAAAAAAGAAAGCTTCTTAAAGTTGTACTTAAAACATCCCCATCACGACCACTGTCACCAACACTGACAGGGCTAGCTAGTATATATATAAAATGAGAGCAAACCGCCCTACCAGCACTGATGACGTTGCCTAATTGGGTAATTAAATCTGCAAGAGAACAAGCAAGCTCTGAGAGAACCAAGGACCCAACAGTGTTTTGGTACTACGTGTACAGTAATCCAAACTACAGTCTTCTCAAATATTAATGTATCAGTTCAAGAGATACTCATGAAATAAATAAGATGGTTTGAAATGTGCATTGAAAAATGCCTTCCCCATTCTTAATAAAATCTTCCTCTAAAGAAGTAAAATACTTCTTTAGGCAGATATACAGAAGCCTTAACTTCACAGACATCCTGGCTGGGTCATTGCTAATAACTAAACTATTTTCCTGCTTTCCCCCTTTGGCTGATGGGAGAACATAAAACGAAGAAGCCACTGCGGCCTTCTTCCTTCTAACCGCCGATACGTCTTCTTTATAGCCTGCTAATTTCGAAACATAATTATGATCCTATAAACGCCAGCGCCATTAATTGCAACTTCGCTGAACGATGTACCGCTTTCCCCCGGGGCACAAATTGTCCATTTCAACGGTTCTCCGGTTGACTTGAGGGAAAGGTTTGGAGCTCGGAAAAAAAATATTTCTCGGCCTTTTGGAGATCGCGTGCAGTCAAACCATCAGCGAGTCTCTAAATGTATTTCTTGCCCTTCATCTTCTGTCGTAATTTTTGTAGCCTCTTCAGAGGCCACCCTGTTATTTTCAGCTTCCCATCCACGCGCAGTGCATGGGTGAGTGGGAATGCAAAAATACGTGTCATAAAGACCATGAATCTTGAGAAAGCTTTTCCCGTCAGTTCAGCAACTAATAAAATAAGAGTCTTTTGACAAAATGTCAGTAGCTTTTTGAGAGCCGATATTTTGTTGAAGACGGAAGGAAGTGCGTTTTCTTTTTGTCTTAAGAATAGAATAGAATAGAATAGAATAGAATAGAATAGAATAGAATAGAATAATAGAATTAGAATAGAATAGAATAGAATAGAATAGAATAGAATAGAATAGGGGAGGGGAGGGGAGGGGAGAGGAGAGGAGAGGAGAGGAGAGGAGAGGAGAGGAGAGGAGAGGAGAGGAGAGGAGAGGAGAAGAGAAGAGAAGAGAAGAGAAGAGAAGAGAAGAGAAGAGAAGAGAAGAGAAGAGAAGAGAAGAGAAGAGAAGAGAATTCTTTATTGGCCAAGTGTGATTGGACTCACAAGGAATTTGTCTTCGGTGCATATGCTCTCAGAGTACATAATAGAAAAGACACATTGGTCAAGAATCATAAGGTACAACACTTAATGATAGTCATAGGGAAACAGTCAATATAAATCGTAAGGATACCAGCAACAAGGTTACAGTCATAAGTGGGAGGAGATGGGTGATAGGAACGATGAGAAGATGAATAGCAATGCAGACTTAGTAACTAGTTTGACAGTGTTGAGAGAATTATTTGTTTAGCAGAGTGATGGCATTTGGGGAAAAAACTGTCCTTGTGCCTAGTTGTTCTGGTGTGCAGTGCTCTATAGTCTCGTTTTGAGGGTAGGAGTTGAAATAGTTCATGTCCAGGATGTGAGGGGTCTGTAAATATTTTCACAGCCCTCTTTTTGACTCGTGCAGTATACAGGTCCTCAATGGAATGGCAGCCATTGTTTTTTCTTCAGTCCTAATTATTCTCTGAAGTCTGTGTCTATCTTGTTGGTTTGCAGAACCAAACCAGACAGTTTTGGAGGTGCAGATGACAGACTCCATAATTCCTCTGCAAAACTCTTTGGGCAGTTTGAGCTTTCTGAGTTGGCACAGAAAGAACATTCTTTGTTGTGCTCTTTTGATGATGTTTTTGATGTTGGGTGTCCATTGTACGCCTTGAGATATGGTAGAACCTAAAAATTTGAAGGTCTCTACTGTTGATACTGTGTTGTCTAGTATTGTGAGAGGTGGAAGTATCGTATGGGAGGGTTTCTCCTAATATCCACCACCATTTCTACGGTTTTGAGTGTGTTCAGTTCCAGATTGTTCCGGTCGTACCACGAGGCTAGTTGTTCAACCTCCCGTCTGTATGCGGATTCATCGTTGTCTCGAATGAGACCGATCACTGTTGTGTCATCTGCGAGCTTCAGTAGTTTAACAGATGGATCATTTGAGATGCAGTCATTGGTATAGAGAGAGAAGAGAAGTGGGGAGTGCACACAGCCTTGGGGGACCCCTGTGCTAATTGTACAGGTATCTGATGTGATTCTGTTTAGCTTCACCTGCTGCTTCCGTTTAAAACCCGCACTATAAATCCCTCTTCTAATCCATTTGTGTATGCCTTGCATTTCCAGAACTTCGTATAGCGGAGAGACTTGCCTGCCGTGTCGTCCGATGGAGCCTTGCACGTCCGATGAATTTTTTCAAGCACTCAACCATGCAGAGCAAACCTTTAAAAAAATGGAAAACTACCTGAGGCACAAGCAACTGTGCGATGTGGTGTTGGTGGCAGGCGATCGACGGATTCCAGCACACAGGTAAGCATGCATTCAATCCCGTAAGCCGTCGTCCCTTTGGAAACAATATATGAATAATTCATTCGAAGAGTGTTCATTTAGTGATTCCAAGGATTTCTTGTTGGTTGTATGCTTGTTTGTCGTTGGTAGCTGTCAAAAGAAAAACCGAAAGGCTTATTGATTTTTCCGGAACCGTAACAAAAATCGTTAACGTTAACGCCCTTTACATAATGGCGACGACTGTCACCCATTTCAGAAATCTTTCATTTAAAAAAAAAACACCTCTCTTTTGTCCTTTTAAAAGACATTTTTGTTGTGCATTTATTTCTGTTAACTTATTTTATTTGAGCCGCGGTGGCGCAGTGGCTACTGTGCGGTACTGCAGGCTACTTCTGCTGACCGCCGACTGCCTTCAATTTGGCGGTTCGAATCTCACCAGGCTTGAGGGTGACTCAGCCTTCCATCCTCCCGAGGTGGGTAAAATGAGTCAGATTGTTGGGGGCAAGAGGCTGACTCCGTAAACCGCTTAGAGAGGGCTGTAAAAGCACTGTGAAGCGGTATATAAGTCTAAGTGCTATTGCTATTTCATTTAAGACAATGTCTATGGAGCTTCTCAATTATCCAGGTCATGGTTGTCCCAAAGGTGCTTTTTCAAGAGGCAACTGAAGACATTTTGCTTCTCATCCAAGAAGCTTCTTCAGCTTTAACTGGATGGTGGGGAAGGGAAGGATTTATGCGCCTTGCAGACAGTTGGCCATTTGCATCCTTTTAGAGGGTCGTTGAGGCCACTGGGAGATTTATCTGTGTCCTCAGAGTCATCTGAATGATGCAAATGGCCATGGAGCCTTCTTGGAACTTCTGAAAGGATTGCGTTGTAGACTGGAAATAGATGTCATATCCCTCCCCCTCTATTGAGAGAGGGTTGTTCAGTTTGGACACAGATGGCCTCTTTGACCCCTCTTTCAAATACGGCAGCTAATTTTTCAGGCAACTCAGGGCGGCTCCCAATAAAATTATTTTTAAAATTGCAAAACACACTGCGGTTAAAACATACAAGATTAAAAACAAGAAAAACAACAAAGATGGTACCAATCCGTGAACACATACCCCACTCATCTAATCTCCCAGCACTGGAGGCTGGGTGGAACTCTCAAAAGAAAAATACATTGCCCTACACACACACACACCTTTTAATTGTACTGAGGGCTGCATT
Source organism: Coluber constrictor foxii (assembly GCA_038048745.1). Taxonomy (NCBI): domain Eukaryota; kingdom Metazoa; phylum Chordata; class Lepidosauria; order Squamata; family Colubridae; genus Coluber; species Coluber constrictor. The sequence continues at coordinate 83,165,915 of CM075965.1, read as the reverse complement.
ATTTAGAATAGAAGGGAAGGGAAGGGAAGGGAAGGGAAGGGAAGGGAAGGGAAGGGAAGGGAAGGGAAGAGTAGAACAGAACAGAACAGAACAGAACAGAATTCTTTATTGGCCAAGTGTGATTGGCGACACAAAAAAATTGTCTTTGGTGCATACGCTCTCAGTGTACATAAAAGATACATCCGTCAAGATTCATAAGGTACAACACTTAATGATAGTCATAGGGAAACAGTCAATATAAATCGTAAGGATACCAGCAACAAGGTTACAGTCATAAGTGGGAGGAGATGGGTGATAGGGACGATGAAATTAATAGTAATGCAGACTATCATACCAGTGGTGAAATCCAAATTTTTTTACTACCGGTTCTGTGGGCGTGGCTTGGTGGGCATGACAGGGGAAGGATACTGTAAAATCCCATTCCCTCCCACTCCTGGGGGAAGGATATTGCAAAATCTCCATTCCCACCCCATTCTGGGGCCAGTAGAGGTGGTATTTACCAGTTCTCCGACCTACTCAAAATTTCCACTACCGGTTCTCCCGAACCTGTCAGAACCTGTTGGATTTCACCCCTGGTCATAGGGTACAAGTAAGCGATCAAATCATATTAGAAAACAATCCATATAAATCATAAGGATCCCAGCAACAAGGTTACAGTCATACGGTCATAAGCGGGAGGAGGATTGTTATTTAATTCTTATTGGTTTTTTTGATTGTTATTTAAATTGGATTGTTATTTAAAATGCTTTTATAAACAGGCAGTCAAATTAATGCAGGCACCAATTGCCTTCTCTCTTGTCTCCCTCCTGTTTCACACGGGCTCAGGTTGGTGCTGTCCTCTGTCTCGGATTATTTTGCAGCCATGTTTACTAACGATGTCCGAGAGGCCAGACAAGAAGAAATCAAAATGGAAGGCGTGGAACCCAATGCATTATGGGCATTGGTGCAGTACGCATATACAGGTAAAAGCAAGTATTTTTAAAGACAAGCAAATGCTAAACTCTATGGGTCCTTTTACCAAGCTGAAGATTCCCCACTTTGTATACAGTGTGTGAATTATAATAATAGCCATAAATACTGATCTAGAGATAGCAAGGCCTCGTGTGTGTTGTTGTTGTTTTTTTAAAGCTAATTTCAGAGGGATAAAAGGGTGCTTTTGCTCAAACTACTCGAAAGTGTTTTCCCAAAGAAATGTGAATATTTAAATGCACTAATTATGTTGTTTTATTCATTTCCCTTAAATCGTCTCCCAACATTGGGATGATTCGAATCTTATTTTATGTTCTTCTAAAGCAGAGCAAGCAGTTCTTAAAAGTTTCAAGACATAATAGAAGAACAGAGTTGAAAGGGACCTCGGAGGTCTTCTAGTCCAACCCTTCCTGCTCAAGACAGGAGATCCTATACCAGTGATGGCTAACCTTTTTGCCATCACGTGCCAAAAGAGGGGGGAGTGCGGTGGGGTCACACGCACGCGTGCCCACATCCATAATTCTATGCGCCCCCCCCCCGTGTTCCCCCCCCCCCCCCCCCGCTTTTGGCACGGTGGGCCCGGTAGGCCCATTTTTTGCTCTCCCCAGGCTCCAGAGCCTTTCTAGGAGCCTGGGGAGGGCAAAAACGCCCTCCCCCCCCCTCCGAGGCCCTCCGAAGGCCGGAAACAGTGTGTTTCCTGACTTCTGGTGGCCCCAGAAGGTCTGAAAATCAGCTGGCTGGCACACGCATGCATGCCGGAGCTGAGCTCACGTGTCCACCAATATGGCTCCTCATGCCACCTGTGGCACCCGTGCCATAGGTTCGCCATCACAGCCCTATACCACGGGTGGGCAACTGTGGCCCTTTTACAACCTGTGGACTTCAACTCCCAGAATTCCTGAGCCAGCTTGGCTGTCCCAGGAATTCTGGGAGTTGAAGTCCACAGGTTGTAAAAGGGCCCACAGTTGCCCACCCCTGCTCTATATATCATTCCAGAGGCCTTCCACTCTGTAATTGTTCTCAATGTTAGGAAATTTCTCCTTAATTCTAGCTGGTTCTCTCCTTGATTAGTTTCCATCCATTGCTCCTTGTCCTGCCTTCTGGTGCTTTGGAGAAGAGGTCGACACCCCCCCATCCCTCTTCTGTGTCACAGCCCCTCATTTATTGGAACCCTGCTATCATGTCTCCCCTAGTCTGTCTTTTCATCAAACGAGACACACCCAGTTCCAACCTTTTTTTTGTTTCAGAGGGCATTGTCTTTTTTTTTTATTAAAAAAGTTTTACAATACAAAATTTTTTCATTTCCCCCCCAACCCCCTGTACCTCCCTCCACCCCAACCCCATTCCCCCCATCTCCCCCTTGACTTCCGCTACAATTATTAAAAATTTTAAAAAAGAGAAAAAGAAGGAAAAAGAAAAAAAAACCCAGTACATATAAGAAAATAATATAACAAATAAACCTATAAGTAATAACTTTTTTCTAAAATTAGCAATATTGCAATAAAGAAAACTAATAATAATAAAATTTACCTCATTAAACAACCATCAATCATCAATATTCATTTATCAATCAATAAGATACTTATATTTAAACCCAATTAAAAAATATCATACCTTTCTCTAATCCATTAATATTAACATTACTAATTAAATACCAAGATCAATCCCCTTATAATAAAATATAATATATAAAACATATTTCTATTCTAATAGAATATAATATATGATTATACATATATAATTATAATTATACAATTATATCCAAAAGATTTTTTCCATCTCAATAATCCATGTTTCAATCTTCTCTTCATCTTGATTGAAGTTAAATATACTTTCTTCCAACGTAATTCCAATAAGCTTCATCTTCCAGCTGCCCCATTAGCAAGAAACATCACTCCATATAAAAATCCCCCCGAGTGACCTTATATTGATAATATCCAACCACGAAGGTATTTTATAATCCTCTAGGTAGACCATTCAGACTAGCTAATGCTGTACCTAAAAAGAAAGAAAAAAAAACAAATGCAGCTCCTCCTAAACTTCAGGCCTCATATATATAAAAAAAACCTAGAAACCGCATTCCCAGATGTTCCTTTAATAAGGCATTGTCTTTTTACGAGAGAAGAAAATAGTGCCTGAATTCACTCATTGTGCTGAATCATGGTTTGCGTGACCATGATTTCCTGAAGGGACCAACCACAATGGACCGGGATCACATGCCACGATGAGTGAACAAACCGTGTTAATGATTGAGAGCATGTTGCCTGCTGTCTTTTTTTCACGTCTGGAGAGACCGGTGGATCTGCGTCTGTCTCTTCCAGCTTGGCCGGGACCCAAATGATTCACTTCGTTCGCTTGTTTCCCAACCTCAGCAATTTTTAAAATGTGGCTCCCTGGGGAACCTTAGCACTGAAAGTCCTCACATCTGAAAGTTGCTGAGGCTGAGAAACAATGGAATAGAGCCCCTAGGACAGGGGTCTGCAACCTGCGGCTCGGGAGCCGCATGTGGCTCTTTCACCCCTTTGCTGCGGCTCCCTGTCACTCAAAATATGCGTTGCAACCGCCAATGTGCAACACCTGCTGGCACGTGATTTATTGAGCTTTTCAACCTCCGGTAGGCCATGGATAACTCCAAGAGAATAAAAGTTTCAGAAGAAAACAGAACATTTAATTCAAATACATATGCTAGTTTTGTGGCCGCTCAGGCATGGGAAGAGTTTTGTGGCTCCCGGTGTTTTCTTTTGTGTGGGAAACGGGTCCAAATGGCTCTTTGAGTGTTTAAGGTTGCAGACCCCTGCTTTGGACGAGTACCACTGCCTTTGCATTCGTCATTCAGATGTTAACATGCCCCTTGAGGTTTTTGCCTGATTTTTGTCTGATTTCTGCATGTCAACTGCCTGCCCATTGAAAACCCTCCAAACTTGGCAACTTTAAGACTTTTGGACTTCAACTCCCAGAATTCCCCAACCAGCATGGCTGGCTGAATTCTGGGAGTTGAAGCCCGCAACTCTTTAGGCTGTATCAAAGAAATAACATTCTGGGGAAAGAAATATAAAAAAGTGGATTGGGTTGAAATATATACCACACTTAAAATGAAATACTGTTTATGCTCCTAAAGTAGTTTATTGTTTGGATTATATTAGATTTGCTCAGGAAAGCATACTTGCTACCTACCATAGAATAATGTCATTCATGATTTTTTTTAAAATTGACTTTTCTTTGGGTGTTTTTAGCTTTTGGTACAAAATTGTTAAAGGCTGCTGAAATTTCTGGAATATAACACTTCCTTAGGGGAAAAAATGACACTTTTTTGGGGAAAAAAACAAGGCAAGGTAGTACTTAAACCTGAAAAAAAAAATCAGAATTATACTAGAACATAGGTGAAAAAATTTCTTGAATCAAGTTTCACTCACCTGCCCTTTTTCCAGAAGTTTCTTGGTCATTCCTGCCTGTCTTACACCTGTGACATTTCTTGGCGATCCCTATCCAAATCCTTATTTCAGTTCCATCAGCTTTTTGTTAGAACTGTCTCAAGAACCAACTTTATAGCATTATAAACTATAGTTAAGGCCCTCATTCCCACATTGTGGGTTTTCCGTTAAAAACCTCTGATGGCAGATTTCCAAAATGCGGAAATAAGTTGAAGGGGTTTTTCATATTTTTATTCTTGCCTAAACCATAACTAGTTGTTTGATTGGGTAACAATGGCCTTTCATCATGCGTAGTAACTCTGTTTTAAACCGTCCTAGGTCGTCTCGAATTAAAAGAAGATAACATTGAATGCCTGCTATCTACAGCTTGTATTCTTCAGCTGTCTCAGGTTGTGGAAGCTTGCTGCAAGTTTTTAATGAAGCAGCTTCACCCTTCAAATTGCCTTGGAATCCGCTCTTTCGCCGATGCACAGGGTTGCACAGATTTGCACAAAGTGGCTCACAATTACACCATGGTATGCGGTTCTTAAAACGTTCGTTTTATTTATGGAGAAAGCATTCCACAATATCATTCTCCTCTTCGTCATTATCCTAGATGTGTTTATTCAGACTTCTGTTTTATTTCCAAAGAATGTAGAAGAGAGCATAGAATCCCTCTTACTCTTTCGTAAAACCTTTATCTCTCTATATAAAAACGAAAATCACTCATGCATTAATCACTAAATCTCCAGAACCGTAAAGCCTACAAACTTGAAATTTGCCACGTATGTTCCTCTTGGCTTCTAGGTGCTCACTAAGAAAGTATTTTTCGAAATGACCATCAGAGCATTAGTACCGTATTTTCCGGCGTATAAGACGATTGGGCGTATAAGACGACCCTCCTCAGAGCCATTTAAGGCTCATCAGAGCCTTTCGGGATGGTCTGCCTGGTTACAGGAGAATGAGACCCGGCGTATAAGACGACCCCCGACTTTTGAGAAGATTTTTGTGTGTTAGAAAATAGTCTTATACGCAGGAAAATACAGTATTTCCTATATTATTATAACCCGCTCTGTTGCCAATTACCCTGTTTCCCCCAAAACAAGACCTCCCCTGATAATAAGCCTAATCGGGCTTTTGAGCGCATGGTAATAAGGCTAAGCGCTTATTTCAGGGTTCAAAAAAATATAAGGCAGGGTCTTATTTTCGGGGAAACACAGTAGTTAGACGTTCTACTCCCCTTCCCAGAGTTATTATATCGAAAAAAACTCTGGAGAGAATGGGATAGCATAGGATAGGCTTCTGTGGGGCAAGCCTCATGGAAAGAAGGGGCTAGAAAGCCTGAGGGAGAGAAAGGGGATAGGATAGGAGAGGCTTCTGTGGGGCAAACCTGAGGGAGAGAAGGGGAGAGGAGAGGATCTAACGGGCCAAGCCTGAGGGAGAGAAGGGGGATAGGAGAGGATCTGTAGGGCCAGCCTGAGGGAGAGAAGGGGGAGAGGAGAGGATCTAGCCTGAGGGAGAGAATGGAGAGAGGAGAGTATCTGTGCGGCAAGTCTGAGGGAGAGAAAGGGAGAGGAGAGGATCTATGGGGCCAAGCCTGAGGGAGAGGAGGGGAGAGGAGAGGATCAATGGGGCCAAGCCTGAGGGAGAGAAGGGGGAGAGGAGAGTATCTGTGGGGCAAGCCTGGGGGAGAGGAGAGGATCTGTGCGGCAAGCCTGAGGGAGAGAAGGGGAGAGGAGAGGATCAATGGGGCCAAGCCTGAGGGAGAGAAGGGGGAGAGGAGAGTATCTGTGGGGCAAGCCTGGGGGAGAGGAGAGGAGAGGATCTATGGGGCCAAGCCTGAGGGAGAGAAGGGGAGAGGAGAGGATCAATGGGGTAAGCCTTAGGGAGAGGAGAGGAAAGGCCGATCATAACTACTCATTAATTTTCAAACTCTTAAGTGTCGATTTATCAAGGCCGATCACATAATTTCGTAGCGGAGCACAGGTCAGCTAATCCTCAACTTACAACAGTTCATTTAGTGACCATTCAAAGTTACAATGGCGCTGAAAAACGACTCATGACTCTTTTTCACACTTTACGACCGTTGCAGCATCCCCATTGGTCATGTGATTTACATTCAGATGCTTGACAACTGACTCACTTTTATGACGGTTGCACTGTCCCCGGTGTGTGTATGTGTGTGTGTTGGGTCACATGACCCATTTTGCGACCTTCCGACAAGCAGAGTCAACGGGGAAAGCCCGATTCACTTAACAACCAGTGTTACGAATTTTATCAACTGCAGGGATTCACTTAACCAATGTGGCAAGAAAAGTCGTAAAATGGGACAAAACTTCACTTAACGAATTTCTCGCTCAGCAACATGGGCTCGATTGCGGTCGTAAGTCGAGGACGACCTGTACAACATGTTCCACTTCATGGCTGTAACAATTGTGACTGAGGTTATGTGTCTGAGATACTTTGAACTCTTAGGAAGAGCACTTAAATCTGTACAAATTCCAAAAACATTAAACAATAGTATTTGGAACAAACTAAGATCTCTATTATAACTTTGAATAGTCACTAAAGGAATGATTTTAAATCAAGGACTACTTGTATATTATTTTTGACACCTGAATTATTACTCCCCGGTGATTTCTGATACATTATTTTGCTATTCTTTTAAATCACTGATACTTTTCTTTCTCCTTTATTAATTTATTGAGATATTTTATAGCATTTTCCTTTGGGCTAAAGCCATGGAAATAGCCTCTTTTTCAAAGGCTATTGGCATTGAAAGAAAAAAAACACACACAAAAACACTCTTCTAGCCTTTAATAGTTTGAGTTGAATATAATTTAAATTAAGGTGGTTTTTAAAAAGTGTTTTTCCAGACTAATTAGTTGTGCTACGTCAATTCTTCCCAGGGCCTTTTGGGGAGAAAAAAAAAAGAGATTTAATTCCAACGGAGACGTGAAATTGAATTTTAGTAATAAGGAGCACCGTAGAAGCACTTCCTTTGGCTGGAAATATACGTTGCCATGGAAACAGTACAGAAATGTGTAGGCCAATTGAATCTTCAATTAGAGTAAATCTCTACTAATTTCATTTGCTTAAAAGCTCCTTGAAATCAAAAAAAATGTAAAAGAGCAGCCATTTTGCCCTCGTTTTTGCAATGTGGGTACCGACACTACAGGGAGTCCTCCACTTACGACCACAGCTGAGCTCAAGATTTCTGTTGTTAAATAAATAAATAAAACTCCCTGTAGTGTCTGTTAATTTTTTTTTAAAAAGGGTTTTGGGATTAATTGTGTGCTTTTTACAATATCTGGACGCCGGGATCAGAACACGTGATCCTACTTAACACTTCTTGTCATTTGTAGGAGCACTTCATGGAAGTCATTAGAAACCAAGAATTCCTCCTGTTACCGTCCACTGAAATTGCAAAGCTGTTAGCTAGTGATGATATGAACATTCCTAGCGAAGAGACTATTCTTAATGCGTTGCTCACTTGGGTGCAACACGATTCGGAACAACGGAAGAAAGATCTCAGTAACCTCTTAGCGTACATCAGACTCCCTTTACTGGCACCACAGGTGAGTAAATGACATTCCCTACAGCCCATCATCTGTCTTCAGATCTCTCAATAACTTAAGATATCGCCACTTAATGGTCTCTTACACGGAGAGTTTTCCTTTTTTAAATAACGGCAGTTGCTGCAAAAGACCCAAAAGACCCCTTGCACAAGCCGTGTGTGTGTGTGTGTGTGTGTGTGTGTGTACAGGTAATATCTCGGGTTTCTTCCCGTGTATATATATAATGTAATTGCTTATTTGCCTTCATCGGTCAGCCACACCCCCATCTCATGACTCCGCCCTGTAACGGTCAAATATTTATTTTATTTTATTTTCGTAGGTTTTTATGTGCATCATTCTTTATGCCAGGCATTTCCTACGTAAATCAAGATGTTTCACAGCCATAGTTCAGTGAAATCTCATTCACTAGTTTCTAGGCTTTCTCAGACATCAAAGCAGCATTTTGCTGTCTGGAGACTTAGGAGAAACTGAGATAGATCTATTTCTGGCTTATTTGCCTTCATCGGTCAGCCACACCCCCATCTCATGTCTCCCCCCCTCTAACTGTCAAATATTTATTTTATTTTATATTCATAGGTCTTTATGTGCATCATTCTTTAGGCCAGGCTTTTCCTACGTAAATCAAGATGTTTCACAGCCATAGTTCAGTGAAATCTCATTCACTAGTTTCTAGACTTTCTCAGACATCAAAGCAGCATTTTGCTGTCCGTTTGGAGACTTAGGAGAAACTGAGATAGATCTATTTCTGGCTTATTTGCCTTCATCGGTCAGCCACACCCCCATCTCATGTCTCCCCCCTCTAACGGTCAAATATTTATTTTATTTTATTTTCGTAGGTCTTTATGTGTATCATTCTTTAGGCCAGGCTTTTCCTACGTAAATCAAGATGTTTCACAGCCATAGTTCAGTGAAATCTCATTTACTAGTTTCTAGGCTTTCTCAGACATCAAAGTAGCATTTTGCTGTCTGTTTGGAGACATATATATATATATATATATATAAATCATGCATGTCTTTTCTGAATTTAAAAAAATGGTTTTTGAATGATCAACTGAAAGAAGGCCAATTCACACAAGGGTGTGATCAAATTATTGCTGTCATTTCAGGCATTGAAAATTAGAGGAGAGATTTCTGCTATCCCATTAAAAGGGAGAGGTTCTGACCTAGGCTTCCCCAGCAGCACGAAGCCGAGTCCTCATCCCGATAAACCTCTTTTATTTGAATTTACAGTGAATTCCTCTCTAGCAAAGTCTTTCCTCTCCCACAGTCTTTCAAGATAGTTCACAATTACCGACCTTTATCAGGCTTGGAGAGTGGCCGGGCTGATATCTTTCAGAGGCCCGCAATACTTGGCAAGAATGCAGGAATGAACTAATTGCCTCCTGCAAACTCCACTCCCCTTTTGCTCCTCTTTTATTCCCTCTGGGAGGGGCCACTCATCATCCACCTGTGGCCTTAACTCCCAAGTCGACCCTTGTTCCTTAGCTGTTCCCTTCGTCTAGCAACTTTCCGCATGCACGCATCGGGAACAAGCTCCAGCTGTTTATCTGCCCCACTGATATCCGAATCCAGAGGTAGTTGATAACTGTCGGATGGCCCTGGCCCCCTCTCTGCCTCTGACGCAGAGCACTCTTCAGAGCCTTCCCCAGACTCTAGGACTGGCCCATGTTCCTCCACAACCTTCTCATGGTCTGAGTCTGCCACCAGCATCTGCTGGCGGGCCACAACAGGAGACAGCTTTGCTGATCCATTCAAAAAATTCTTACCAGGGCAAGATTATAATATAAACTCAGTTAAATGTTTATTGGGAATTCCACCAGCGATGCGAATTCCTCAGGCAGGACTCGTCCTTTGTTCAGCGAGAACGTAAATTCATGATGCCTTAATTAAATACTTTACAAACCTATCTCAGTGCAGGGTGGTATATCCTTGGTTAAGGAAAGCTTCAACGCACTAAAACATCAGGAGATATGGAAATGAGCCTTTTGTAGTCTGTTCCAATTATGCATAAATATGGCTGTGTTTTAGTCACCTGGGGAGATGAGAGCTGAATTTGTTTCAAATAAGCCATCATCATGTAGATTTGTTCTGTGGCCCGGTAGATTGAAACAGACTTCCAAAGAGCCGGTTACTGATATTTATAATTTTACATAAAATAGTTCCAGGCTGTAGAATCTTAAAACGCCAAACTATGCCAATGACTGTGATTAATGGGAAATGGTAGTTTTAAATTTCTGGGCATTTATATCTCGAAGGACCTCTCATGGACTATGAATATTAATATGCTTGTGAAGAAGGCTCAGAAGAGGCTGTACTTCCTGAGAATGCTCAGGAAGATAAATCTATCTCAGCATCTACTTCTGTCCTACTATCGCAGCACCATTGAGAGTGTCCTGACATACGGCATTCTTGCATGGTATGGGAGCAGCTCTGTAGCGACAAAAAAGCTCTGCAGAGAATCATTAAAACTTCCCAGAATATCATCGGCTATCAGCCCTGGAATCTTCGAATCTCGCTGTTTGAGGAAGTTGCATAACATTCTCAGAGACTCTTCCCATCCTGCTCACAATCTTTTTGGACTGTTGCCTCCTGGCAGAAGATACCGAACAATTAAAACTCGGACCACATGTTTTCTGAATCGTTTTCATCCCAGAGCTATAATTGCACTCAACCATGAACGAAAGGGCCACCATCAGTGAGCTGTTGGACAGCATTACTTGGTCTGTTGTGTGGATGTTTGGGTGGTTTAGGGCTGGGAAATTGTGGTGGGTGGGAGTGTGTTTGGGGATTGTTATGTGTGTTGGACCTGGTCTTTGGGTGTTAAGTGAATTTCGTTGTATGGGTATACTGTGTATACACGTACAATGACAATAAAGTTGTTGTTGTTGTTGTTGTTGTTATTATTATTATTATTATTATTATTATTTAGATTTGTTCCGTGGCCGGTAGATTGAAACAGACTTCCAAAGAGCCAGTTACTGATAGTTATAATTTTACATAAATTGTTCCAGGCTGTAGAATCTTAAAATGCCAAACTATGCCAGTGACTGTGATTAAGGGGAAATATTATCGAACCCTACTGACATGAAGGTTTTGTATATACTATCAGAGAAGGGCTGAGTCAAGAGAGGAACCAGCCTGGAATCATTACGTTCCCACAAACTATCTTAAGTCCAACACCTCTTAAATTCCGTTGACTTTTATCTAAAACCAATTTAATTCTGACCGTTAGTTGATTCTTACGTATAGGCGGTCAGGCCCGGAAGCCATCTTTTTCGTTGGATCTTCAGGGCTGCCACATTTACTACTACTGTGGGAAACTGGGAGGAGGGATTGTATGGAGCCAGGGTGATATATATTCATATTAAAATTCCTTTCTCAGAAAGTCAAGGACATCCTGCCCTGCACCTGGATGGCTGGAACTGGGAGGCATCTCCAGTTAGAGATGGATCATATGATGGACATCTTGGTGTGGGGCAGGGACTTGAACTTTCTTTTGGGTGGGGAAAACCTGGAAGCTTTCAGATTCGGTTTTTCCCAGATGTGCTTGTTGTGGTCCGCCAGCCGCTTATGGAGCTGGCAGCAGAGTCAGACAGTGAGGAGGCTGGGGAGGGCCAGTCCTGGAGTCTAGGGAAGGCTCGCACGAGGGCTCTGTGTCGGAGGCAGAGATGAGGCCAGGGCCATCTTGGAGTTATGTGCAGACTCCGGAGCCTTCAGAGTCGGACATCAGAGAGGCAGAGGAACAGGAGGAGCCTGTTATTAGTGCGGACATGCACAGAGCTGCCAGAAGACAAGAACAGTTAAAACAAAAGGGACAACTCGGGAGTAAGGCCTGGAGATGATTGGCCCCTCCCATAAGGCTTAAAAGAGGAGCAAAGGCACGTGGGCCCTTTGCAGGAAAGCAAGGTTGTTAATTCTGTTCCCAGTTGGCATCTCTGTTTGATTCTGGACTCAATGTGGCTTTGCCAAGTAGGTTCTTTGGCAGGGTGTCAAGGGAGATAAAGGTTGGTGATTATCCCAAAGGACTTCTCCCGAAGGACATTTTGCAACTAATTGTGCCTCAGCTGTGAATGAACGTAATTCACAGTTGTTGCAATAAAAGAGGTTTTTGGGACTACTCGTGTGTTTTAATGACTCAGGAAGCCTAGGTCACAACAGTGCCAATATGACATCTCTAAGGAAATGGAACTTGGAGGAAACGCAAGCCTCGGAGTTTTCTTTTCTCGGGGGTGTTACTTGGAACCCTGACGTTAACCCGAATCTGAAAGCTTCCAGGATTCAGCCATGGATCATCCTAACTGGAAATTAATGTGTGGCCCCAATTCTTAGTGCATGACACAGTCCCACACTCAAAAGTCTGCACCATTGTTTGTTTCCCTGTCATGTATATTCACTTTGGAGGAAAAAAATGGTCACAATCCTGAGTGTCTATCCATCTAGAGCGTGATAGTCCAAATAACTAAAACGAATAGCTCCCTTTTCTATGTCAGCCTTAAAATTAATGACAAACCAGCTGCCGTCTTGCGTGCATGGTGGTCAGCTGTAAAACAGTTGTTTAACATGGCACGCTCAGAAAAGTGCAAAAGATCTATCACTTCGTTATTAACCTGTCAGATCCGGTTCACTGAATTCTTACCTGATTTCCAGCTTTGTCTCCCTAACTCTAACCAGAGGAAATGGCAGTGACCCGCTGCGCATGTGGTTAAATATTTTCAGGAAGGGCTTATTTTCGGGGAAGGCTTATTGGTTTAGCCTCTCTGGTGCAATCCATAACAGAAAGTATGCTTTATGGCTTTATTGAATCCGTAGAATCTACGGATTCTAAATTTGCAGCAGTTACAAGCCCATAAAGCACAGAACTGGATAGCAGTAATGCGTAATTTCTAAATTCTACATGTTTATTGCAGTGTTAGTTAAACTGGCTGCAGCACAAATACTTAGCGTGAAAGTTTCATCTGACAGAGCAATTGCCACTTTGGGTAAATGGATTTTTATCCTAGAGAAAAATACTTAAAGCCTGCTTTGATGTACGAAAGCTGAAATTTTTAGTACTAGTGCTTGTCCTTCTTATGCTCTGATTATTGCAAATCATTTATTAAGCATACATACTAATGATAGGTTAGAAGAGATGATATCCACAGTGCCAGATTACCGTATTTTTCGGAGTATAAGATGTAGCGGAGTATAAGACGCACCTTAGTTTCTGGGGAGGAAAATAAGAAAAAAGCTGATTGGCAGGTGGATTGGCCTCCTCCAAGGAATACCCCCAATCAGCTGTTCCCAGAGGTGAATTTTAGCAACAGGTTCTTTGGTTGTGAGTTCTGTGCCTTGCTTTTTTTTCTGATACTTCTGAAACTCTGTTTTAGAAAAAACTTTCTTTTCTGCCTCCGAAAGCCTCCGAAACAGAGCTTCAGGAAAAAAAGCCTCAGAATCTCTGTTTGGGGGTCTTCTTTTCTGAAGCTTCATTTCTGATGGTTTTTTCAGCCTCTGAAACCTCCGTTTGAGAAGCTGGGAGGGGCTACATTCGGAGTATAAGACGCACCCAGATTTTCACCCTCTTTTTTGGGAGAAAAAGGTACGTCTTATACTCTGAAAAATACGGTAATTTGCATTCCATGCTGGCTTATTCCCGATCCACTATTACGGTTTAGCAATTCAGCACGTTTTATTTTTCCTTTTGCCTAGTTTCTAGCCGACATGGAAAACAACGTACTCTTTAGAGATGACATTGAATGTCAAAAACTCATCATGGAGGCGATGAAGTACCATTTGTTGCCAGAGAGAAGGCCCATGTTGCAAAGCCCTCGCACAAAGCCTAGGAAATCTACTGTGGGCGTCCTGTTTGCAGTGGGAGGCATGGATGCTACTAAAGGTATATTGGTTTATAATAAAAATTTAAAAGCTAATCCACTGTACGGGAAATCCTATTCGCTTAAGAACCGTGTCACTAATGCAAGGGCGTCAAACTCCAGGCCCGAGGGCCGGATCGGGCCTACAGGGTGCTTAGATCTGGCCGGTGGGGCCATCCTGGAAACAGCAAAGAATCAGACTGTGGTGCCAACGAAAATAGAGCATGCAGCCTTCCCGAGCTCCGTTTTCGCTAACAGAGGGTTGTAGGAGGTCATCGCTGCCGAAAACAGAGCTGGGAGCCCGTTTTTTTGCTGGCAGAGCGCTCAGGCCATCTCAGGCGTCCCCAACATGAATGACCTCGAGCTGGCCACACCCACCCCGGCCAGCGTTGAAATCCAAATTTGTGGGCGTGACTTGGTGGCCGTGGTGTGGCTTGGGCATGGCAGGGGAAGGATACTGCAAAATTACTTCTTGGTTGGATTACTGTAACGCCCTCTACATGGGGCTGCCCTTGGGACATATCCGGAGACTCCAGTTAGTCCAGAATGCGGCCGCGCGGGTAGTTACGGGGGCTTCTTGTTACTCCCGTGTTTCACCTCTCCTGCGCGGGCTGCACTGGCTACCGGTTGTTCTCCGGGTTCGTTTCAAGGTGCTGGTTTTAACCTATAAAGCCCTACATGGCTTAGGCCCGGGGTACTTACAGGATCACCTCCTGCCTTCCTCCCACCGTCCAGTGCGCTCCCACAGAGCGGGCCTCCTCCGGGTGCCGTCAGCCAAGCAATGTCGGCTGACGACCCCCAGGGGGAGGGCTTTCTCTGTCGGAGCCCCGACCCACTGGAATAGTCTTCCCACCGACCTCAGGACGGCTCCCGACCTCCCCTCCTTCCGCCGGGGATTAAAGACATGGCTGTTTAAAGAACATTACGATCGTGGGGTTATATAGCCTTTTAAGAATTATTTTAATGGATTTTAATGTGTTTTAATTGTGTTTATTGTGATTTGTATTCATGATTGTTGTAAGCCGCCCTGAGTCCTTGGGGAGAATGGCGGCATATAAATCACATAAATAAATAAATAAAATCTCCATTCCCACCCTACTCTGGGGCCAGCCAGAGGTGGTATTTGCCGGGTCTCAGAACTACTCACAATTTCCGCTACCGGTTCTCCAGAACCTGTCAGAACCTGCTGGATTTCACCCCGGCCCCCTGAGGTCAAACACAACCCTGATGCGGCCCTCAATGAAGTTGAATTTTACACCCCTGCACTAACGTAACAACTCCAGGGATACACATAAGAAATGTGGCAAGAAAGGTCGTGAAAAGGGGTAAAACTCACTTAACAAATGTCTCACTTAACAACACGAATTTTGGGCTCAGTTATGGCCGTAAATTGAGACTACCTGTACTTGAGAGTTTCATGAGCAACTAATTGGTGTAATCACCTGTACAGTTCAAGTATAAATAGAAATCACGATTTGGATCTGGCCTATTTACCGTATTTTCCGGCGTATAAGACGACTGGGCGTATAAGACGACCCTCCTCAGAGCCATTTAAGGCTCGTCAGAGCCTTATGGGCTGGTCTGCCTGGTTACAGGAGAATGAGACCCGGCGTATAAGACGACCCCCGACTTTTGAGAAGATTTTTGTGTGTTAGAAAGTAGTCTTATACGCAGGAAAATACAGTAATTAGGAAGACTATCCGGACCTTCTGTATGGAGTCCTACCTGTTTCATTTGTGTAGAACTGCTATTATTATTCCAAGAACTCCTTTTTTAAAAAACATATATTATACCATTATTAAGGAGCGACCAGCATTGAGAAATACGATCTCCGAACCAATATGTGGACTCCTGTTGCAAATATGAACGGGAGAAGGTTACAGTTTGGAGTCGCCGTGTTAGACGATAAATTGTACGTCGTCGGAGGTAGAGACGGGCTAAAAACATTGAACACTGTGGAGTGTTATAACCCCAAGACGAAAACATGGAGCGTGATGCCACCCATGTCAACCCACAGGCATGGGCTTGGTATGTATAAATATATGCATTTCTTGTTTTTTTAAAAAAAGAGTTATGAGTTGAGCTCTTACTAGATTAACTCAA
>CM075965.1:82970006-83145006 GCA_038048745.1 Coluber constrictor foxii | reverse complement strand
AGTCTCACAACACTCGGCTAAATTTTTTGTAGATGATTGAAAGCAAGTTATGGCAAACCATGCATGATAAACTGCTCCAACTTCAAGTTTAAACTCAAGCTTCGTTGATAATGATCTCATACGCGCATTTTCCTTGATAAGACGTTAAAGGCTGATCTTAATCAACAGAATAAAGAATTATTAGAAAACAGGAAAGATTGCTTCATCCTGATGAACTCGACCTGCGAAACATTTGCAATGTTGTTTTTCAGACTTTTCAAACTTTCACTTTATTATTATTTTTTCCCGCAACAGTTAGAAGTAATTCAGCGTCGGCTTGAGCTTTTTCTCATTCCATTGTGCCTGGAAACGGATAGCTAATGTTACCTCTCTAACATTTCTATGTATGTTCACAGGCTCTACGCGATAGGCGGCCGAGATGGAAGTTCATGCTTGAAGTCCGTAGAATGCTTTGACCCGCACACGAACAAGTGGACACCCTGCGCTCAAATGTCCAAACGAAGAGGGGGCGTGGGAGTAACGACCTGGAATGGCTTCCTGTATGCTATCGGGGGTCACGATGCACCAGCTTCTAACTTGACATCAAGGCTGTCCGATTGTGTAGAAAGGTACGATCCAAGAGTGAAATCCAGCAGGTTCTGACAGGTTCTGGAGAACCAGTAGCGGAAATTTTGAATAGTTCAGAAAACCAGCAGATGCCACCTCTGGCTGGCCCCAGAGTGGGGAAGGAATGGGGGTTTTGCAGTATCCTTCCCCCAGGAGTGGGGAGGAAATGGGGATTTTGCAGTATCCTTCCCTTGCTACGCCCACTAAGCCACTCCTACCACGCCCACCAAGCCACGCCCACAGAACTGGAAGTAAAAAAATTTGAATTTCATGACTGGTACGATCCCAATAAATTGTTAACTTTGCTTAAGCTCGAAAGTTTGACACAGTCGTGTGGGTGGTCTTAACAGTTGTTGTTTCAACCATTGTGTTGTGTCACTCAATGTTCTGCCCCAGCTTCGGATTCCCAGAGAATGTGACACACACCAAGCTTCACAAACACTGTTTATTTCCAAACAAACCCCTTTCAAGAATACAGGCTTCCTGGGTAAAGGGTCCTTATCAAAGTTATTTATTTATTTATTTATTTATTTATTTATTTATTTATTTATTTATTTATTCATTCATTCATTCATTCATTCATTCATTCATTCATTCATTCATTCATTCATTCATTCAATTTCTATACCGCCCTTCTCCCGAAGGACTCAGGGCGGTGAACAATTAAAATGACATACATATGAATATAAATAATTAAGCCAGTTTGGCTCAACAGTAAAGAAACTTCAGCATAAGATTTAAAAAATTAGAAAAGATTTATGCCAGACCGGCTTGGTGAAAAAGAAAGGTCTTAACTGCACGACGGAAAGTACGAAGATCTGGGATCATTCGTATCCCTGGGGGTAACCTGTTCCAAAGGGTAGGTGCCCCAACAGAAAAGGCTCTTTCTCTGGGAACCACCAGTCGGCATTGCTTTAGTGATGGCACCCTGAGAAGGCCTACCCTGTGGGAGCGTACTGGTTGGTGGGAGGTTATCGGTTGCAGAAGGTGGTCTCGTAGATACCCAGGTCCTAAGCCATGGAGGAGTTTGAAGGTAAGAACCAACACCTTGAAGCGCACCCGGAAGACCACCGGAAGCCAGTGCAGCTCGCGCAGGAGTGGTGTCACATGTGAGCGCCATGTCACTCCCAATATCACCCGCGCAGCTGCATTCTGGGCCAGTTGGAGCCTCCGTGTGCACTTCAAGGGGAACCCCATGTAGAGAGCATTACAGTAGTCCAGACGGGAAGTGATGAGGGCATGAGTGACTGTGCGTAAGGAGTCCCGATCTAGAAAGGGCCGCAACTGGCGAATCAGGCGAACCCGATAAAAAGCACCCCTGGCCACGGCTGTCATATGCTCTTCTAAAGACAACCGTGTGTCCAGGAGGACACCTAAGTTGCGAGCCCTCTCTGTGGGGGCTAATGACTCGCCACCAATAGTCAGCGATGGTATCAGCTGGCTATATCGGGACGCCGGCATCCACAGCCATTCAGTCTTGGAAGGGTTGAGTCGGAGCCTGTTCTTCCCCATCCAGATCCGCACGGCTTCGAGGCACTGGGACATCACTGCAAGGGCATCATTGGGGTGGTCTGGGGTGGAGATGTAAAGCTGAGTATCATCAGCGTAAAGATGGCATTGCACTCCCAAACCACGGATGAGCTCACCCAGCGGCTTCACATAAATGTTGAACAAAAGAGGTGAGAGGACCGACCCCTGTGGCACCCCACAAATAAGGTGTCTTGAAGTCGACCTCTGCCCTCCTGCCAACACAGACTGTGACCGGTCAGAGAGATAAGAAGAGAACCACCGTAGAACAGTGCCTCCCACTCCTGGCCCTTCCAGCCGGCGCAGCAAGATACCATGGTCAATGGTGTCAAAAGCCGCTGAGAGATCTAATAAAACCAGGATAGAGGAACAACCTCTATCTCGAGCTCTCCAGAGATCATCAACCAATGCGACCAATGCCGTTTCAGTGCTGTAACCAGGCCTGAAGCCGGACTGGAACGGATCTAAATAGACAGTTTCATCCAAGTACTGCGGGAGTTGCTGTGCCACCACACTCTCAACAACCTTTGCCACAAAACGAAGGTTGGAGACAGGACGGTAGTTTGTTAGAACAGCCGGGTCCAGAGAGGGCTTCTTGAGGAGAGGCCTCACCACCGCCTCTTTCAAGGTGGAAGGTAAGAAACCCTCACATAGAGAAGCATTTATTATCTTCTGGAGCCAGCCTCGTGTAACCTCTCGGGAAGCCAGTACCAACCAGGAGGGACACGGGTCCAATAAACATGTGGTTGCGTTCAACTTCCCCAGTAACCTGTCCACATCTTCAGGGGTCACAGGGTCAAACTCATCCCAAATAACATTCTCAAGACTCGCCTCCATCACTTCGTCTGAACATATCCAGTCAGAGTCCAAGCCTTCCCGAATCTGAGTGATTTTATCGTGTAGATATTGTACAAAATCCTCAGCTCGACCTTGCAAGGCGTCTTCCCGTGCTCTTAGATGGAGAAGGGAGCGGGTCACCTTAAACAGGGTGGCTGGGCGATTATCTGCCGACGCAATAACAGCGGAAAAATAGTTATACTTTGCCGCTGCTATCGCCACTAAGTAGGTCTTAATAAATGATCTCACTAGTGTTCGGTCAGATTCGGAACGACTGGCTCTCCAACTACTCTCTAGGCGTCTTTTCCGGCGTTTCATCCTCCTCAACTCCTCGGAAAACCAAGGAGCCAGGCGACTTCGACGTCATATATTCAGGATATTCAGAACAAAGTCCAACAAAGGTTGGCAACCAGCCCAGAAAACCAGATATGAGAAGTCACTCGCTCTCCAATATGCTCTGTAGTAATGAGACGTTGTTTCTAGCAAGAAAGCACTAGCTGCGTGGGACTTAAATAGGCTAAGGGAATGGCCAGTTATCCTCAAGCCCTACTCTTGAGTAGACCTCCTCCTCCTGAGTAGCCATTCCTGCCTTTTGGCAGCCCTGCGTGCCCGAGCATTGAGGAGAGGCTCCTCCACTTCGCTCTCTCCACTGGAAGGAGCCTCTGGAGGTTCTGAAGGCCCTGGCTGAGTCTCTGCCTCTGGCATCACATCCTCTTTGGCCTCCTCGCTGTCTGACGCGAGTGCCGGCTGTGCAGGCTGCTGGCGCGACCCCACACCAGCCTCCTCATCGTCCGCACCACGATCCGCGCAGGCCGCTAGCGGGCCACAACGCTCAAAGGTTACTTGTCCACTTGTATAGACAGTCTTCTACTTAACAACAGTTCCTTTACCATTCGAAGTTACAGCATCGCTGAAAAAAATGACTTACGATCATTTTCCTCACTTAATGACCGTTGCCAACATCCTCTTGGTCACGTGATTGAAATTTGGATGCTTGGTTCCTCTTTAGGATGGTTGCGGTGTCCCAAGATCAGGGAATCCCCTTTTACGACTTTCTGACGAGCAAAGTTGACGGCAAAGCCAGATTCACTTAACTGTGGCAAGCGAGGTTGTAAAATGGAGCAACATTCACTTAGCAAGCGTCTCACGTAGCAACAGAAATTTTGCCCTCAGTGGTGGTCATAAGTCGAGGATTCCCTGTGTCGTGTTTTTGATACAGCGCAGATGTGTGCAAGGCACACGCGAGCGAAGGGAGCACTCTAATTTTTGATTCTGGATGAACTGGCTGTTAACTTACGTTATTATTATTATTATTTATTGAATTCGTTATACCGCCCTTCTCCCGAAGGACTCAGGGCGGTGAACAGCCAGGATTAAAATACATACAATATAAAATTTAAAATAATTTAAGACATATTTAAATAAATTTGGCCTCCCCAATTTAAAACCCCTTTCCCATAAAATTATGGGACAGCCCGTCTCTGGCAATGTGAAACCCATCTCTGCCTGTTTCTCTTAGCAACCTAAATTTTGGGTTCAATTGCGGTCCTAAGTTGAGGACTACCTGTAAACAATTCCCATGGGAACCAGAGGGGGTGTCCAAGACCTTACCTTTCATTGACTCATTATTTCACAAAAATCAAAACGGGGTGCAGAGGAGCAATATACAAACACACGCAGAGATTTTCGTGGTAGTTCTTCAGTGACGTAAAATGGAAACTTGCTTCTTCTTCTTTTCTTTTTTTTTAAATCAGATACGATCCCAAAACAGATGTGTGGACTGCTGTGGCATCCATGAGCATCAGCAGGGACGCGGTGGGTGTCTGCCTTCTTGGAGATAAGCTGTATGCCGTGGGAGGATATGACGGACAAGCCTACCTTAATACCGTCGAATCATACGATCCTCAGATAAATGAGTGGACACAGGTAACGTGGAGGTTAAGTGAGCTGACCAACACATCTGAGATTGTGGGGGGTCTTTGGTTGTATCCGAGTTTCGTTGTTTCTTTGAAGACATTTCATTACCAAACTAGGTAACCCCATCAGTGTTGGGAGGGAGTGGGCAGAGTTTGAACTTGGCATTTTGTTTCTTTTAATTTAAGTATTTTTTTAAAAAAAGAATATATTTTTGCTTCTTTTTTTCCATTCTGTATTACCAGTTGTCCTTCACTTACGGCCACAGCTGAGCCCCAAATTTATGTCGTTAAGTGAGGAAATTTGTTAAGTGAGTTTTGCCCCATTTTTACATCTTCTCTTGCCATCACGGCAGTTGTTAAATTAGAGATTCGGTTGTTCGGTGAATCCGGCTCCCCGCTTGACTTTGCTCGTCAGAAGGTCGCAAAAGGCAGCCTTTATGACACGGCAGCCGTCATAAATACGAGTCAGTTGCCAAGCATCCAAATGTGACCATGAGGATGCTGCAACGGTTGTAGGTTATTGTCCTTTGTTCTAGATGGAGGGGTTTTTTTGGTCTTTGATCATAAATATTTTCTTTAACTGTGGGATCAAGCTCCCAGAAAACTTTTTATTTTTTTCAAACATATGAGAAAGGACGTGGTATTAATAAGAGGCAAAAAAAAAAATGTCCATATGGTATGAGAAATTCAACAGTAATTCAAATTTGAAATACTTCCTTTTATTATTCCAACTGTGTACATTTTGGACTTAGAAATCGAATAAAATAAAATTCATCAAGGATTTTAGTTTAGCCTAGCAGGATTGATTTTAAAAAAAGGGGGGGGGGAACCATAGCAGAAGGATAAATGCTATATTAAGAAAATAATTTCTGTAGAGTTGCTGTAAGGTTGAGAAGCGTATAAATTCGGTAGACGATGGTGATCATGTCATGATGATCAAGGGGGCCCGGTAGGCCCGATTTTTCGCTCTCCCCAGGCTTCAGAGGCTTTCTTGGAGCCTGGGGAGGGCAAAAACTGCCTCCCCCACCCCCCTAGAGGCCCTCCAGTGGCCGGAAACGGTCCGGTAGCCCCGGAAGATCCAAAAATCAGCTGATTTTTTTTTTACTCTTTTCCTGTTTTAGGTTGCACCGTTGTGCCTCGGAAGAGCTGGAGCTTGTGTGGTGACTGTCAAACTCTAGTAGCGAAAACTTTTGCCTCTCCCGTAGACTCTTTGGTGATTCCGCATCAAATTCTTAAAAGCGTAAACGCGTCAGGTACTGTGTATCTCCGCAAGGCCAAGAGACTGACCTTAAATCTTATTTGTAGAAAGGATTTTTTTTTTAAAAAAACGACCAATATTGTGCACTTTTTAAAAAGAAAAACAACTGACGAGTAATGCAGTTTATGTACACGTCTACATGTCTTGGAAATGGAAATACATTTCGGATAAGATAGCATGTTTGAAGTACAGAAATCGGGGGTGGGGGGAAAAGACACTCCTTTTGATTGTTCTGGAGGCAGGAAAGGAAGTTCTGTTGTGATTGTTTGGCCTCTAGCCACAGCTTTGCAATTTCCTTCATGTCCTTTTGCAAGATGCTTACAGTAGGGGCCAAAATTGTGGAAACCTTTTGGGAAAATGAGTGAGAATGAGCCGAGGTGGCGCAGTGCTGAGAGTGCTGTACTGCTGCTAGTTCAGCAGATCAGCGGATCAAATCTCACCGGCTCAAAATCGACTCAGCCTTCCATCCTTCCGAGGTGGGTAAAATGAGGACCCAGATTGTTGGGGGCAGTATGCTATTTAGTATACTGTCTTTGGTGTAAGCCGCCCAGAGTCCTCGGAGAGTGGGCGGCATAGAAATACGAATAATAAATAAAAATAAAAGTGTGTTTTCTAAAACGAGCTAATAACACCACTTTTTTTGGAGTAGCACCAGTGGTGGGATTCAATTTTTTTTACTACCGGTTCTGTGGGCGTGGCAGGGGAAGGATACTGCAAAATCTCCATTCCCACCCCACTCCAGGAGGAAGGATCCTGCAAAATCTCCATTCCCACCCCACTCCAGGAGAAAGGATACTGCAAAATCTCCATTCCCATGCCACTCCAGGGGAAGGATACTGCAAAATCTCCATTCCCATCCCACTCCAGGAGAAAGGATACTGCAAAATCTCCATTCCCACGCCACTCCAGGGGAAGGATACTGCAAAATCTCCATTCCCACGCCACTCCAGGAGGAAGGATACTGCAAAATCTCCATTCCCACCCCACTCCAGGAGGAAGGAGCCTGCAAAATCTCCATTCCCACCCCACTCCAGGAGGAAGGAGCCTGCAAAATCTCCATTCCCACCCCACTCCAGGAGAAAGGATACTGCAAAATCTCCATTCCCACCCCACTCCAGGGGAAGTATACTGCAAAATCTCCATTCCCATCCCGCTCCAGGAGGAAGGATACTATAAAAACTCCATTCCCTCCGCACCCCACTAACCTGCTTCCCAGTTCTGTTCTCCTGTGCAGGGCAACAAAAGAAGACCCAGCCGATCAGCTGAGACTCGATCAGCTGGAACTCAGGAGGCAGCCAATAGATCGGGGGCGGGGCCAGTCAGAGGTGGTATTTGCCGGTTTTCCGAACTACTCAAAATTTCCACTACCGATTCACCAGAACCGGTCAAAACCAGGGGTGAAATGCTCCCGGTTCGGACTGGCTCGGGCAAGTAGGTAGCGATGGTGGCGGGGAGGTCGGAGAACCGGTAGCAAAAATCCCTGCCCCCACCCCCATGCCCAGCTGAGCCACGCGATCATCAGAGCCTTTTTTTTCTTTTAAATGGGTCTGACGATCCCAGCTGAGTTGCTTGCCGATCAGGCAACTCAGTTGGGATCATCAGAGCCTTTTGAAAGCATTTTTTTACATGGTTTTACATGTAAAAAAATAGTTTTAAAAGTAAAAAGAAAAAAATTGGCCACGCCCACCCAGTCAAAAATCCCCCCCCCCCCCAAATCACCACCACCAAGCCATGCCCACAGAACCGGTAGTAACAAATTTTAGATTTCACCCTTGGTCAAAACCGGCTGAATAATACCTCTGAGTACTACCACAAGATTATATATCAATGGAAAGATAATTTAATCAAGAATATAATGCAATAACTTTTACGAAGGATTTGCTATTAGAATAGCAGTTACGGTGTAAAGAAGAAAAGTGAAACACATAGAAAAAATGAGATATACAAAAATTATCCCCATGTCAGTTAATCCTTCGTTGGGTAACTTTTAGCATGAATGACGGCCTTACAACATCTTCCCATGGAGGGAACCAAGTCTTTGAGTTCTGCAGCTGTTCTCATGTGAAACCAAGATTGAATGATGGCTTCTATTAACTGGGTTTGATTGCTGGGTCGCTTCTGACTAACAAGTTTCTTTAGTCGGTTCCATAGATTTTCAATTGGGTTAAGGTCTGGGCTGTTCCCAGCAGTGGAATAGGATTATCTTGAAACTCCCTCCCAAAAAAGTGGTGTTATTAGCCATCAAACCTCAAAAATACACTTTTTGCAAAAGGTTTACACAAGTTTGGTCACTACTGTATAGTCTTGGTTTGTTCCAAATGCTTTTTGTATTGTTTGCTTCTTCTTCTTCTTCTTTTGAACATGGCACAACAGACCAAATGTGAAGGAAATACCAAGTGTACTTCTGATTTGAGAAACGCTGTACCTCTGATGCCTGTGTTGGTAGTCCTTGGCATACAACTGTCATTGAGCCCAAAACCTCTGTTGCTAAGCGACACGTTTGTTCAGTGAGTTACGCTCCATTTGACGATTCTTCTTGCCGCAGTTGTGAAGCGGGTAACACGGTCGTTAAGGGAATTGACCTTCCTTCAACCAGTTGCCCAGCGTCTAAATTTTGATCACATGACCGTGGTGAATGCCGCAACCGTCGTACGGGTGAAAAATGGCCGTAAGTCCATTTTTCAGCGCCGTTGTAACTTTCAGCAGTCATTAAATGAACTGTCGTAACCTGTATTTTTTTTCCAGAGATATTTTGTACTCTTTTTCTCTTTAAACCGAAGCCTTATTTTAATTCTTGTCTTACACTCGGAAATAGGTTAGCGGAGTATCTTTTTCAAGAGTTTTCCATCACCGAGTGAGTATCTTGTTAGGAAGTTTTACGTAGCCTAGAAATAATCCTGCAAATCTTTCCGAACTGGGATTGTATTGTCACTTTATGGATCATTTCTTCAAAGAAGTTCCAGTAAAAGAACAGTTGATGAGGTTGATTAAAAGTGACTCAGATTATTATTATTATTATTATTATTATTATTATTATTATTATTATTCCAAAACATTCCATGATTGTGGCTAACTTCATGAGACGTTTCCCCAAGTTTTATATAGGCATTGACAGAGTGTTATCCTAACCCCCCCCCCCCCCAAAATCACCTTTGGCACATTTCAGACGTTCAGTTGCATTCCAAATCAAAGATTGATCGATTTCCCTAAGATCAAATTTCTGTAGCTCAATTATTTCATAGTGTAGCGATTCCTCTGTGGAATTTTCTTAAGGTTTATATGTTACACGATCAGGAAATATTTGGAAGTTCCAACCAACTTTTTATATTTTCTTTTGTGCCTTGTTTAAAACGCTGCAAGGTCCTCGACTTAACGACCGCAGTTGAGCCTGTTGCTAGGCAAGATCGTTGTTAAATGACTTCTGATCCATTTTACCACACTTTTTGCCACAGTTGTTGTGCGAATCACTCCCGTGCTCAAGTGAATCTGTCTTCACCATTGACATCGCTTCGTCCATTTGACCCTGGGACGTGTAAAATACATGCCAGTTGCCAGGCCGTCAAATTCTAATCACGTGACCCTGGGGTTGTTGCAACTGCCATAAGTGTGAAAACTGAACATGAGTTACTTTTTTTTCCCCCTGAATTTAAATTTTTTTATTGGTTTTACCACAACAACACAACACAACATACAAAACACAAACACGTGATACGTGTTTCTTTTTACATACCAATTTCGTTCCTCTTACTTTCTACTATATACATTCCCCATTTTTCCCATCCTTTATTATCATTATCTTTATTGTCCCTTTATTTTTAATTTTCTTCATTTACAATATTTTGCTCGTTTGTCACCTTCTTCTCTCCATCATTTATTCACATTTACTTTCCCTAATCTTGAGCCAATCATACCATTTAGTCCATACTTGATAATATTCTGTATCTTCCTTTTCTTTTATTCCTTTCGTTAATTTATCCATCTCCGCACAATCCAGGATTTTCTTCATTATTTCTTCCTCTGTTGGGATCTTTTCACTTTTCCAGGACTGTGCGTAGACTATCCTTGCCGCTGTAATTATATGCAGAATCAAATATCCAATTTCTTTACTGTAAGTTCTGTTCAATATCCCCAGTAAAAACGGGTTTTTTTTAACACGAGTTACTTTTTTCCATTGCCGTCGTAAGTTCGAAGAGGCTGGGCTACACTGAAGCCGTTCCTGCAGATGGCTCAGTTACTCAGAAGTCGTTCCGTTGCTCTTTTTGGTTGGCAAGGCCACCATTACTGCATTCTGCAAAAAAACAAGGAGCAACGGAGGTCAAATGAAGCCG
The DNA here is from genome assembly GCA_038048745.1 of Coluber constrictor foxii. Lineage (NCBI taxonomy): Eukaryota > Metazoa > Chordata > Lepidosauria > Squamata > Colubridae > Coluber > Coluber constrictor. Next base: position 83,134,534 of record CM075965.1, on the reverse strand, counting down.
ACACTCATCCTCGAGGCAAAGACGGAGTCCAGTCCAGTAAGCCAAAGCAAGTTCCATCCTCCATCTCTCTGCTGTGTTAAATAGCCAGCTTCTGCTGCAGACCATCAGGAAGGGCGAGGCTGCCTCCTCATGAGTGATCTGGCTGACCTTCGCTGCTCCTGCCTTTTCTCCGCCCAATGTGTTCTTGGATCGGGTACAGAAGGCAGTTCCTCCTCCTCATCGCTGACCAACTGCAGTTGTATGCTTTCCCCACCTGAAGCCCCAGAGCTGTTGTGCTGCAGCTAACTTAAGTCAAATCCCTCTCAGAGGACTGCTCAGCGCCATTGAGCAACTCTTCTTCTAACATGCCTGGACCTGAGCTGACATCTGGAGAGGTATCTGGGGAGTCATCACACATGGTCCTCCTTGCACAACTGATCTACTTGACACAGCTCTTCGACATGGCACATCTGGTTTACCTGGCACATCTTGATCTGTCCCCCTCTACATACACCCACAAAAACACAGCCAGTCGAGGGTTAAAGAAGCACTTGGCACACACCACAGTTCTTATCTCCAACTTGGCAGCGATATGCACACCGTCTGCCAAGTGCTTTAATTGTTCACAGAAAGAAAATCACATACGTAGCTTTGCCAAAATCCGTTCTTTTAGCTCCAATGACTACCAGATTGAGTTATTGTTCATCACAGAGATCATTGACCACCACCCTGTCTTATATAGTCTCTGGGTGTGGTCCAGTGACTCATTGGTCCTGTGACTCAAGTCCAGTGACTCAGGTCTATTCCCTCGCACGTCTCCTCAGCTGCTGCAAGCTCTTATCTCGCCTTCTTTGGCGTACGTCCAGGAATGACGTCTCTCCCTCACTCTCATCTGAGACACCTGTTTCCCCACTACTTGGCTCTCTTTCAGCTGGCACCTGAGACGGTGCCAGGGGGGGTGGGGGCTGGGAGATCTGGCTGGCTCCTCTTCCTCATGCTCAGAGCTTCCTTCCTCCAATGGGATAGGCTCAGAGGACGGGGCCACAACACATCTGCATGCTAGTTTATACTGTCTGGGTCCTATTGTGACTCAGTGCCAGCCAACACGACCGTCATAAAGGAGGACCCCAGAGGGGCTTCAGATCACAGGAGGCGCCTTTAGTTCAGGAAAGTTTCCTTCTGTTGCAACAGGTGCTCTTCTCTCCCTTCAAACAGGGTGGTGGGGGCATTTCCCAGGCTTCCCTTCTCTGAGTCATAAAGGCAGCTGCTGAACGAGGAAATTTCTCTAGTTTATTTGAGTTAGAAACATTTTAAATGTCAGGGTTCCTGCACAGCCGGCACTCACGTCGGACAGCGAGGAGGCCAAAGAGGCCAAACACTTCCAACGAAAGAAAACTCCGAGGCTTGAGTTTCCTCAAAGCTCCATTTTATTAGAGATGTCCTATTAGCACATCTGGGAAAACCCGAATCGGAAAGCTTCCGGGTTTTCCCCACCCACAAGAAAGTTCACGTCTCTGCCCAGTGTTTCACGGTCCAATCAGGCTCCCTCCAAAACGGGAGATGCCTCCCAATCACCTCATCGCATCTGCCGGACCAGATGACCTCGACTTTCTGAGAAAGAATAATGTTATGGCTATATATCACCCACACTCTCTATAACAGACACCCCTCCCCATATTCCCACAGTAGAAAAAATGGCAGGCCTGAAGTCCTAAAGGTAAAAAAGATGGCACATGGGTGACAAGGGCTAAACTGAAGCAAGACATTTATCCCGTATCGAATGCAACTCCCATGAAATTTCCCAAGCAGTGAAAACTCGCACAGAAAAGGAATACAGATAGTCCAGGACTTAAGAACCATTTGTTCTGTCACCGTTCGACGTTGACGACGACGCTGAAAAAAGTAATAGTTTTTCATACTTACAACCAACCGTTCGGTGGTGGGATTCAAAAAATTATTTTACTACCAGTTCTGTGGGCGTGACTTGATGGGCATGGCAGGGGAAGGATACTGTAAAATGTCCATTCCCTCCCCACCCCACTAACCTTTCTCCTGTGCAGGCCAACAAAAGAAGACCCAGCCGATCAGCTGGGACTTGACTCGGGAGGCAGTAAACAGATTGGGGACAGGGCCAGCTGGAGGTGGTATTTGCCGGTTCTCTGAACTACTCAACATTTCTGCTACTGGTTCTCCAGAACCGGCTGAATACTACCTATGCAACCATTGCAGCCACTATCAGAATCCGGATGCTTGGCCACTGCTTCATATTTACGACGGTTGCAGCATCCTGGGGTTCATGTGGAAGGTCAATGGGGAAACCAGATTCACTTAGCAACAGGGTTACTCATTTAACAACTGCAACGATCCATTTAACAACTGTGTCAAGGAAGGTGGTAAAACGGGGGCAAAATTCACTGAAGAGCTGTCCTGATTAGCGACGGAAATTTGGGGCTCAATTGTGATGGCAAGTCGATGGCTACCTTTATTGCCGTTTTTTCGTAGCACTTCCTTATTACCTAAACGGCTTTTCTAGCCGTCTTCCCGTCTCATTTATGATTCAAGGGCCTTACGGTTCCAAATGTCTTAGAGAAAGTGATCAAACTCCCACAAAAGTTGCTAACACGTTCTAATTTCCAGTATGTCGGATGGAAAACCGATCCAATAGATGGAAAGGAATTAATTTTATTGTATTGAATTAAAAAAAAAATACGAAGGAAATGAAATCAAACTTCTCTCCTGGTTATATTTGGAAAACGCTCTGTAGACCGTGCACTTCCGATCTGTTCAGTTGCGATGTTGATTCGAAAAGTGCGTCATCACACATCTGTTTCTCGTGGATCTACCTTTGGTGGTGTACAACAAAAATGTCGCCATGGTTGCATTCAGTTTACAAAATACAGCTTTCCCAATCATTCCCAGTATAACGTTCGTTTGGGCACCCTGAGGCCCAGAGTCAAGGAAGATTCTGGAAAAAAAAAAATTGAACGTGATAAGTTAACGGTATATCATTTTGCAGTAGATTGTTGAGCTCTGAGAACACGTACAAGTCAATTCCAAAATAACCGCCTGGGGATACAGTGGCTTTGATCGTGCACAAAAGAAATGGATGGTTTTCATGGAGCATACTCCACCAGTGAAAGAAATGGCAGCATGGATAATATATGCTTGATGTGCCGGATTTGGTCGAGAGCAGGGGTGTAAAATCTTGGCAACTTTAAGGCTTGTGGACTTCAACTCCCAGAATTCCCCAACTAGCATTGGACATCTCTCCCCCACCCTCACCCCCTACCCCCGTAGACAGAGATAGAAAAAAAATGAAAGACAGTAGCACTCATTAGCGGTCCAGATTCCCTGGGTGGAGAATAATAACACAGACCAAATCTCAGTTTGCAGTTGCGTAACCATTTTAGGCCTGTGTATCAGTGGTGGGATTCAACCGGTGGAACAACTGTTCGGTTTCGTGCTCACATGCGTACCAAATGGGCAATCCGCAGGCGCAGTATATTTGAAAACAGCACCTTCTACTGCACCTCCGATGAATAAAACAGCTGAGGCGCGGCAGTGTCGTGCCGTGCCGATCAGCTGGAAATAAAGGTAGGTATAGTGCAGGGGTGGGCGGGTGGACCCAGCTGATCGTCGGAGCGAACCGGTTCACTCTCAGCTGATTGTCGGAGCTACCAGTATGTCTGTACCGGTCTGAATCGGCAGATTCCCACCCCTGCTCTGTATGTTCAGAAAAGAGCAAAGAAGGAAAGGAAAGGGAATGGAATGGAAGGTGAAGTTGGGATGATTGAACGAGACTTTCTGCTGTATAAGCAGAAACCGCTGGTTTGTTTTTTTTTACTTGTATCACTCTCTCTCTTTTTTGATTTGATTTATATGCCGCCCTTCTCTGGAGACTCAGGGCGGCTTACAATGCGTTAAGCAACAGCCTTCATACTTTTGTATATTTATGCAAAGTCAGCTTATTGCCCCCACAAACTGGGTCCTCAATTGACCTCTCTTAGAAAGGATGGAAGGCTGAGTCAACTTTGAGCCTGGTGAGATTCGAACTTACAGTAATTGCAGACAGCTGGTGTTAATCACAATGCTTTAGTCTGCTGAGCCACCAGGCCCGTGCTACCTTATTAGCTTATGACAAATGAATCACTTCGAGGGGAAGGAAGACCTGTGAAAATTTGCACCCCAGCCCAGTGGTGGAATTCAAATTTTTTTACTACCAGTTCTGTGGGCGTGGCAGGGGAAGGATACTGCAAAATCTCCCTTCCCTCCCCACTTCTGGGGAAGGATACTGCAAAATCGCCATTCCCATCTCACTCCAAGAAAGGATACTGCAAAATCCCCATTTCCTCCCCACTCCTGGGGGAAGGATACTGCAAAATCTCCACTCCAGGGAAAGGATAGTGCATTCCCACCCCACTCCAGGAAGAGGATACTGCAAAATCTCCACTCCAGGGAAAGGATAGTGCATTCCCACCCCACTCCAGGAAGAGGATACTGCAGAATCTCCATTCCCTCCCCACTCCTTGGGAAGGATACTGCAAAATCCCCATTCCCTCACCACCCCATGGGAAGGATACTGCAAAATTTCCACTCCCTCCCCACTTCATGGGAAGGATAGCACAAAATCCCCATTCCCTCACCACACCTGGGGGAAGGATTCTGCAAAATCTCCATCCCGCCCCACTCCTGGGGGAAGGATACTGCAAAATCTCAATTCCCGCCCCACTTCAGGAGAGGGATACTACAAAATCCCCATTTCCTGCCCACTCCTGGGGGAAGTATATTGCAAAGTCTCCATTCCCACCCCACTCTGGGGCCAGCTAGAGGTGGTATTTGCCAGTTCTCCAAACTACTCAAAATTTCCTCTACCGGTTCTCCAGAACCTGTTAAATTTCATCCCTGCCCCAGCCTCACGGAGTCAGGCATCTCAAGCGGTTTGATAAAACTTTGATTTATTTATCACACAAAATATCTCAGGCTAGGACACTTCCTTTTTATCTTTAACTTTGGCCTCAAGATGGCTATCATTTTAAATATTGGGACCTCTCAATTAATGTCTGTATGGTGACTGAAGCTAATAAACCATTAATAAATGTTCATTATACGGAACAGTCAAAGATACCTCTCTACTTTCTTGGCTCTAGGGACTCTGCGGCGGCCTTAAGCATTGGGAGGGCGGGGCTGCTGAGACCTCGCTCCAATCAGAGCCTGGAGAGTTGGGGGGGTGTGTGGTGAGGGGGCGGGGCGTGGGCGGGGCTGACGGAGATGACTCCTCAATAGGGATCATTTAATTCTTTTATTCCAATGATGATTCATCAGAGGATTAAATTCAAAGTTTTCTATCAATAAGAGTTCAGTCCCCTAGCTCTGATTTATTTCTGAAATGCCATGAATGTGATTTATGCTGGGATAGGTTTTTCTTCCCGGTTTGAACGCTTGATGTGGAAACAAATCGAGACCCATTGCAGATTTATTTATTTTTTAAAATGATTTTTCTATGGATTTAAGGGATCACTTTCATCCCTGACAATATTTTTAAATAGTTTGCCATTTAAAAAAATAAATAAAAATAGACTTTGATTGTGGGCCATCAAGTCCACATTGACTTTTGGATTTTCTCCAGATTTATGACTTTTGGATTTTCTCCAGATTTAGTTACCGTATTTTCCGGCGTATAAGACGACTGGGCGTATAAGACGACCCTCCTCAGAGCCATTTAAGGCTCGTCAGAGCCTTATGGGCTGGTCTGCCTGGTTACAGGAGAATGAGACCCTGCGTATAAGACGACCCCCGGCTTTTGAGAAGATTTTTGTGTGTTAGAAAGTAGTCTTATACGCAGGAAAATACAGTATTTATTTGTCATCCCACCTTTATTATTTTTTTATAAATAACTCGAGGCGTAGCTTTTCTCCATGGCAATCTTTCCATGACTTGGTCTCTCAGCTGGGACCCATGGGTGGTGCTACTGACCCCATTCATCTTGCAGCTGGTTGCCTTTTCCTTCCTTCCTTCCACCCTGCCTATAGAACAGGATAGAATAGAATTTTTTATTGGCCAAATGTGATTGGACACACAAGAAATTTGTCTTTGATGCATATGCTCTCAGCGTATACAAAAAGAAAAGATAGGATTTGTCAACAATCATAAAGTACAGCACTGAATGATAGTCATAGGGTACAAATAAGCAATCAGGAAACAATATTAATATATAGCACTGTAGATATCTCAAGATATTGCATTTTCACTTTATTATTTTATTTTATTTATTCATTTTTTTAAAAAATTAGATTTATATGCCGCCCTTCTCCGGAGACTCAGGGCGGCTTACAATGCGTTAAGCAATAGCCTTCATACTTTTGTATATTTATACAAAGTCAGCTTATTGCCCCCCACAAACTGGGTCCTCAATTGACCTCCCTTAGAAAGGATGAAAGGCTGAGTCAACCTTGAGCCTCGAACTTGCAATAATTGCAGACAGCTGAATGTTAATAACATTTATTTTGTCAAGCATATATAACAGGTAAAAGTATAAACGTAATTTGAATACATGAAAAGAGTAAAAAGGAATTTTAGGACAGGGACGGTAACCACGTGGTGCACTTCACTTATGCATGCCCCTTTATAGCATACATTTGCAAGATTGATTGATTGATTGATTGATTGATTGATTGATTGATTGATTGATTTATTTATTTATTTATTTATTTATTTATTTATTTATTTATTTATTTATTTATTTATTTATTACATATATTTATATGCAGACCTTTGCATTTTTACTTTATCTCTGGAATGAGAACTCATTGACTTCTCATACGCTAATGTGACATTGACATTCTCATAACCCTTGATTAAGAACCGCTCAGAAGTGCGGTCGCCTCTTCCATTTATCTTTTAGTATCTCTAGGGGCCGCCGTCTCCTAGGTGACGCCGACGCGGATGGTAGCCAGGCGCTTGATTGCGCATGCGCCCCTCCTCTCCTCTCCCCCTCCCCTTTTTTTAACCGACACTCGGTTTCTGAGGGGAAAAAGATGCAGGTAAAGGCCGAGGCGGGCGGCGGCGGCTGCGGCTTTGGGGGCCGGTCGAGGGGCTCCCCACTCCGCCAGCCCGGTTTCCTCTGCCAGGAACGGGCTCACAGCGCCTTCCTTTCCCTTCCCTTCCGTAGCTTTCCCGGTTGGTTAGGACAGGCGGCTGTTCCACCGGTGGGGTGGCGGGGGAGCCTGTGGAACGCCTGCCTGCCTGCTCAGAGGCTGCTAGGGGAGAAGGAGCCTCCGTCGCTGAAAAAGCCTTGGACGGCCGTCTGTCTGGAACGGTGTATCGGGCAAAGGGGGTGAGGGTGGGGGGGGGTTGGACTAGATGACCTCCGAGACCCCCCCTTCCAGCTCTGTTAATTCTGTCCTCCTGACCATCTCTGCCTGTCTCCTTTTGGCCTTCCATCTTTCCCAAGACATCGGGGGCTCTTCTCCAAGGAGTTCTCTCTTCTCATTCATTAGGGGACCCAAGGCTTTGGCTGGCTTTTATCTGCCAGTAAAAAAAAAAATCTATCTATCTTCTCTCTATATATATATTTATCTTATCTATCTATCTATCTATCTATCTATCTATCTATCTATCTATCTATCTATCTATCTATCTATCTATCTATCTATCTATCTATCATCTCATCTCATCTCACCTCTCTCTCTAATCTCTTAGTCTATAACTATCATCTCTCTCTATCATCTCTCTCTAATCTGTCATATATATATATATATATATATATATATATATATATATATATATATATATATATATATATATATATATATATATATATATATATATATATATATATATATATATATATCATCTATCATCTATCATCTCTATATCATCTCTCTCTAATTTATCCTCTCTCTCATCTCTCTCCATCTATCTATCTAATCTATCATCTCTCTATAGCTAATCTATCATCTCTCTCATCTCTCTCATCTCTCTCCATCTATCTATCTAATTTATCATCTCTCTATCTCTATCTAATCTATCCATCTATATCTATCATCTCTCTCTTATCTATCTATGACCTCTCTATCTCTATCTAATCTATCCATCTATATCTATCTTTCTCTCTCTTATCTCTCTCTAATTTCTCTAATCTATATCTATCTTATCTATATCTATCTATCATCTATCTATCATCTCTCATCTATCTATCTTATCTCTCTCTAATCTATCTAATCTATATCTTATCCATATCTCATCTCTCTCTTTTTTATCTCTCCCTAATCTATCTAATCTATATCTATCTATCATCTCTCTAATCTATCATATATATATATATATGTATCATCTCTATCTAATCTATCATCTCTACATCATCTCTCTATCATCTAATCTATCTCTCTGTCATCTCTCACCATCTCTCTATCTAATCTATCATCTAGATATAGAGAGATATAGATTAGATATAATCTATCATCTCTATCATCTATCATCTCTCTCTCATTTATCATCTCTCTCTCTCCATCTATCTAATCTATCCATCTATATCTATCATCTCTATCACTCTTATCTATCACCTCTCTATATCTATCTAATCTATCCATCTATATCTATCATCTCTCTCTCTCTTATCTATATATTATCTATCCCCCGCAATCTATCTATCCATCTATCATATATATGTGTGTGTGTGTGTGTGTGTTCTGAGGTTTTCGCGGGTGTTTGTATGTAGGTCTTTGGTTATTCGGGTCTTCTCCCGCATAAAATTGGAAGTGTCTTAGCGACGTTTTGACAAAGTCTCATTCGTCATCTTCAGGCTGGTGTTCTCAGCTTCGTGCTTCCTGGAATGAGACTTCGTCGAAACGTCGCCAAGACACTTCCAATTTTACGCAGGAGAAGATCCGAATAACCAAAGACCTACATATATATATATATATATATGTGTGTGTGTGTGTGTGTGTGTGTGTGTGTGTGTGTGTGTGTATAATCTATCATCTATCTATCTATCTATCTATCTATCTATCTATCTATCTAATCTATCTAATCTATCCATTTTATCTATCTATCTAATCTATTTTATCTATCTTATCTTGCCAACAGGAGAGGCTGCTGCGAACTGGCCTTTTATAACAGAAGAACCATGTTCTACAGATTGAAATAGAAGGCCTTTAAAAAAAACAATTTGCAAGTGTTTAATTCTCACTTTCCCTCCACAGCGCGTATTTACCCTTTCAGAGAAGGACGCCCCTAGTGCCCCTGTGCAATTTGCTTGGCAAAAAACCTTAGGAAACTACATTGCGGTTACAGGGTAAGATTAAAAAAAAGAGAGAGAAATGAATGAAAGATCCTAGGTGCAGAAGTGAAAGGTGTGGAATGAAAATGTGTTTCTTATCTCTTTGTTTAACCTTCTTCCAAAGATAACACAACAATTTCATCACTGATTTTAGGCGCATGTGAAAAAGGTTATTGTAATTCTTATAAGCTTTTTTTTATTCATTTAAAGGTACAGTCATACTGTCAAAGTCTTTGATCGCCATGGTCAAAAGAAAAATGAAATTATTTTACCAGGGTAAGTTTTGAATCTCAGTTCATGACTTTGGATGTTCTCTAAATTTAAAATCTCACTTGTGGATGATCTAAAACAGATAATGCAGGTTTTGAAAATAAGGTATCTTAGCCAAATAGATTTTCTTCATCTAGTGTGCCAGTATCTTCAGGTGCAGTTTGGGAACAGGTTATAAAATAACATAAGGCAGTGATGTTTATTAAAGAGCATTTGGACATGTTTGTCTTTCGATAGGAATTGCATCGCTATGGATTGGGATCAAGATGGAGATACTCTAGCAATTATTGCTGATAAATCCAGTGCTATTTATCTGTGGGACGCCAATACAAATAAAACCATTTTGATGGATACTAGCATGAGGTAATTTATTTATGAAATTAATGAAATGTAATGTGATATAATGTAATAGCAATAGCACTTAGATTTATATACCGCTTCATAGTGCTTAGTGCTTTACAGCCTTTACTGAATGGTTTACAGAGTTGGCCTCTTGCTCCCAAAAATCTGGGTCCTTATTTTATTGACCACGGAAGGACGGAAGGCTGAGTCAAGCTTGAACCTGATGAGATTCAAACTGCCAAATTGCCGGCAGTCAGCAGAAGTAGCCTGCAGTACTGCATTACCATGGCTCTAGAATTATATAAATATATCAGATAAATTATATCTATGTATTTAAATGACATCAATCTGATGAACATCTATAATATCTCAATCACACATTTTGAGGACATTTGTTTTTAAAGGTAATGTAATATAATGCAGTAGATTTCAAGGGTGTCCTCATTTGGTGTGTGTGTCCATTGGACACTGCCACCTTGGAAATTTGATTATTCTCCATATGGAGATTACCTGCAAGTTGGCATCTTCTGTGTCCAACTATGTTATGTCATTTTCAGGAGAAATTACAAAAGACTTTACAAAAGACATCTTCCAACAAAGATGCCTTCGTCAAATCCTAAAGATTTGCTGTTTTTCCATGTTGCTAATGAAGAAGTGCTCAAAAGAGTTTCTCCTGCAAATAACACATGACATGACATGACATGACATGACATGACATGACAATATAACATTCATGCAAGTGTACCTGTGTTTTCCTTCCCTTCCTCTTGTACCTCAAGGAGTCAGGTTCAGTCTGTTTTTAAAATACTTTCCCTTCATCCTGGTCTCAAAACAAAACACTTCCTTTTGTTTTCTTAATGGTTTATGGATAATTTCTCCAAAGTCGTCTCCTTGGATTATTATCTCTTTCCTCCATCTTATTTCACTTCTTCCTTCCCTCTTAGAAGAACAATTAAATTTAAGCAAAGGCAATATCTGAATTTTTAAAGAATTTATCCAAATGCAAATGTTAAGTTTGAATTTGGCCATTTCAAGGCATGGGGTTTGATATGAGAGTCTTTTATTGTTCTATTTTCTTTTCTGTTAATTTTATGAATAATTCACACCAAGATCTGTTGATAAATATTGTGCACACAGTTTATCCTCCATTTTATATTACTTTAATTATAATTGAATCATGCTAGTAACCTGATCTGATCTTGATAAAGGGGCTTTTTTATTGTCCTGTTTATTCCTCAAAAATAATGTTGTAATCAGCTAAATATTGTTTAATTCAGCAGATCTTATTTTTATTTTATTTTTATATTTCAGGGAACCAATGTCTTTCTTGTGTTGGTCAAAAACTGAAGCCTTACTAGTTGCTGGAACAGCTAAAGGAAATGTACTAATATATAATCGCCAGACTTCCCGCAAGATTCCTGTCCTTGGTGAGTAGCTTGAAAACTGTAGAGGGGGATTGTCTGAAGAGTGGTATTTAAAATGTAACAGGTTGAAGTCAGGAAAAAGCCAATGTGTTACTGATAGAAGAGAATACTTGTAGGTCAGGATTGAACTGTGGAGTTCTTGGTGTTCTCTGAGCTGGGTGGGGTTTTTTTTGCAGATGTTTCATACCAAATGTGGTGCTCGCTAACCAAACTAGCACTGATGAGGTTACTTATTTTGGAAATAAATCATCTGCAAGAAAAAAGCTAAAGTCGGCACAAGTCCCACACAAAAAGCAAATGTGTCCAAGGGAGAAATAATTTATATCCAATAGGTAAACAGCTCAAGAGCGTGGCTGCTGTGCTTTAAAACTGTTTACAATCATCTGGTTCAGAAACAAAAACAGAAATAATTTATTCCCACATTCTCTCAGCATTTCTTTCACCGAGAATATTGTGGAATGTTCAGGCTGACATATAAATCGCATTTTTTTTCCTCCCAGCATTTGGCCACTGGAATATCTCAATGGAGTAAATAAAAGTGGGGACGTTTCCTTTAGAAAAGCCAAGTTGGGGATTAATTGTTACCATCCTACAACAAATTGGCAGAGGCTAGGATCTCCAGAGCAGTGTTTAGATAATTATCTTTTTCAGGTTATACCTTTGGCTTAGTGTTTTTTTCATTCATTTTGGAATCTTTCTCTCCTTCCTTTGTTTAAGTTTCATTAGTTAATTCTGTTGAAAGCTATTCCAAGCTTTTGGATTAAAAGGACAAGTATCTTGATAATCTAATCGTTTTTAGGCTAGTTCAGATCTTGGTTTTTGTAATCAATTTGGCAATTATCACAGGTCTTTTGCTTTTAAAAGTCAAAAGCATACTCAATTCATATTTTGGAGACAAGACAGGTTTCTCCAGTATTTTCCTTGAGGATGGAAATTTAAGCATGGGGGAAAAGCAGATTTTTACCCACAAAGTTAATTACTATTTAAATAATTATATAATTAATTTTATATTATATTTTATAACATAGGAAAAAATTACCTCATCTTCCTGGGTATTATCTAGTTATACTAGTTACATTTTTCTCCTTTCATGAATAAATACTCTGTTCTCACCTTTACAAATGGCCAAATTTGGCCCTTGAGATGTTGTGGTATATTTATCTTCTCTGCATTTCAAACGTGTCTTCTCATTCTAAAGTTGTTTGAAAGCTGCCTCGGGCTGTAATAAAGAGTTGTTAAGAAGCAAAAAGTTGGAGATTTTTCTGCCTGTCTTTTTTTATCAGGCAAGCACACTAAACGGATTACCTGCGGTTGCTGGAGCAAAGAAAAATTAATTGCATTAGGAGGAGAAGACAAATTAATAACGATTAGCAACCATGAAGGCGACACTATCAAAGTGGTAATAAACTTATATTTTTGTTATGTGCAAGAGATTAAAAAAAAAATAGGAAACCTTTGCACTTTTCCTCTATTTATTCAGTATGTGTTCTTTATAGGAATCTCCAAACAGTTATATCTCAAATCAGTGCCTTAATCAGTTTAGGATTTGTTTTGAAATTACAGGTAATGAATACAAAACATCACCATTGAGGTAACCATAATTATGAAATACACCTTAACTGAATTATTAAATATACCTATCCTAGAGCAATACAAAAATCCAGTCAGTATCTAAATTATCCTCCAAATGGTTACTGACAATTTCTCGATAAACCTGTTAGTGCCCTACTTCTCTCATTTTCCCATTAGTATAACTCTTTACAAAGAGATACTATAAATTCAGTTAATCTGGAATTTTATTCTTGCAGACAGGAGTGAGAGAAGAGCCCAGCAATATGGAGTTTGTCAAGATGAAGACTGATGAAGAAACAGGAGGAAATGAGACCACAGTAGGTTATTAATGACCATCCTGGAACTATATTACACTGGTCTTGCTTCATCTGGTGAAATAAAAAACTGCTGAAAAAGGGGGTGGGGGGGAAGTTAACACTGAAAAATCCATTTGAAATTACGTTTGAAATTAGCAAAACCAATCTCTTTTGCCCTGATTCTTAATAAGGCCGCTTGTTTCTGAGGAGTTTAACCTGCAAAGCTTTCTCTCTGAAGTATATTCAATAATTTTCCAGTAAACTATAGTTTTTCCCAGTTGTATGATAGATAGATAGATGATAGATAGATAGATAGATAGATAGATAGATAGATAGATAGATAGATAGATAGATAGATAGATAGAAGGATAGGATAGGATAGGATAGGAAAGGAAAGGAAAGGAAAGGAAAGGAAAGGAAAGGAAAGGAAAGGAAAGGAAAGGAAAGGAAGAAAAAGAAAGAAAGAGAAAGAAAGAAAGAAAGAAAGAAAGAAAGAAAGAAAGAAAGAAAAAAAAGAATTCTTTATTGGCCAAGTGTGATTGGACACACAAGGAATTTGTCTTTGGTGCCTATGCTCTCATTGTACATACAAACAAAAAAAGTACATTCGTCAAGAATCATAAGGTACAACACTTAATAATAGTCATAGAGAACAAATAAGCAATCAAATCATACTAGGAAACAATCAATATAAATCTTAAGGATACCAGCAACAAGGTTACAGTCATAAGTGGGAGGAGATGGGTGATGGGAACGATGAGAAGATTAATAGTAGTGCAGACTTAGTAAATAGTTTGACAGTGTTGAGGGAATTATTTCTTTAGCAGAGTGATGGCGTTCGGGAAAAAAACTGTCCTTGTGTCTAGTTGTTCTGGTGTGCAGTGCTCTACAGCGTCGTTTTGAGGGTAAGAGTTGAAACAGTTTATGTCCAGGATGCGAGGGGTCTGTAGATATTTTCACAGCCCTCTTTTTGACTCATGCGATATACAGGTCCTCAGTGGAAGGCAGGTTGGTAGCCATTGTTTTTTTTGATTTTGGACTGGCAAAAAATTAATTCTTTGTATTTGTCGGTCTTTCAAGCTTGGTTCTGTTGTTATTCAGTTTGGCTTTAAAATTAATAAAGTTTAATGATTTGTTTTAAGAAAAACCCTCTTTATATTCATTTTTTATTGGTTCTGTTGAGAAAGGTAGTTAGAACCAAAGAAGGTTCTTGAATGAGAAGTGAAACGTCTTTAAGAAAAAAACCAAGGAAGTTGAATTGTCTTTTTGGGATAAGAGAAAGTCTGGCTGTTTGTATTTGGAAACATTCTTGTTTCAGTAACCTTTCTCTTTTTCTGTCAGGTGTGCATTGTGGTTGGACAAAAAACATTATATTTTTTTAACTTCAAAGATCCAGAAAAGCCAATTGAACTAGCATTTCAAAAACGTTATGGAAAGATAGTAGCTTACAAATTGTAAGTAACCCCTAAAGTAATCCTGTTTCTCTGTTGATTGTATTGGTCTGTTGCAACAACAATAAAAAAGAGCACTGTGTAGCAACTTAAAAACAAATATATTTTGTTTTGTTTTTATGAACTGAAACCCACTCTATCAACCTATGGCAGTTTAATTCATAATTTTAAAGTGAGTGTTGAGTTTTCGCTGTTTTATTCAGTTAAATTTCGAGGGATTATATATATATATATATATATTTAATAAAATAATATTTTATTTTTTGAATACTTTACAGTCTAAAATGTAATATCCCTGAAAAAAGATATGCAACCGAGTCTCTCTTAGCACCTTATTTTTTGGTATAAATGTAAGTTAATTTTTGGATAATTTTTCTGTTTCTCTGATCACGTTCACTTCTACAGTCGTTTCACAATTTATGATGATCTCCGCATTATTTCTATCAGGAGTTACGATGCCCGAGAGGTTTTATTTTTGGTTCTATCTATTGTTTTTGCAGGTTTGGTGAAAATTATATCATGATTGGTTTTTCGCTGGGCTATTTTGTGGTGATTTCAACGCAGGTTCAAGACATTGGCCATGAGATCTTCCAGGCTTCTGATCATAAGGATTCCTTGGTCGGCATTGCGATCACTGAATCATTAAACAAAGCTGCATCATGTGGAGATAACTGGTGAGGCACAATATTTCCATGCAAGGTCATTTAAATAACAAAAGTACAGTTGTCGCAGAAATTTTTGAATTTTATGAGAAGAGTTGTCCTTAATACTTTAGAATTTTACGTATGCAGAATACAGAGGAAGGCAATACATAAATCAATGCTGTGTAGTACCCTCAGTCTTTTAAGAATGGAAAGGATTCCTGAGACCCAAATGGTTGAGAATTGCTAGCCTAAACAAAGCTAATATCTAAATGAAAGACTGTCTGCACGGCTCTATATTTTCTCACCATTTAAAGGTTTAGCTGTGAGTTTTTTTAAAATTCAATGTTACTGGTTATCCCAAAGATGCTTTTTTCAAGAGGCACCTGGACTTTCTGGTTCAGTCAGAGCTGAAGAAGCTTCTTGGATGAGAAGTGAAATGCCTTCCGGGAAAAATCAGAAAGTCCAGTTGTCTCTTGAAAAAGGACCCTGAGGACACGAGACACAAGCTCCAAGTGGCATCAGTGACCCTCTAAAAAGGATGCAAATGATCAGATGTCGGCAAGGAGTATAAATCCTTCCATTCCCCACCATCCACTCAGAGCTGAAGAAGCTCCTGGGATGAGAAGTGAAACGTCTTCAAAAAAAACCAGAAAGTCCAGTTGCCTCTTGAAAAAGCACCTTTGGGACGACCATGACCTGAATGACTGAGAATCTCCATAGACGTTACCAGTTCCATTTTTGAAAGCACCTCTCAAAAAATTCTGTGTTTACATAACTGATGTTGTGCAATTTATTGCGAAAGTGAGACTACTGAAGAAATCAAATTTCTTTTTATTGTAGCGTCAAGATTCACAACTTGTCAGATATGACGGAAATGTGCGCAATCATAAACTTAGAGGATGAAAATAAAGGTTTGACAGCTTCCCGGTTTGATAGCTTGCCAGTTTCATTGTTTGTGTTGGATTAAGGAAGATTGATTTTTCAATACCTTTGGAGTCTTTGAGAAGGAGCAGTATCAAATGTGACCTCACGTGTTTCATCCTGCCATTTGGTTCAGTTTTCAGTTAATAACAAATCTTAGAGGGCCTTTAACACTGGAATAAAGCCCCCTCCCCAAAAAAAGGTAGTTTGCTGAAGCTATTGCATTTCCCAAGTTAGATTCTTTAGGAAATTGGGAATTTCAATTTTGTCCACTCTGTATGTGAAGGGAAGAGGGGAGCGCACAAGTCAAAGTACTTGTGCAAGTTATCCCAACTTTAGACAATTATTAGATGGGAGGAGCTCAAGAATTCTACTTTTTTAAAAAAAATTTAATTTATATGTCGTCCTTCTCCAGAGACTCAGGGTGGCTTACAGTGCGTTAAGCAATAGCCTTCATACTTTTGTATATACCTGCTTAGTAGGGCTTTCGTCGTCGTCCCCCCCACCAGCGGTGTTCTTTTTTATACAAAGTCAGCTTATTGCCCCCACAATCTGGGTCTTCATTTTACCTACCTTGAAAGGATGGAAGGCTGAGTCAACCTTGAGCCTGGTGAAATTCGAACTTACAGTAATTGCAGACAGCTGATGTCACTTTAAGCTGCTGTGCCACCCAGGCTCTTCTAGGAATCCTCCTTACCTTTGCATTGTAATTAAGGGTAAGAAGGTCTGTTTCTGCGGAATAAGTAAGAAACCATAGCCAAACACATATCTAAGGCCCAAACTACCTGCAGGACCGCCTCTTTCTGTTCAGCCCATCCTGCAGGATTCCCATTTTTTGCAAATCCTACCAAGTTAGGATTTTTCTAAGGCTGGGGTCCTTAGTGTGAAATAAATGGCTGTTGAAGTTAAGATAAATTCCCTCTTCATGACTTTGGCAGAGGGATTAAACCTTCCTTTCTACCATGTCCTTTTAGAGTGTCAGAGATTTTTCATATTTAAGTATTTACGTTAGTTTTATAAATGTGTTTTTGTAAAACCTGTTGGGGGATATATGCTTACAAATAAGTAAATCAAGGGCACACATGATCGTTATTCCTTAAGAATCTTTTCCAATCTGCCAGTCACTGGATGAGTTGGAATTACAATATCTAGACAGAAGTAGCTCATTTAGTGGTTTGAAAGTGTACTTTGCGTAAGAACTTCATTTTTTGGGTTTTTTGGGTTTCCAAGACAAATGTAACTATTCAACGTGATATCATTAATATTTTAGGTCTAGATCAGTTGTCATGGACGGACGATGGACAATTGTTGGCAGTGTCTACCAAGCGGGGATTCATCCATGTGTTCTTAACCAACCTTCCCATCCTCGGAGCCTCGTATGGCACAAGGATCGCGTACCTCACCTCCCTTCTTGAGGTCACGGTAGCCAACTACATTGAAAGTGTATGATACTTTATTTTTATTTTATTTTTTTAATTTTGATTTATATGCCACCCTTCTCCAGAGGCGGCTTACAGGGCGGCTTACAATGCGTGAAGCAATAGCCTTCATACTTTTGTACATTTATACAAAGTCAGCTTATTGCCCCCACAAACTGGGTCCTCAATTGACCTACCTTAGAAAGGATGGAAGGCTGAGTCAATCTTGAGCCTGGTGAGATTCGAACCTACGGTAATTACAGACTGCTGGAGTTAATCACCATGCTTTTAGTCTGCTGAGCTATCCAGGCTCTGGATAGCTCAGCTCTTATTCCTTTATAAAGTTCCAGTTGAGATAAATTAGCCTCCTCAGTCCTCAGGACAAGCCATGTGGTCATTGGAGGGGCTGCCCCAGAGAGGAGGGAGTCAAGCTATTCTCCAAAGCCCCTGAAGGCCAAACAAGGAATAATGAATGTAAACTGAACAAGGAGAGATTCAACCTAGAAATAAGGAGAAATTTTCCAGCGGTGAAAACAATCAACCCAAGTAACAGAAGGTGCCTTTGGAAGTTGTGGGAGCTTCATCCCTGGAAGCTTTCCAGAAGAGACTGGACTGCCCTCTGTCAGAAATGGGGTAGGGCAGGGCTGTCAAACTTGCGGCACACGGGCCGAATGTGTCACGCGCTGGCCACACCCACACCTAGTTCAGAGAAGTGGGGAAAGGTCGTGATACGTCATGTGACGCCACTGTGAGCACGCGAGTTTGACACCCCTGGTGTAGGGTCTCCTGCTCAGGTGGGGGGTTAGAGTTAGACATGCAAGCCCCCTTCCAACTCTGTTAATCCGTTAATCTGTCTGTCCTGGCAGGAACCACCGATAAGAGTTTCCGTTGAAGTTGAGCCCAACTTTGTTGCCGTTGGGCCCTACCACTTAGCTGTGGGCATGAATAACCGGGCATGGTTTTATGTCCTGGGAGAGAGCAGTAAGTAGATCACTGGTTCCCTTCTTTCTCAGGAGGCTTTCATCGCTCAGTTTATCAAATGTCATCTTCATCGTTTTATGCTGTGCTGTTTTTTTTTACCTGGGGGGGATGGGAAGGCTCAGCGGTTAAAGGCGCTAAGCTTGTCAGTTGAAGAGCTGGCAACCCGGGTTCGAAACCCGAGTTCTGCACAATAGGGTAAGCTTAAGTTCCTTGTCCCATCTCCTGCCCATTTAGCAGTTCAAAAGCACGCGAATGCGAGTAGATTAATAGGTACCACCTCAGTGTGAAGATTACAGCGTTGTGGGCGTCTTTGGCGTATATAGTTACGCTTGGCCAAAATGACCACGGAAATTATTTTCGGACAACGTTGGCTCCCTCGGCCAAGGAAACGGAGATGAGCGCACGACTGACAGGGAACCCTTTACTTTTACAGGTAGTCCTCAACTTACGACCACGATTGAGCCCAAAATTTCTGTTGCTAAGTGAGACATTCGTTAAGTGAGTTTTGCCCCCATTTTACAACCTTTGGTGAATCGCTGCAATTGTTAAAATTGGTAACCCGGTTGTTAAGCGAATCTAGCTGCCCCCGTCGACTTTCCTTGTCGGAAGTTCGCAAAGTGGGAATCACGTGACCCCTGCAACCGTTGGGGTCAGTTGCCGCGGGTTCAGATTTTGATCACGTGACCGTGGGGATGCTACAATGTTTGTGAGTGTGAAAAACGCTCATAGGTTACTTTTTTCAGTTCCGTGGTAACTTTGGTCATTAAAGCATCCTCCTGGATTCTCGGCTGTCCTTAGATGATCATTTGACAGCTGTGACCAGGGGGGCTTTCGCATAGGTATGCTTGGTGCGCCAGTTGCACCCTTTCCTAGACCGAGATGCCCGCACCGTGGTCACTCATGCCCTTGTTACTTCTTGGTTGGATTACTGTAATGCCCTCTACATGGGGCTGCCCTTGGGATGCACCCGGAGGCTTCAACTAGTACAGAATGCAGCCGCACGGGCTGTTACGGGAGCCTCTCGTTACTCCCGTGTAACACCTTTCCTGCGCGAGCTGCACTGGCTGCCGGTGGTCCTCCGGGTTCGTTTCAAGGTGCTGGTGCTCACCTATAAAGCCCTACATGGCTTAGGCCCGGGGTACTTGCAGGACCATCTCCTGCCATCCTCCCATCGTCCTGAGATCACAGAGCGGGCCTCCTCAGGGTGCCGTCAGTCAAACAATGTTGGCTGGCGGTCCCCAGGGGGAGAGTGTTCTCTGTCGGAGCGCCGACCCTCTGGAACAGTTTGCCCACCGAGCTCAGGATAGCCCCCGACCTCCTCTCCTTTCGCCGCGAACGGAAGACGTGGCTCTTTTCATCAAATGGACTGATCCGTTGGGGAGTTTGCACATTGTAATGATTTTAATTTAATTTTAATTGGATTTTAACTTGTATTTTGCTTTTTTATTGTTGATTTTTATCTTGTAAGCTGCCCTGAGTCCTTTGGGAGAAGGGCGGCATAGAAATCACAATAAAATAAAAAATAAATAAAAGAAAATAAGTGAAGTGTTGTAATCCGAGGACTGCCTATGCATTTGTACCAGAATTTGTCACTCTGGAGGCTGTTACATTGTTAAGACAGTCGTAAGCTTCACAAATTCGATCTACGCTTATCAAAGGTTCAGAAGTATTTTAAATTGTTTTGATATTTTTTTAGAAGTATTTAATTTTTTTTTTTTTTTTTTGCAGGAGTCAAAAAGCTCAAGGACATGGAATATCTGGGAACAGTAGCCAGTATATGTCTTAATTCTGACTATGCCGCTGCACTTTTTGATGGTAAAGTCCAGTTGCATATGGTAAGTACGTTAAGAATTTTGAATCAACCGCCGTTTGCATGAAGTATGGATAAAAAGACCCATTTAAGCGGCAAGCAGAACGCTGAGCCAGAAACTTCTCTTATATCACAAATGACAGCAAATGCACTTTTACTCCAATCGAGGTGAAAAAGCCAAATTACATTTTCCAGTATAATTTGTAGGAGGAGAAGCTCGATTCACTAGAACAGGGGTTGGCAAATGCGGCTCTTTTACAACCTGTGGACTTCAACTCCCAGAATTCCTGAGACAGCCAAGCTTGGCTGTCTCAGGAATTCTGGGAGTTGAAGTCCACAGGTTGTAAAAGAGCCGCATTTGCCCACCCCTGCACTAGAAATGTGAGTTGAAACGATAGAATTGCAGGTCAAAAAGCTAATCTCTATGGGCATGCACACCGTCAGCAGCTGCTCTTCATGTTTCTCATGCATTTTGCGAATGCTGGAGTACCGGACACCCGAATACCAGTTGGCTGGCACGCATACATGTGCTGGAAACCCAAAGACTAGATATATTGCAATATAGCCTAAGTCACTGATGTGACTTAGCACCAAGTGCTGAAATCAGAAGGTGTGTATTCGTGCGGGCGCCGGAGGGCCGGAAACTCGAAAACCAGTTGGTCGGCATGCATGCGAAAAGGTTCACCATCACTGCTCTAATTGGTTTGATTAGAAAAATCTGAAGGTTTTAGGGCAGCTTGTGATTTCCTAAAAAAAAAATAAGGATAAGATTAAATTGATTACCAATTGTGAAGAAGGCACAGAAGAGGCTGTACTTCCTGAGAATGCTCAGGAAGATAAATCTATCTCAGCATCTCCTTCTGTCCTACTATCGCAGCACCATTGAGAGTGTCCTGACATACGGCATTCTTGCATGGTATGGGAGCAGCTCTGTAGCGGACAAAAATGCTCTCCAGAGAATCATTAAACCTGCCCAGAATATCATCGGGCTCCAGCTACCAGCCTTGGACGACATCTTCGCATCTCGCTGTTTGAGAAAGTTGCATAACATTCTCGGAGACTCTTCCCATCCTGCTCACAATCTTTTTGGACTGTTGCCTTCTGGCAGAAGATGCAGAACCATTAAAACTCGGACCGCACGTTTTCTGAATCGTTTTTATCCCAGAGCTATAATTGCACTCAGCAATGAACTAAAGGGCCACCATCAGTGAGCTGTTGGACAGCATTACTTGGTCTGTTGTGTGGATGTTTGGGTGGTTTAGGGGTGGGGAATTGTGGTGGGTGGGAGTGTGTTTGGGGATTGTTATGTGTGTTGGACCTGGTCTTTGGGTGTTAAGTGAATTTCATTGTATGGCTATACTGTGTATACACGTACGTTATTATTATTAATTATTATTCTTAATTTCCTTAAATTGAAATTAGGCATGAATAAAACCTGTTAGGTTACTATTCTGAAACCAAAAGTTCTTGTTATTGTTTTAGATAGAAAGTGAACCTTCAAATACTCAGGAGGAACGGGAGACCAGGCTGTTCCCAGATACAGATGATAAAAGTAAAATTTTGTGCCATTCTTTAACTAGTGAGTTCCTCATCTACGGGACTGATGTAAGTATGGATCTGTTTCAACTCTCCCCATTCGTTACAGCAATGTTGCTTGCTACGTTTATTTATTTATTTATTTATTTATTTATTTAATTTATTTTTCCATACCGCCTTTCTCCCGCAGGACTCAAGGCGGTGTACAGTCAAGAAAAAAAATAAAAGATACATAAACATCATAGAATTGATAATTAAAATTGTAACATAGTTTAGCCATATTATTATTTAGCATATTATTGCCATCTTTTGGCAGTCATAGAGTTTGTGATACTGCTAGAACCTACATTGCATCTTGTGTCAAAACAGATAGTCCTTGACTTACAACCTTTCATTTAGTGACCGTTTTGCACACTTAGCACTGTTGTAGCATCCCTGTGTTCACATGGTCAAAATTTAGAGGCTTGGCAACTGGTTCCTATTTATGACGGGCGCAGTGTCCCAGGGGTCACGTGATACCCCTTTGTGACCTTCTGACAAGCAAAGCCAATGGGGGAGCCAGATTCACGGAACAACCCTGTTACAAAGTTAATAACCGCAGTGATTCACTTAAGAACTGTGGCAAGAAAGGGCACCAATTGCAAAACGGGACAAAGTTCACTTAACAACTGTCTCACTTATTGGGCTCAATTGTGGTCATACGTCAAGGACCACCTGTCGGTACCACAGATAACACCTGATAGACCAAACTGCCTGTAAACTGCCTTTAATTTTTACTGTCTTAATTCTTATTCTGATAGTAAGGTACCCTACTATATATACATCTTGAAGGGTACCATCTATATCAGGGGTCAGCAACCTGTGGCTCTTTCATCCCTCTGCTACGGCTCCCTGTCAGTCAAAATATGTGTCACAACTGCCAGTGTGTGACACCTGCCGGCATGCGATTTATTGAGCTTTTCAACCCCGGGTAGGCCAACCGTGGATAAATCCAAGAAAAGAAAAGTTTCAGAAGAAAACAGAACGTTTGATTCAACTACATATGTTTGTTTTGTGGCCGCTCAAGAAATAGTCAGGGGCGGGAAGGGTTTTGTGGCTCCTGGTGTTTTCTTTTCTGTGGGAAACGGGTCCAAATGGCTCTTTGAGTGTTTAAGGTTGCAGACCCCTGGTCTATATATTTGATATTCGGTACATTTTTCAGATTAAAAGTCTTTTGCAAGTCACATATAGACAACAAACCATATGTTTTACATTTTGATAAATTCATCTCTTACTATTGTGCTTCTTTGCTCTCTCCCCTTTCCTTCTCCCTAGACTGGCCTCATTCAATATTTTTACATTGAAGACTGGCAATATGTCAATAAGTATCAGCATTCAGTTGGTGTGAAAAAAATCTTCCCAGATCCCAATGGAACCAAATTAGTTTTTGTGGATGCCAAAAGTGATGGGTTCGTTTACTGTCCTGTAAGTCATTCCATTTCTTTTATACTTATATATTTTCAGTTGGTTTCTACATCCATATTATACTCTTACCTTTCCCCCGCCCCCAGTAATTTCCTACATGACTTTTTACCAAATAAGGTAAATTTGTTGACTTTTTTTTCAATGAACTATGTATCTTCTTCCTCTAAATAGAACTTATCAAATAAGCCACATTGTAAGACCGAAAGTTATTTTATGGGATCAAGATTGCAGCTGACTTTCTATGTCAAAATTATACAAAAAGTTCCATTATGTTTTCAATATTGCTGAAAGGCTTCAGTGTTATTCCAGTCTTTATACTTAAATAACAGTGCATTTATTCTTCATCGTAAAATAAAAGTTTTTTGCTACACATCTTCTTTTGCCTGGTTTTGGATGTTGATCTATACAACTAGTCCTTGACTTACAGTCATTCATTTAGCGACCACTTCAAGTTACAACAGGACTAATAACAGTGACTTGTGACCGTTTTTCACACTTACAACCGTTGTAGCATCCCCGTGGTCACGTGATCAAAATCTGGCGGCTTGGCAGCCGGCATGTATTTATGACGGATGTGGTGTGCCGGGATGGTGTGATCCCCTTTTGTGATCCGAGAAGCAAAAATCAATGGGGAAATCAGATTCCCATAACAACAATGCTACTAACTGAACAACTGCAGCGATTCACTTAACAACCGAAAGGTCATAAAATGGGGCAAAATTCACTTAACAATTGTCTCACTTAGCAACCAAAAATTTTGGGGCTCCATTGTGGTTGTATGTCGAGGACTATCTATACTCCTGGTCTGCATACAATGCAAAATGGATATTAAGCATTTAATGATTCCTTTGATACTAAAGTATGTAGATAATGCATCAAAATGACCAGGATGTAATAGAGTTAAATATCATGGCTTTGGCTCTAGATTGGAATACAATTGATACGGTTAAAATGCACTTCGGATAAAATATATCCGTTTACAGATAATGTAACTACAGAACTCAAATGCCCATTCAGGATTAACAATGGAACGTGATAACAATGTAAAATAAAGCAACCTTGTTTTATTTCTGTGAACAATGTTTGTGTTCCTGTTGCCTTGTGACCACGTTGCTTTTATTGAGATCCGTAAACTGAGATTAATATTTTCCTAATTCTTTTAAGTGTGTGAACTCAGAAATGGGAGCTACACCCATCTCATTCCTCTAAAAGTCGTCATATAGCACATACTTAAAACATCGGCGATTGACTTTATTTAACAAGCCAATTTTGCGTTGCTGTCTTTGCAGGTGACCGATGCCGTCTTTGAAATTCCAAATTTGCAACCAACCATCAAAGGAATTCTGTGGGAAAACTGGCCCCTGGATAAGGGTGTATTTGTGGTCTTTGACGATAACAAAATATACACTTACGTGTTTCATAAAGACACCATACAAGGTATTGCAGCTGTTTTAATATTTCCAAATGAACTTTAGAGTTTTATAGGGTTATAAGGAAACGAGAATTTGCCAGAATTTCACGACTTTAAGGATTATGATTAGAAGAAAGACAGAAAAAGGTGCAAGAATGAGGAGGGGGGAAAAATCTCATATAATAAGGTGCTAGTTTGTGTACCTTATTTATTATAATAATGTTCTATGGGTCAGTGAGGAACTGTAGAATTTCTGATCTCATTTATTTTGTTATATTTATATCGTATTTGGATGGCGTTCAACGAAGCTAAAACAATGCATACAATAAATATGAGTGTTATTAAATTATTCTTTAACATTTTAAAAGACATACGTGTATATGTGTGTGTGTGTTTGTGTGTGTGTGTATAAATCAAAGAGCAGTGGAACTAATTAAATAGTTTGCAAATCCTCTGTTCTTTGTCCCAAGCAATTCCATATTGCCTTCTGGTGGACACTGTTACCTCTTAGAATGATTCACGTATTATGCTATACCAGAACAGGGCATTTTAAAACCTGTGGACCACATCTGGCTCTTAGTCACAACAACAGAGGAGGAGGTGGCAGCAAAGGAATGGCGGCTGCCCTCCATAACAGTCCCAGTTTCTCATATGACCCCTTCGGAAAATTAATTGCTCACCCCTGTGCTAAAGCACAGTGCTAGGTTTACACATTATTATAAATCATGGTTTATAAACAACCACAAATGGACTTGCTGTATAATTTTTAGCAACAGAGCAGCATTTATGCATAGGTGGTTTTCATTCCTGACTGATTCTTAGGCACTAAGGAACCTATACATTGTGCGCTTGTGTGTGTGTGTGTTTACCATAGAAACTTCTTCAAAGAAAAACCAGAAAGTCCAGTTGCCTCTTGAAAAAAGAACCTTTGGGTGCTTTTTAACATAGAGTTTTGCGAAGACTAGTTGTAAGAAAAGGAAAACAATGCACTTTTTCTTCGGAATATAATCCTTTGGTTTCGAGGTCATCTTATACAAACTGCAAATGTATTTCATTTTCTCTCATAGGGTCTAAGGTGATCTTGGCAGGAATAACCAAAGTTCCTTATTCCCACAAACCTTTGCTCTTATATAATGGAGAATTAACCTGTCAGACTCACAGTGGGAAAACCAACAGTGTCCTCCTTAATACTCATACTTTTCTGGCCACTCTAAAAGACCAGGGCTGCGACAAATTGAAACAAATGCTAACTCAGACTTTACTTTTGAAAAGGTGAGTCATCCCTTGATCGCAGCGCGGAATATTTTCAAACATAGGAAGGAGGGCTCAGCCTCATGGTTACATTTCATTTCACCTGATCTAGGTTTTCCGAGGCCTGGGAGATATGCAAACATCTGAACCAAGCGTCCAGTTGGAATGAGCTAGGCGAGGCTTGCCTTCATCACATGGAAGTAGAATTTGCAATACGGGTGTACAGGACAAACAGAAACGTTGGAATGGTTATGTCCTTAGAGCAAATCAAGGTATCGATTTCTAGGGTTAAGTATTGACAATTCTGTTTTTTAAAAATAAAAAATAAAATAAAAAAATCACAGAATGGTATGGAAAAGTGATGGTGCTAATTTACCGCCCAGCCAAAGCGCAAAGTTTTTAAAATTTTGAAAAATGCCAGTAGGAGATAATTTAGTAATAAAAATAAATCTGGAATGGAGAGATTGTGCGGAAAATTATGTATGCCTAGCAAAGCTCAAATGTTCTCAAAATCCTAATCTCTTAATTTGATGATTCCCTGTTTGTATCAGATTTTTATTGCTCTGCATCTGCACCAGATAGAGATTCAGTCCATCATTCTCATCCAGCACATTCCTTCGCTTTATACACTGTTTTTTTCCTGGAGGAGGAAGAAGACATTTCACTTCTAATGCAAGAAGCTTCATTAGTTCTAGCCGGCTCCATCCTGCCAGAACCAATGAAGCTTCTTGGATGAGAAGCGAAACATCTTCATCAAAGAAAAAAACAGTCTAGGTGCTTTTTGAAAAATTATATTAGACTCTTCCCTCCCCTCCCCTCTCCACTCCCCTCTTTTACTTTGCTCTGGTCTGCTCTATGCTCTTTCCCTTCCCTTCCCTTCCCTTCAATTCCCTTCCTCTTTTCTTTCTTTCTTTCTTTCTTTCTTTCTTTCTTTCTTTCTTTCTTTCTTTCTTTCTTTCTTTCTTTCTTTCTTTCTTTCTTTCTTTCCTTTTTCCTTTCCTTTCTCCTTCTCCTTCCTTCCCTTTTTCTTTATTCCTTCCCTGCCCTTCCCTTCTCTTCCCTTCTTCTTGTCTTTCTTTCTTTTTTCCTTTCCTTTCTCCTCCTCCTTCCTTCCCTTTTTCTTTATTCCTTCCCTTCCCTTCCTCTTTCCTTTCTTTTTTCCTTCCCTTCCCTTCCCATCCCATGCCACGGGTCTCGCTGGCATGCAACTCAAAAGATACTGGTTCTCTCTATTTCATTAGGTGTTTCTTTAAACTTCTACATAACAATAATTACCCAAAGAACTAACTTCATTTTAGATAAGTTATAATAAAATTTGAGAGCTGTCCACTTCTTCCTTTTCAGAGCATAGAAGAACACAATCTTTTAGCGGGACATCTTGCCATGTACACCAATAATTTTAATTTAGCTCAGGATTTATATCTGGCATCTTCTTCTCCCACTGCCGCGCTTGAGGTAAAAGCTTAAACCACCCGGTATTTCACCGGGGGTCATTTTCCCCCCCTTTTTTTAAAAAAATACACTGCATTTGCTTTGGAAAAGGTAGTTATATTTGGTTAAAATCTGTACTATTTTTGATATTAGATGAGGAGAGATTTGCAACAGTGGGATAGTGCACTTCAGCTTGCTAAACGTTTGGCACCGGACCAGATCCCCTTCATATCCAAGGAGTATGCTGTGCAGCTGGAATTCACGTATGTTCCCTTTGAAGTGGCTAAATATATTTGATACATACAAATTCGATCGTTATATGGTTGAATTAACCATAAGAATCCATTCTAAAGAGCCTCGAATTAGACGTTCCTTAGCATTTGTTTAATATCTTTATGGTGTCCATGACTGAGAAGTTCTTGATTCCCGCAAACAGGTTATTTCTTAGAGAGAGACTGGACCAGACCCTTGGCCCATCTAGTCCAGCTGTCTGTCCTCAAAATGGCCAACCAGCAGCAAAAAGAAGCCCACTGGCCTTCCATTGTCAGTCACTGCCATCAAGGCTAACAGCCGTTCATCCTCAAAACTTCCATGAATTGATCCAACCCTTTTATTTTTTTGAAGGCAGCCTCGTTGGTGGTTGGTACCACACCATCATCTTTTAATGACCCCAGAATCCCTTGCATTAGGTTGTAGTCTGGGAAACTGAATGGAGCTGACGTACTGGCCAGATGCCCTTCCTGTCGCCAATGCAGAGTTTTATTCACCAGATATATTCTCATTGTGCCCAGAGAAAGAAATATCTGTCTCTACCTAGAATCGAACTCACAGCCTCCTGATTGCGAGGCGAGAGCTCCACCTCTAGGCCACCGCACCACTTGTGTATAATGACCGCAAATGCCAGGAAGATATTCTGAGGCCGTGTTCAGACATCAGGCTCCCTCAATATGTGTCCGTTATGCCAGCGGTCCCAAACCTTGGCAGCTTGGTGGCCCAGCCGGGGGAGGAGAGAGGAGAACCGGGTTGTGCGATTGGTGGGCTGGCACTCGCATGAGTGAAACTGTGTGTGCGTTGCACGCCAGTCCGCCTTCACATGAATAGAGCTGCACATGCGCTCCGGTCCACCTCACACATGGCCCGGTTCCTAATAGGCCACGGACCGCTAGTGAGGTTGGACACCCCTGTGTCATGCCAAAGAAAGATAGGGATGTATATTTCTTTGTGATGCAACAATCAATACCCTGTTTCCCCTAAAATAAGACATCCCTTGATAATAAACCCAGTCGGGCTTTTGAGTGCATGTGCTAAAATAAGCACACACACCCTGAAAATAAGCCCTCCCCAAAAATATTTAAATGCATGTGCAGCCAGTCCCCCCATTTCCTCTGCTT
The DNA here is from genome assembly GCA_038048745.1 of Coluber constrictor foxii. Taxonomy (NCBI): domain Eukaryota; kingdom Metazoa; phylum Chordata; class Lepidosauria; order Squamata; family Colubridae; genus Coluber; species Coluber constrictor. The sequence continues at coordinate 83,105,665 of CM075965.1, read as the reverse complement.
AGGGTTAGGGAGGCAGAGCTGGAAATCAGGTAAGACGGCAAGAGGAGCCCCGTCTTGCTCCACGCGCCCCAAAATAATAAGACCTCCCTGAAAATAAGACCAAGCGCTTATTTCGGGGTTCAAAAAAAATATAAGACAGGCTCTTATTTTTGGGGAAACATGAGAGTTTGGTCTGTTACATCTTTCCTACTTCAAGCCACAAAGCGCATAAACACCACATCAACATAAACACAGACACCACTTTCCAAGTTTTACTACTGTCATTGGGACCTTTCAAAACGCTCCCGCTGGAATCTCTTTCAATGTCTTCTTCATTTTGTAATGTTTGAGAAGATTCTAAATATATCGCTGACTTTTAATTTTAGGGGTGATTACGTGAATGCTTTGGCCCACTATGAAAAAGGAATCACGGGTAACAATAAGGTAATACGCTCTTTGTGTCCTCTTCAGGGTAGATATTCACATGTCTACTTATATTAACTTTAGGGTTTAAGATCTCAAATAATTTAAAAATTGATTGTGCCTTGGAAATATCAACTGAGCTATGAATATTACTTGGTCTGCTGTATGGATGCTTGGGTGGTTTAAGGGTGGGGAATTTTTGGTGGGTGGGGGGGATGTCTAGGGATTGTCATGTGGGTTGGGCTTGGTCTCTGGGTGTTATGTGAATTTCGTTGTATGGGTATACTGTGTGTGACATACAATGACAATAAACTTTATATATAATATTAAAGCAAACCATGTTAGATATTTGCAAGTGCATAAAGTTTTATGAATTCTGGATTTTTTAACTTAAACACCATACCACCATTTGTCAAAAGAAAATTCATTTGTTCTTAGGTAGATTCAACTGTACTTCATATAACTATTTTTAAAATAGTGATTTTTAGAATAATTATTTTGTTCAGGCCTCTTTCCACTAGAAGCAAAATAGTCTTTCTTTAGTAGGTATATTTCAGAATTGGTATTATTTACATGCAGTGGGAACAAATGTATTTGAATCAATACATTTTTGTAGGTTAAGTAGAATATAGAATTCTAAACAAAGTAAATGCTAATTTTTAATACAGGTAAACCTTGATTTACAACCATAATTGAGCCCAACATTTCTCTTATTAAGCGAGACAGTTGTTAAGTGAATTTTGCCCCATTTTACGACCTTTCTCGCCACGTGAATCCTTGCAGTTGTTAAGTGAGTAACAGGTTGTTAAGTGAATCTGGCTTCCCCGTTGACTTTGCTTGCTAGAAGGCCACAAAAGGGGGTTGCGTGACCCCGGGATGCTAGAATCGTCATAAACGTGAGTCAGATGTCAAGCATCCGAATGCAAATCATGCGACCGTGGGGGGATGCTGTTGCAACAGTCATTAAAGGGTGAAAACTGGTCATAAATGACTTTTCTCAATCCTGTTGGACACAGTCATGAAACGAACTCTTGTAAGTCAAGGACTATCTGTATGGCTCTATATTTAACCGGACTTCTTTTTTTAATGGTGCTTTTTCGCTTCGTTGCAATTTTTACGTCTTTCTCTTGATCGTCAGTTCCAAGAACACGATGAGGCCTGCCTGGCTGGAGTCGCGCAGATGGCGATTCGCATGGGAGACATTCGGCGCGGCGTTAACCAGGCCATCAAGCATCCGAGCCGAACGTTAAAAAAAGACTGTGGAGCTATTCTGGAGAGTATGAAGGTAAGTTAATATACGGTACTACAACTATTCCTGGTGTAACATTTCGGTTGCTAAGCGAGACAGTTGGTTAGGTGAATTTTGTCCCAGTTTACGCCCTTGGTTGCCAGAGTTGTTAAGTGAATCTCAGCAGTTCTTAAGCCAGTAACATGGTTGTTAAGTGAATCCGGCTTCCCCATTGGCTTGGCTTGTCAGAAGTTCACAAAAAGGGATCACGTGACCCGGGGTCGGTTCTACTTACTTTTACTACCGGTTCGCAAGCTTCTGCGCATGCGCAGATCGCCCATGATGACAGAGCCTCCTGCCGGTTTTATTACCGGTTCTATAGAACCGGATTGAACCGGGAGCAACCCACCACTGACGTGACCCCCAGGACACTGCAATTGTCATAAATAAGAGCCAGTTGCCAAGCGTCCAAATTTTGATCACATGATGACAGAGATGCTGCAATGGTCGTAAGTGAGAAAAATAGTCAAAAGTCACTTTTTCCAGTGCTGTCGTAACTCCAAATGGTCACTAAATGAATTTCAAGGAGAGCATTTCCTGCAGACAGAGGTGGGAAACTAGAGCTCCTTTATGATTTGTGGACTTCAACTCCCAGAATTCATGGCTGGCTCAAGGATTCAGGGAGGGTTTTTTTTATTTATTTATTTTAAAATTTGATTTATATGCCGCCCTTCTCCGGAGACTCAGGGCGGCTTACGATGCGTTAAGCAATAGCCTTCATGCTTTTGTATATTTATAAAAAGTCAGCTTATTGCCCCCACAAACTGGGTCCTCAATTTACCTACCTTAGAAAAGGATGGAAGGCTGAGTCAACCTTGAGCCTGGTGAGATTCGAACTTACAGTAATTGCAGACAGCTGGAGTTAAATTACAATGCATTAGTCTGCTGAGCTATCCAGGCTCAGCAGACTAATGCAGTGGAGTTCAACCCCACTTGTGGAGTTGAAGTCCACAAGGGTTAAAAGGACCATAATTCCCCACTCCGGCTGCAGACGAAGAAAATGTTCACAAAATAAATTATGCTAAACTGAAAATTTGTATTATTTTTTTTTTATATACCTTAGCAATTTTCAGAAGCAGCCCAGCTTTATGAAAAGGGACAATATTTCGACAAAGCAGCTTCAGTCTACATACGATGCAAAAACTGGTAAGCGTCACTATGTGATTGCAGATAGAAAGTCCTGACGGTTTTGCTGACTTTCTGGATTATCAAACTGCCATATCCTTTCTATTGTTATTTGCTTTTCAGATCAGGAATACTTTATAATATTCTAATTCTCTTGTGTCGTGCAATTCATTTGCAGTAAGTTCGCGGGCTCAGAAATTGAATCCGTGGTATTGGAGTGCTCTACGCTACTTTATTTCATTTTTATTTTACTTATTTTTAATCCAAAAGTTCTGGAGAGGTTCAAGGAATAAAACTGGAATAATGTCTGTCATGAAGTCCTGACCCACAGTTGGGCTTTATTATTCATATTTATTTATTTGTTGATCAGTTGCTCAATTAACTATTGTTACCTGGGTGATGCATAACAAAATAAATAAATGTCTCTATAGTAACACTGATTTTGAAAATAGGCATTTCTTCACCAAGAAGTCTAAAACTCAGGATAAATAGCTCTTGATGTGAGGCACACATGTTCCATCGCATTTTTGCGTCATGACACACAATGATGCTAACTATTTTCTCCATTTTTAAAATCCCATTGGAATAAGTTCTTGGAGTAATGTCTGATTCAGGTAGTCCTTGAGTTATGACCAGAATTGAGCCCCAAATCTCTGCTGCTAAGTGAGATATTTGTTAAGTGAGTTTTGCCCCGTTTTATGACCTTTCCTGCCATAGTTGTTAAGTGAACCATTGCAGTTGTTAAATTATTAAAATGGTTATTAAGGGAATCTGGCTTCCCCATTGACTTTGTTCATCACAAAAGGGGATTACATGATCTCGGGACACTGCAGTCGTCATAAATACAGGCCAGTTGGCAGATGTCTGAATTTTGATCATGTGACCACAGAGATGCTGCAACAGTTGACTCAGCCTTCCATCCTTTCTAAGGTAGGTAAATTGAGGACATAGTTTGTGGGGGCAATAAGCTGACTTTGTATAAAAATATACAAAAGTATGAAGGCTATTGCTTAACGCATTGTAAGCCGCCCTGAGTCTCCGGAGAAGGGCGGCATATAAATCTAATTTAATAAAAAAAAAAAACAGTTGTAAATTTGAAAAAAGCCACTTGTTTGGTCAAGGACTACCTGTATCTAAAGAACAGATCCAATTCCTTTCAAAGTCACCTTTAAAAGTTTTGAGGCTTTTGTATTTTTTTTTGTATGTTATATCCTAAATTAATAAAATTGTTATAAAAAAAATAAAGTTTTGAGACTCGTAATTAAGCAAATTGTCTTTATTCTTGATCCAATGGAGTGGGTAGAACCAAACTAAACCGCGAAATGTGTCTACTTAATTACTTAATTACACTTATAAAATATAATTAATTCCTGTTATTTAGGGCCAAAGTTGGCGAGCTGCTTCAGCATGTCTCTTCTCCAAAAATACACCTTCAGTATGCCAAAGCAAAGGAAGCGGATGGCAGGTACACCTTCCTAGACTTAACGTTCCAATATGTTTGCTACGCCAGCAGTCATGAGATCCGCTGCTTTTAGAAGAACGTTGAGCGCTGCATCCTGCTGGAAACGCTGCCCTCCTTGGGCATAAATGCAGCAACACCACACAACACAAAGAAGGGATGGATTTTTCCTTCTATGCCACCCCGCTCCAAGGGAGACGGTCACTTTCTCAGTTTGATAAATAAAGATAAATAAATAAATTGGGTGTTATGGTCTGTCAGCCGCCCCATCAGCAGCCGAATCAGATGAGGAAGCGGAGTGAGAGTCAGGACCAGCATCAAGGCAGTCTGAGAGCTCCGAGAGGGAAGAGGGAATGGAGCTGGCAGAGAGAGAGAGAGAGAGACAGAGGCAGAGTCTGGGCTGTCAATCAGCCCTCAGATGGAGAGTCAACAGTCCCCCAGGTCTAGAGGTGGCTGATGAGGAAAAGGAAGAACAGCTGGGTCCACTGCCTGATGCACAGATGCATATTGGCAGAGGAGAGGAGAGCAGTGGAAATCTATGGGCCGGTCCTTGGGATGGAAGAGCCACCGCTGCTAGGGAAGCCCCACCCTAGCTCTGGGGATAAAAGGCAGGGGGCGGAGATGAATAGGTGTGGCAGACAATTATTTGTCTCCCTATCGGTCAGCCACTGGTAGTCCGAACTTCTGAATCCTATCAGGAACTGTATTGGAATGCTTTCTTGGAATCTGCAGCGCTGAGAGTTGGGCGTGCCTTTGGAATGTGTCTCTGTGTGTTTGTGTGTGTCTCCACTGCTAAGAAAAGAGTGAGCGCACCATCCAGGACATCTGTTACAAGAGTGGTGATAGAGAGAGAGTCCTGGTGTGTTGGAATCAGTTCAGCGGGAAAGGGAGCGAGTTTCACTTTCCACAGGTGAGAGAGAGAGAGAGCCTGCGGTCAGAGAGAATTTTAATAAAAGGAACGTTTAGTTAAAAACAGCGTAGTTGTCGTCTTTGGGAGCCAGATCAGAACATAGGGCTTGGCAGCCCTATCAGGTAGCCAAACAGGGAACAAAAGATAAACTAAATTTACTTTATTGTAAAGCTAGAATTTTGCAGGTCTAAAAGTATAGCTCTCACAGTTCTCAGAATCTCTTCGCCCCGTCTCCCAAGGCCATTCTCACATGCCATTACAATTATTTAATGACCATACTTTCACACACTTAATTTAAAATTTCCCATGTCAAAATTGGACTAACACTAATGCCGGATGATTTGTCCTTCTAGATACAAAGAAGCTGTTTTGGCCTATGAAAATGCTAAGCAGTGGGACAACGTGATCCGGTTGTATTTGGATCACCTGAATGATCCAGAAAAAGCTGTGAGCATCGTCCGGGAAACCCAGTCTCTTGAAGGAGCCAAGATGGTAGCCAGGTAATCGAGTGATTATTTGTTTATTATTTCATGCTCTCTGAAATCATTAAAAAATTGAGTGCATTCTTCAATAATTTAATAGATCTAGGAATATAAAATGAATGATTTAGTATATTTAGGAATACAACCAAATTAAATGTGTAGAGATACATTAGACTGACTTGAATGAATGAATGAATGAATGAATGAATGTCTGTGGAGATTCTCAGTCATCCAGGTCATAGTTGTCGCAAAGGTGCTTTCTCAAGAGGCAACTGGGCTTTCTGGTTTTTTTCTTTGAAGATGTTTGGCTCCTCATTCAAGGAGCTTCATCAGCTCAGCTCAAGAATGATTTTTTCATTGGGAGAATGAATGCATGAATGGAAGGTAATAAATAAAAGTAGCAAGGCATTTTTCTCATTTCATTATTTTCTTTCAATTATGCTTTCCTCCTGTTAAGATAAGAGGATTTCCTAACTTTGATGCCACTTAACTAGATGCAATCTTATTAGGGAGGGAGGGAAGAAAAGAAACGAAAAAGGAAGGAAGGAAGGAAGAAAAGAGAAAGAAAGAAAGAAAGAAAGAAAGAAAGAAAGAAAGAAAGAAAGAAAGAAAGAAAGAAAGAAAGAAAGAAAGAAAGAAAGAAAGAAAGAAAGCTGTATATAGGCAGACAATGTGTTTCTTTCCTGGTTGGTTGCACAAATCTTTATGCTGACTGCTGGTAAGGAAGGAAGGAAGGAAGAGGAAGGAAGGAAGGAAGGAAGAGGAAGGAAGGAAGGAAGGAAGGAAGGAAGGAAGGAAGGAAGGAAGGAAGGAAGGAAGGAAGGAAGGAAGGAAGGAAGGAAGGAAGGAAGGAAGGAAGGAATACTGTGTTCTCCTTTCCCTATTTTATATTAGGGAGTTAAGATGGAGTCAGTTTCTAATGTTGTCTTTAACTCCCAAGCTTAAAATATCTTCTGGTAAATGTCACTACATGGTTTCTGTAAGGTCATCACTGTGATTTTCCAGAAAAGGCCCGACGTATTTATTTCCTAATATCACTGCAGGAATAATTTTCAGGATTATTTGAATCTCTTGTGTGAGTTTGAGTGTCCAAAAGTCAAATTGGTGGCTGTGACCACAAAATCAAAGTCCTACTTTTTTTTTACATCATAGTACTTTTCAAAAAGGAGCGGGACTTTAATCATATAGTCATTGCTGTCTTCTTGACTTTTTTGACACAACAGATGCCCCTGGAAAGATGGTTCAACTCTCTGGTCCATAAAATGCAGAGCCCTGTTTATTTAGAACAACCAACATATTCACAGCTGGTACCAACTTAGCTTTCACTGTCATTTTTCATGCTGGGCAACATGCTGCCATATTTGTGCATGTGATGCTTTAGAGGAGGGCAACCTAAATTCACACAGTCCAATGGTATATTCCCCCCCCCCCCTTTTCCGGGTTGAGAAATATATCTGGTATAATTGAACTAGGTGTGATTGTCATTTACACAAACTAAAAAGCAATTAATCCATAAATCTCCAGCTGGCTTTGCTGCTAATTGTTTATGAATTCTTGCTATCAGCAAACCTGATAGCAGGTTTATATTCCTCTAGATTTTTTTTTTAATAGAGCGATAATTTACAAAGTATGTATGTCTTAAATTGTGAAATCCTGGAGCCTCTAGAGGTGTTACACCGATTTAATAATTATAATAAAAACAATAGTTGAGGGAGATGAGAAAACTCTTCCATGGCAGTTGTTTTTATACTCAAAGTTTGCGCATTCCTGTTTTGAATTGTTACCTTGACTGCTTGGGAACATAAAAGTTTGGGATTCTGTTCACTTTTCCTTTTTAAAAAAATAACGAAGCCTTTATTCTTCTTAGATTCTTTCTGCAACTGGGCGATTACGAGTCTGCCATCCAATTTTTAGTGATGTCCAAGTGTAACAACGAAGCTTTCGTCCTGGCTCAGCAGCACAATAAGATGGAGCTCTATGCTGACATCATCAGTGAGTATTTCAGCCTAATCTAATTCTATCCAGCAGGTAGAAGAAGCAAGAGGACCAAATTTATTTATTGATTAACTTTAGTTGCTGCCTATCTTGTCGTGGGGGCTACTCTGGGCGACTTGCAACCGATTTCAACACAGCCACAACAATGTCATTGTTGCATGAGCTATTGAGAGCCAGGCATGAGCTGACAACATTTGCATGATGATGTCATTGTACACTTGTCATGTTGGCATTTATTTATTTATTTATTTATTCAATTTATATGCCGCCCCTCTCCGAAGACCCAGGGCGGCTCAAAAAATCACTATAAAAACACTTAAAAATTAAAAACATTAAAGACATTAAAACTCATTCACACCATTCATGGCCGGATCTCGTCAGATCGCAAAGTGAAATCAACGGCCCCAGGCCTGCCGGAAAAGCCAGGTCTTCACCGCTTTTTGGAAGGCCAATAAGGTGGGGATAGTCCTGAGCTCAGGAGGTAACTGGTTCCAGAGAGTTGGGGCAGCCACAGAGAAGGCCCTCCCCTGCGGGTCCGCCAGCCGGCATTGTTTAGCCGACGGGACCTGGAGGAGACCAACTCTGTGGGATCTTACCGGTCGCTGGGAGCTGTGCGGTAGAAGGCAGTCTCGAAGATAACCTGGCCCTGAGCCATGTAGGTCTTTAAAGGTAATAACCAACACCTTGAATTGTGACCGGAGACCAGTTGGGAGCCAGTGCAGCTCACGGAGAATTGGTGTAATGTGGGTGTACCTAGGGGCACCCATGACAGCTCTTGCGGCTGTGTTCTGGACCAACTGTAGTTTCCAAACACTTTTCAAGGGTAGCCCCATGTAGAGCGCATTGCAATAATCTAACCATGAGGTGACAAGGGCATGAGTGACTGTGAGGAGAGCCTCCCGATCCAAGTAGGGTCGCAATTGGTGCACCAGGCGAACCTATATAGAGGTCCCCTTCACCACAGCTGCCAGATATTGCTCTAATTTTAGCTGTGAGTCTAGGAGGACACCCAAATTGCGAGCCCGTTCTGAGGGGGACAACATCGTTGCAGTCTGTTGCAGATGCTGCTGATTCAACCATTTAGTAGCAAATTAGCTTTTAACTTGACTGCAAGGCATTAGGATGTTGCTGTTCAAAATATATTCAGGAACCTTTTAAATGCAGGCAATTTTAATGAGGTGTAACGTTTTGTTAATTCCTAACAGTTTGTTAGGAAGCACAGTACAACTTAATCCTTAAGTGTTTTCATTAAATTATTATTTGGTAAATTCTATCCTATTGCAATACGGTAGAAATTGTAAAGTTAGTAGTTCCTTCACATTTTTTTTTTTTTTTTGCAAATTATTAGAGTTTGGCTAATTTTTGTCTACCTTTCCAAATAATTCTAATCCCCTCTGAAAGGTTCAAGAGCCTATTTTCAGAGTTTAGGAGATGGAGTTGGTGTGTGTAAAACATTGCAAGTCTTGCTTGGTGGGTGCTGCTTCATTCACAGGACGAAAAAGAAATGTTCTCTGTGCTTCCCACCCATTCCAGGTTCTGAGGAAACCACTAACGACGATTACCAAAGCATCGCCTTATATTTTGAAGGAGAAAAGAAGCATTTTCAGGCTGGCAAATTCTTCCTGCTCTGCGGTCAATATTCCAGGGTTAGTACAACTTTAGGAAAGTTGGATAGATCGTGAGAATTCTGGAAGAGGATCCCTCAATATCTCTTTCTGTGTTTTGAGGGGAAATGGGTGAGATTCTCTTTGCACATAGTGCTAGGAAAAACTTTAGCAATAGCAATAGCACTTAGACTTATATACCGCTTCACAGTGCTTTACAGCCCTCTCTAAGCGGTTTACAGAGTCAGCCTATAGCCCCCACAACAATCTGGGTCCTCATTTTATCCACCTCAGAAGGATGGAAGACTGAGTCAACCTTGAGCTGGTCAGGATCGAACTCCTGGCAATGGGCAGAATTAGTCTGCAAAACTGCATTCTAACCGCTGTGCCACTAGGGCTCTTTAATTCTTGTTTTGTCTTTAATTCTCTTTAATAATTCCTGTTTTGTCTTCCTGAGCTTGCCTAGAAAATTCATCAGGCATGGAACGGATGGGGAGAGGGTGGCAGTTTTCAGTCTGATAAATAGAAATAGGAGTCTCGACTTATAACCGTTTGTTTAGTGACTGTTTAAAGTTACAACAGCACTGAAAAAAGTGAGTTATGACTGCTTTTCACACTTACGATTGTTGCAGCATCCCCAAGGTCATGTGATGAAAATTTGGATGCTTGCCAACTGGCGTGTATTTACGATGGTGGCAGTATCTTTAGATGATGTGTTCCTCTTTTGCAACCTTCTGACAAGCAGAGTAAATGGGGAAGCCAGCTTCACTTAACAACCGTGTAACTAATTTAACAATTGTAGCAAGCAAGGTCGTAAAATGGGACAGAACTCACTCAGGTGTCTTGCTTAGCGGAGGAAATTTTGGGCTTAATTATGGTCATCAGTCAAGGACTATCTGTAAGTCAAATGTCATCTCTTCCTTCACTCTTAAGACATACCTGTCTTGTAAACGAATCACTTCCAACACCATAAATATTTTGCCAAATGATCGGATCGGATTTTGAGGCAGATGAAATTTGAAGCAATGTAGGTGACACTTTTTCATCAACATGTTTCTTTCTACGTGTTAAATACCAAACAGATGGTTAACATAGGAATTTGAAGATTAATATAATGTTTGGATAACCTACTAACTTTTTTTTTTACATATATACTACGATCAGCTGTTGGGTCAATTTGATTAGCAGATAGAAATCCCCTCACCTGCAATATTTATTTAATATAATACTTTTGTTAAATTGGGGTGGAAAACCTTATAACTGTTTGTAGCCCATTATGCAAAGGGGAGGAGAATTTATTTATTTATTTATTTATTACATGTATTTATATGCCGCCCTTCTCCCAAAGGACTCAGGGCGGCAAACACAAGTTAAGAAACATGTACAATAAAATCCCATTTTAAACCAAATAACTAATTAATAATAAATAATAAAACCCAGAATCAGAGTCAGCCTATTTGCTTGAAAAGCCAAGTCTTTAGGTCCCGACAGAAGGAGCGGAGATCAGGAGCCGTCCGGAGCTCGGTAGGTAACTCATTCCAGAGGGTGGGAGCACCCACAGAGAACACCCTACCCCTGGGCACTGCTAAAGGACATTGGCTCACCATCGGTACCCTGAGGAGAGCGGCCCTATGTGAGCGAACAGGACGGTTCTGTTTATCAAAAATGTATCAATTTTTCTTATTCTTTTTTTCTCAGCATACTACCAAAGTAGATTCTATATATTTAATGTTACATTTATTTGATATTTGGGTATTTTTTTCCCTTTCTTGTACCCATTTTTTTCTTTTTGTTCTTTTTCTGTTTTGCATTTTTTTCTTGTTTATAAAACAAAATAAATATTTATATTAAAAAAGTCTGTTTCTTCTAGTAGAAGTAGTACGTGCGATTCTAATCTCTTGTTTCTATTACTGTTATTCTAATTTGCTATTAAAATATTACTGATTGTACAAAGTGAAGATGTGGGGGAAATAAGTTAGGAGCCATTTAATGGTATGTGGGTTTTTTTTTCCCCCAGGCGCTGAAGCACTTTTTGAAAAGTCCAAACACAGATGATAATATGGCCATAGACATGGCAATCGAGACGGTAAGATAATGCCATTTAGGAAGAAAAAATGCATCTGACCTTTTTTTTTTTTTTACCAAAATTCAATGCCACTGCCTCAGTAACATTTAACGTAACGTAAAGTTATATTTTACACCACTTTTTCAGTTTATATCCTGCTCTTGTTTCCGAACCAAAATTTATACTGGTTTTTTTCAATATTTTCAATACCCTCCTGGTGAATCATTTATGAAGTCCGCAGTGGCAGGCTTTATAAAACTTGACTTTCCATGAGGTCTCCCTACCTTTGTGACGTTGTTCCCATTCACTTGTTTTCACAACAGGTGGGCCAAGCAAAGGACGAAGCCCTGACCGATCAGCTGATCAATTACCTTATGGGTGAGACCGATGGTATACCAAAGGTACGGACTTCCAGGCAGAACTCGTAATTCTATTTTTCAACCATATCTGTAGCATGTTTACCGTATTTTTGGGATGCTCCGGAGTGTAAGATGCACATTAATTTTTGGGGAGGAAAACAAGAAAAAAAAAATTCTGCTTCTGCCTACCAGCATCCATCAGTATTCATCTTGCTAGCGTCCTTGTCGCAAAAAGCCTGATAAGCTTCAGCACATTATCACAGCCTGATTTAACACAAACAGCTGATTGGCTGTTGGATCCGCCTCCCGGAATACCGCCAATCAGCTGTTCCGGCTAAGGGGATCGCCAGAGCCCATCACCGCCACCAAGTGTTGTATTTCTGGCCTCCACGGACCACCTCACTGTGTTTTAGACCCACAGCACATCCGCCAGCGATCGCTGCTTGCACGCATCACATTTTCAGCCTCCGCATGCCCCGTTTTTGGCCTCTGTGCATTGCATTTTTGGCCAGTTCCCCACCACCTGGAACTGGATGAAAATGTGATATGCAGGGGCCAAAAACAGAATGTGCAGAGGCTGAAAACGCGACGCATGGAGACGGCAATCCCCGATGATGTGCTGTGGCGATCCGCGCAGCCTGGAACAGGTCTAAAACAGAGCATGCAAAGGCCGAAAACGCGATGCGCTGAGGCTGAAAATGGCCGAAGGGTGTGGGCCGGCAGGTGGATGGGGCTTTGGCAACATTCGGTGTATAAGACGCATCACAATTTTCACCCACTTTTAGGTGGGTGGGTGTGTGTGTCTTATACTCCGAAAAGTACGGTAATTCTTTCAAACTGGTTGACTGGCGAACGAAACCATTTCAACATTGTAACCCTAGAGCACCAGAAGGCCTGGGCCTGCATGCCGAAATACGACACCGGGAAAATTAGCACAGGTTGAGCCATCGTTGTCATATTTACAGTGCATTTCCTATATAGGAGTATTTGGAACGACTGTACTTTTATTGATTTTAAATTCTGATAGGCCATCGTTTTGTTCGCAGTGGTCCCTGGACCTCTCTAGGTAAACGTTGCTATTAAGAGCCAAGAGAAGTTTTTTTTAACACAGCTGAGAATGACTCCAGCCCGTTTTGTCTGCCTGGGGGAGTCCTGGAGTTGAAGTCCACAGGTCTTAAAGTGGTCATGGCTGGACACCTCTGGTCTAAAGATGGAACTGTGGCTTTTTAAAAAAATAAATCACGTCCTCTTATATACCGTACAGAAATACAGATGGTCCTCGACTTACAACCGTTCACTGAGAGACCGTTCAAGGTTACAATGGCAACTGATAACCGTGTTTCACAGTTACGACCTTTGAAGTATCCCCATGATCACGTGATCAAAATTCAGAACACTTGGCAACTGGTTCGTATTTATGACGGGTGCAGTGTCCCGGGGTGACGTGATCCTCTTCTGTGACCCTTCTGACAAGCAAAGTCAGTGGGGAAGTCAGATTCACTTAACAACCGTGTGGCTAAGTTAACAACGGCAGCGATTCAATTAACAACTCGGGCAAGAAAGGGGGCAAGTAAAATGGGGACAAGATTCACTTTGCAACTGTCTCGCTCAGCCGCAGCAAAGTCAACAGGGAAGCCAGGTTCACTTAACTACTAACCTATCAACTGCAGTGATTCAGTTAACAACTGCGGCCAGAAAAGTCGTAAAATGGGGCAGAACTCACTTAACAACAGAAATTTGGGGCTCAGTTTGCGATCGTTAAGTCGAGGACCGCCTGTAACATTGAATTCGGTTCCAATTATGGCACGATCCACAGGCGAATTGCAGAGTCGTCCTCCCTTTGCAGTAAACAGGCCTGCCAGTAATTTGAAACAAGCCGCTTTTTAAAGGCTGCATTGTGTTATCTGATTTAATCTTAGTCATTGTATCCTTTATTTTATTTTTGCTACCAATTGTTTTGTTTTCTTACGCAAACCTCATTTTGTTTTTCCAATTGCTTTACTGTAACTTCTGTAGTCTGTTTCTGTGAGTATTTTTATTTTTAATTATTCTAAACCATGATAGTTGTTATTATGTGCTACCCTCATTTTGACACAAATGGTAGGCAAAGATCTGAATCCAAAGCCAGATGCTTTTTAAAGAGGCTTTATTAAGCTGGAACTGGGCTATTGTCAGTAGTTTTCATAGCAATATTTATTTAGATCACGGTTATCAGTTAGCTGTAGCGACTAAAGGAGTTGAACTTAACAGAAATACTCAAGAACCAGTGCATAGCCAAACAGTTTAGTTCAGTTTATTGATTAGCCCGTAGGCCATATCAAAATACAGAATTCCAAGTACAAATGATTAATAAAACCCTATAAAAACAATTTAAAATGAAATTGGAATAAAATGCAATAATTTGATATATTGATAAATAGAATAAAATTATATTTCAGTATCCCCCCCCCCCTATAATCTACCCCAATCAGTCCCATATGTGCCGATGGAAGCCAAACCATTTTACTCAAGTACTGTGCTGTATTAAAAGTTCTTTTCAAATTCTGGCTGCGTATAAGGCAGGTCGTTTTATAGATTAATATGTGGTTCCTAATGAGTCATTTGTATAATATATGAACCAATCTACCTGTCTGTCACCCTCTTATTCAACAATCAAATACCATATGTTTTCGAGTATAAGACACTCTGGACTATAAGACGCATCTTATCTTTTTTGGTGAGGAAAAGAAGAAAAAGGAATCTGGCTCTGCCTCCCAGCAATTTTGCCTCGTTGCAGCAAACAGCCTGCTTTACTTTCACTTTCGTTTTCAGCATAGCTTGATTAGCACAAGAAGAAGAAAAAAAATCTGCTCCCAGCAATTTACCTCCTTGCAGCAAACAGCAGAAGCCCGTGCAGCAATGGGCCATGGCAATCCCTGCAGCCTGAAACAGCTGAGAGTCGGGGGACTGATCCAAGGGACAATCAACTTGTGCTAATTAGGCTGTGCTGAAGCTGAAATGGGCTGTGTTCTTCTTGCTGCTTGCTGCAAGGAGTTAAATTGCTGGGAGGCCGAGGCCAAAGGGTGGGGGCCAGCAGGTGGGCGGGACTACATTCGGTGTATAAGACACACCCCAATTTTCACCCTCTTTTAGGGGGTGTCTTATACTCCAAAAAAATACAGTAGTATGTGAGCCAAGTCTTCTACCTCTGCCACTCCGCAAATGCAGAGATGTTCATTTTATGCTACAGAATGGAATCCCCCATATTTGACCAACGAGGCATCAAACATTGAACCTTGAAACAGTCTCGGAAAAGAAAAGATACTATTTGGAAGCATCACAGGGTTATAAGGAAAAGGAGAGACAGACCACCATCAGGCTTGCAGGATTCTGTTATCGCCCTAAATTAAATAGAGTGCGAAGTAGGACCACAAAAATGTTTCGATCAAATATTCAAATAAGACTATAAAATGAGAGCAGACTCCTCTCTTCTAGCACGGATAACGTTACCTAGTTTGGTAATGAAACATTTGCAAGAAAACCAGCAAGCCGAGAGAGCACCGAGCACCCCCCTCAAATATTTTTGTAATTTACGATGTTTACTTTCTGGCAGATTGCAAAACCACGTGTCATGGCTGCCCTGTGCTCATATTGTACAGCCATCGATGGTAATTTAAAAGCGAACTGCCTCATAAAAACGTCGCATGGCACCATTGCTCACTGTGCACTTAGTCAGAAGATAGGCAAGCAGTTTATTGTACAAAGCCTTCCTAAAAATCCAGCCGGCGATAGCTGGAACTTGGCGTATTCTGAGATGCAACTTCTCTTTTTGTTCTAATGAAGGAAGCCAAATATCTCTTTCGACTCTACATGGCATTAAAGCAATACCGGGAAGCTGCTCGGACGGCGATCATCATCGCTCGAGAAGAACAGTGTGCAGGTATGGCCCTTTGTGGGGGGTTCATTTCTGGACAGCAAATCTGACCAAAACGACACAGGAGATCACGCATGAAAGAAGAGAGACACCGGAATATTGTATTTCCACCGTTAAACTTAAAATGCATTAAAGGTGGAGTTTATTTTTCAGTGTTTCCTGTTTATTAAGACTGGGTTTTCCCTTGCTTTTATTCAAGGTGTCCAGCCTTAGCAACTAATACCTGTGGACTTCAACTCCGAGAATTCGTCAGACAGCATGGCTGGCTGGGGAATTCTGGGAATTGAAGTCCACAGGTTATAAAAGTTGCCAAGGCTGGACACCTTGAATAAAAGCAAGAGGTATAACCACATTTTGTATGGTAGCATTGCTCTGGATTAAACCAAATAGTTAGTTTAACCTCATAAATGCTCAGCAGGTCTCATTTGGAGAGTAACATAACTAGAAAATGAATCTATTTTTTGACTATTAAATTTTCACGTACTGTGGGCATTCCACAAACCATTAAATTTAAGCCGATTTCTCCCCTTTGTTGCTGGAATGTAATGTTTTATATTCAAAGCACCCAGCTCAAGTGAATTTGTGGATAAGGCATTGTGGCTGTAATATCTTTGACAAATCAGTAACTAAATTTTAATATTTAGCTTGATCTGATAGTATTTGAGAAGAGCCTAACTATTTTACTGAAATTTAATTTCTGTTTTGGTTTTCTTTCTCTCTTTTCGGTTTTCTCGGTTTCGGTTTTCTTTTAAAAAGGGCATTATCGGAAAGCCCACGATGTTCTCTTCAGTATGTATTTAGAATTAAAAGTACAGAAAATTAAAATACCCTCTGAGATGGCTACAAACCTGATGATTCTACACAGTTACATTTTAGTAAAGGTAACTACTTTTATTATGTATGTATTAGTAGAGAAAGATTATCATATTTTTTAGAGTCTAAGACGCACCTTAGTTTTTGGGGAGGAAAATAAGAAAAAAGCTGATTGGCAGGTGGATCAGACTCCCGGAATACTCCGGGATGGTTCCCAGAGGTGAATTTTAGCAACAGGTTCCTTGGTTGTGAGCTCTGTGCCTTGGTTTTTTCTTTTTTTTTTCAGCCTCTGAAACTTCTGAAACTCCATTTCAGAAAAAACTTTTTTTCCTGCCTCTAAAAGCCTCCGAAACAGAGCTTCAGAAAAAAAGCCTCTGAAACTCTGTTTGGAGGCTTCTTTTCTGAAGCTTTGTTTCTGATGCTTTTTTCAGCCTCTGAAACCTCCGTTTGAGAAGCTGGGCGGGGTTTCTTTTTCTTATAATCAATTTAGTCTCTCCAAATTCATTATCCACATTTAAAGTTTAAGCATCAGATTCCATTTTGGGCTTTAATGTTTTTCACTTCCGCTTTTTCTCTTCTCTGGCAATTCTCTCCCCCTGACGCTATTTAGCCGCTATTTCCACGCCGGGGTATTTATTTATTTATTTATTTAATGAGATTTATATGCCGCCCTATCTCCAGCTGAACTCAGGGCAGCTCACAACAATGACTTTAAAAGTAAGGGTAACTTTAAGAGGTTCCAATTTTTTCTTTTATTACCTGTGAGTTGGCCAATCACTCACCCAGTACCAGTACTCCATCCAAGTCTTCGCTCCTGCACAATCTTTATTCCGGATGCCCCAGCTTCATGGCGGTTCGCAATGGCCGCTGTTCCCCCAGAGAAGAGTTTTCTCTGGCTTTCTGAGGAACTTGCCTGTTCCTCTTTAGCCAACCGAGATGCCTCTCCTTCTTCACTGTCCCTACAGGACAGTTCCGGTCTGAAGACACCCCCTCCCTCCCGCCCCCCCAACAGAGGTTTATCTGGCTGGGTTTTCGCAGGCTCATTAGAGCCTGGTATTTTCCCAACCAGTCTCGCCGCGACGCTTCCGGGTTTGGAAGCGTAAATCCAAACTAGTGAAATTTAATGCAAACATAATTTGTGGCTGTTTCTCATACTTAGGACCATTGCAGCATTCCCCATGGTCACGTGATCAAAATTCAGTGGCTTGGCAACTGGCATGTATTTATGACAGTTGCAGTGTCCTGGGATCATGTTGTCCCCTTTTACGACCGCCTGACAAGCACAGCCCTTGAGGAAGCCAGATTCTTTTCACAACCTAGTTAGTAAGTTAACAATTGCATTGATACAGTTAACACCTTTGGCAAGCAAGGTTGTCAGATGAGATAAAACACACTTAACAAATGTCTTACTTAACAACAGAAATGTTGGGCTCAATTGTGATCATAAGTCGAGGACCATCTGTATTACAATTAAGGTGAAGGAGTAATAAAGTCAAGGACTTGTAGGAAAGAAAATTACTATAAAATTCTGTAAATAGCTACGAAGCTCAACAAATCATTTAATGAGCACCTGCTTTTTCCTTGCTTATTCTGGATGGCTCTTAAATATTACAAATAATGCCTAACTCACATGTATATTTCAGATTCATGTTAAACTTGGGGACCATATGAAAGGAGCACGTATGCTCATTCGTGTTGCTAACAATATCAGCAAGTTTCCATCTCGTAAGTGTTACCCAAACCAGAAACCTATCCCCTTTGAGGGAATCAGGGATATTTTCTTCTTCTTCGTTAAAGAAGCAGCTTTTGTGTTAATTGTTGTGTTAAACTGCTAAATACTATTCCTATTCTGTCATACTCGTTTAATTTCCTTGGTAACGGGATCGATATCGTCTAAATCTCCTCTCTGATTTTATTTTATTTTTGGAAGTGTAACAACTTACAACATAGGTAGAAGGGATTTTTTTCAAGTTATCTAGACTTTGCTATAAATAAAAAGTTAATTATTGCCTGCATCATGTAAGATTGCTAAACGGGGCTCACATCAAGAAATCAATGGTTCCAACATGCATTATTTATATACATGTCTTAAATATTGTTGCTGTAATGTTATTTCTCTGACTATTATCTTTAGATGGTCTCTTATTCTTCAAATTCTGGGAGATTAGATTCTATCAGCCGCAGCTCTGTGAAATCCAGACAGTTTTGACTACCAATGGACAATGAGCAGCTAAACGAAAAGTTCTTTGCAGGATGATGCCTGTCGTTTTACTTTCAGATATTGTGCCCATCCTGACCTCAACGGTAATTGAATGTCACCGAGCGGGATTGAAAAAATCAGCTTTTGCTTTTGCTGCCATGCTGATGAGACCAGAATATCGGAATAAAATTGACCCGAAATACAAAAGGAGAATTGAAACACTCGTCCGGTGAGTTTACGGTTATTCTGTCTAACCAAGGTTGAGAATGCATTGATGCATAACTGGACAGTCGTGTCTATGCTGATTTAATCTGCCATCCTGTGAACTCAGTAGTCCTTGACTTATAGCCACAAAGACTTTTCTTTGAAGACATTTTGCTTCTCATCCAAGAAGCTTCTTCAGCTCTGACTGAATGGTGGGGATTTCTTGGGTTGTAGATCAGCCGGAAGAAGGCAGTGGCAAATTAGCAGAAAAACGCCATGAATACGTACCACCAAATCAAGTGCACCTTGATGTCTACTGTATCTTATAAACCAACAATGAGATTTGTCCCAGATCAAACAGCAGAGCATTGATGTTACCCCAAATTCCTATATGGGCTTATTGAGCCTGGAAGAAATTAGCTAGATTGGTTTTAGCGAGTAATGAATGGAGCAAGGAGATAATTCTTCCCGACAATCAATAGCAATAGCACTTACGACTTATATCAGTGATGGCTAACCTTTTTGCCATCGTGTGCCAAAAGTGGGGGGAGCGTGGTGGGGTCACATGCACGCGTGCCCACATCCATAAATCTATGCGCCCCCCCCCCCGTGCTCCCCCCGCTTTTGGCACATGATGGCATGGCGGGCCCGGTAGGCCTGTTTTTTGTTCTCCCCAGTCTCCAGAGCTTTTCTAGGAGCCTGGGGAGGGCAAAAATGGCCTTCCCCCACCCCAGAGGCTCTCCGGAGGCCGGAAACAGTATGTTTCCTGACTTCTGGTGCGTCCAGAAGGCCCGAAAATCAACTGCCTGGTGCATGCATGCGTGCCAGAGCTGAGCTGAGCTCTGCGTGCCACCTGTGGCACCAGTGCCATAGGTTCAACATCACAGACTTATATACTGCTTCACAATAGTTTACAGAGTTGGCCTCTTGCCCCCAACAACCTGGGTCCTCATTTTACTGACCTCAAAAGGATGGAAGGCTGAGTCAACCTTGAGCCGGTCAGGATCGAACTCCTGGCAATGGGCAGTCAACCTGTAATCCTGCATTCTAACCACTGCACAACCATAAAAGAGAGGGAGGGAGGGCAGTAGCATTTATATGCCACTTCACCATGTGTTACAGCCCTCTCTAAGCGGCTTACAGAATCAGCATCTTGCTACCAACAATCTGGGTCCTCATTTTACCGACCTCGGAAGGATGAAAGACTGAGTCAACCTTCAGCCGGTTAGGATCGAACTGCCAAACTGCTGGCAGCCGGCAGTCAGCAGAATTAGCGGCCATCCCGCATTCTAACCACTGCGCCACCGCGGCTCTAATCAAATTGAAAATAGACGGGAGGGCCAAGAACCTTGAATGAAAATTCTTGCAATGTGAGCAAGAATTATCGGTGACTTACCGGAGCACAAAATATAATTTTTAGGCAAGGAAAAAAACTTGAGAAATAAAAAAAAAATTGGATCCGTTCATAATGGGCTTCTTCTTTTGCTATCAGGCGGCCGGACACCTCCGAAGGGGAAGAGGAAGAACCAACCACGCCGTGCCCGTATTGTGAATTCAGGCTCCCCGAATGCGAACTTCTGTGCCCGGGCTGCAAGAACAACCTGCCATATTGCATTGCGACGGTGAGTACCTGACGAGCAACTCCTAGGACTCCCCTTTTCCACCTTTCCGCTCCTGAGGCTGAGCCTCCGAGGGTTGCATTTGAAATCTGAGCTTTGAGATACAGAATCTCGATGTTGTGCTTCAAAAAGCCTCAGGGTCTCACTGAAATATACAGGCAGTCCTCAACACCCAACCGCAATTGGAGCCCAGGATTTTGCTGGCTAAGCGAGACGTTTGTCAAGTGAGTTTTGGCCCCGTTTTACGACATTTCTCGCCACGTGTGTTAAGCGAATCACTGCCGCTGTTAAATTGGTAATCCGGTGGTTAAGGGAATCCGGATTCCCCCATTGGCTTTGCTTGTCAGAAGGTCACAAAAAGGGATCGCATGACCCCGGGGACACTGCAACCGTCGTAAACATGAGCCAGTTTGCAAGCATACAAATGTAAATCATGTGACGGTGGGGTAGTGTTGTGGCCCGTCCTCTGAGCCTATCCCATTGGAGGAAGGAAGCTCTGAGCAGGAGGAAGAGGAGCCAGCCAGATCTCCCAGCCCCCCCCCCCCCCCCCGGCACCGTCTCAGGTGCCAGCTGAAAGAGAGCAAAGTAGTGGGGAAACAGGTGTCTCAGATGAGAGTGAGGGAGAGACGTCATTCCTGGACGCACGCCAAAGAAGGCGAGATAAACGCTTACAGCAGCTGCGGAGACGCATGAGGGAATAGACCTGAGTCACTGGACTGGAGTCACAGGATCAATGAGTCACTGGACCACACCCAGAGACTATATAATAGACAGAGGGGTGGTAATGATCTCTGTGATGAACAAATACTCTATCGGATAGGCATTGGAGTTACAAGCTGAAGCTGATCAGAGACTTTGCTGAATATTTGTGGTGCTTTTCTTTCTGTGTACTATTAAAGTCCTTGGCAGACGGTGTGCATATCGCTGCCAAGTTTGAGATAAGAACTGTGGAGTGTGCCAAGTGCTTCCTTAACCCTCGACAGGCTGTGTTTTTGTGGGTATCTGCAGAGGGGGACAGATCAGGTTGCCAGTGTGGAGAAACGATTGTAAAAACTGTTGTTAAGTCGAGGACTGCCTGTAATCACTTCCAAGTAAGGCACTTACCATAGCGGCCAAAATTGTGGAAACCTTTTGGGAAAAGTGTATTTTCTAAAACTAGCTAAGAACACCACTTTTTGTGGGGGAGTAGTCCCATAAAATTAGATATCCATGGAAAGATCATTTCATCAAGAACGTCACGCAATAACTTTGATGAAGGATTTGCTGTTAGAACAGCAGTTACAGGATAAAGAAAAAAAGTGAAACACGGAGAAAAAATGAGATATACAAAAATGATCCCCATGTTAGTTGGGTCACCTTTAGCATGAATGACAGCCTTACAACGTCTTCCCATGGAGGGAACCAGGTCTTTTAGTTCTGCCGCTGTTATCATGTGAAACCAAGATTGAATGATGGCTTCTATGAACTGGGATTTATTGCTGGGTCGTTTCTGACTAACAAGTTTCTTTAGTCAGTTCCATAGATTTTCAGTTGGGTTAAGATCTGGGCTGTTCCCAGCAGTGAAATAAGATTATCTTGAAACTCCCCCCCCCCCCCAAAAAAAGTGGTGTTATTAGCCATCAAACCTCAAAAATAATCTTTTCCCAAAAGGTTTCCACAATTTTGGCCACTACTTTAACTGTGGCCCTTTTTCCATTGAAGCCTGACGTGTGTCTGTGTTCCCTCCCCACCCTTGCAATTCTTCCAGGGACGACATATGGCCAGAGAAGACTGGACTCTTTGTCCCCATTGCGAGTTCCCGGCGCTCTATTTAGAGTTCAAAAAGTAAGTTGCAATCTTTTTCATTCTCCGATTACCCTGTTTCCCCTAAAATAAGACCTCCCTGGATAATAAGACCAATCGGGCTTTTGAGCACATGCGCTAAAATATCCCCGAAAATATTAAACTGTATGCACAGCTGGTTCTCTCCATTTCCTCTGGTTAGGATTAGGGAGACAGAGCTGGATATCAGGTAAGATGGCAAGAGGAGCCCCGTCTTGCTCCACGCGCCCCCCCCAAAAATAAGATCTCCCCAAAAATAAGGCCAAGTGTTTATTTCGGGTTCAAAAAAATATAATACTGTGTTTACATGCCAAGAACGTTTTCTGTTGTTTTGTTGCAACCTGCCACACACTTCAGATTTCTACCAAGTGGAAAATCCGCTTATTTTGTCTGGCTGCTGACCCTCTGCAGTTCTCATTTTCCCGTACTTTTTATCTCTTTCGTCTTCCTAAATCATTTATTTCAGCCAACAGCAGCCAAAGAAAAGTTTGTTGCTATGTTTGTGTTTGCAATGTCTAGTTTGTTGAAAAACACGGACCTAATGAGTATTTTGGGACATCTACCCTCTGGTTATCGTGACTAAAAATAATACAATTGTAGACTTGCACTCTGCCAATTTTATGCCTTTCTACCAACTGCTTGGAGAAATAGAAAACAATGTCCATTTTAAGGCACTGAAGGGACTCCGTTGATGGGAGAGGCAGAGCAAAGCCAAAGACACTAATATAATGTTCTGCAACCTGCATAAATGAGTTTCTTCTTTCAATAGTTTGTTGCAGAGCGAAGGCACGTGTCCCATGTGTTCGGAAAAAGTCGATGCCACCAGCCTAAGCAGAACAGCTGATTGCACACCCTACCTCAAGCCTGAAGTGGAGCAATAATTTTAATCAAGTTAAGTGGCTCAATCTTCGTTTTCGTGTTTAGAACTCAGAATATTAAAGAACGTTCGTTTGTTTATATCTAAAGCAGTAACTGGCCTACTCTCTCGTGTGCGCTCATCTCCCTACACGTAACCCACCCAATTTTTTTTTGCTTCTTCCACACAACGAAGTTTCTTCTGCTTGCTTTCCACGATGCGTTGTGTATGTGGAAGGACGCGGATCGGGTGTGCTGGGCCCTCTTCCACGATACCGATTCTGCCCACTGATTTTTCTCTGCTTGACGTCTACAAAGTGTGCACTCTCCATTCTGCAAGGATGCGCTGTACCTGTTCCTCCCCAGCCTCCTCACTGTCTGACTCGGCTGCCAGTTCCACAGGGTGCTGGCGGACCACAACAGAATTGAGCCTGAGTAGCGTAGGGGAGTAATGCCTCCTACAAAGGCAGCATTTAAGATCCAGCTGCTGCAATTACTTGTGAGTTCAATCCCAGGCAGGCTCAAGGTCGACTCAGCCTTCCAACCTTTATAAGGTGGGTAAATTGAGGACCCAGTTTGTTGGGGGTAATAAGCTGACTTTTTATAAATATAAATATACAAAAGTATGAAGGCTATTGCTTAACGCATTGTAAGCCGCCCTGAGTCTCCGGAGAAGGGCGGCATATAAATCAAATTTTAAAAAACAAAACAAAAAAACAACAGTTGAAGTACAGTTGAAGAATGAGCAGACAATTCTTCTTTGATCACTACTAAGCCTCAGTGGTTAGAGTGCAGTACTGCAGGCTACTTCTGCTGATCACCGGCTGCCAGCACTTTGTCAGATCGATTCTCACCGGCTCAAGGTTGAGTCAGCCTTCCATCCTTCCGAGGTGGGTAAAATGAGGAGCCAGATGATTTGGGGGCAATAGGCTGACTCTGTAAACATCTTAGAGAGGGCTGGAAAAGCACTGTGAAGCGGTATATAAGCCTTCCTTCCTAATGGTTAGATTGCAGTATTGCAGGCAAACTCTGCCGACTGCCAGCAGTTTGATCCTGACCTGCTCAAGTTGACTCAGCCTTCCGAGGTTGATAAAATGAGGACCTACTGTAGACTGTTCGGGGCAAGAGGCTGACTAGGTAAAACCGCTTAGAGAGGGCTGGAAATCACCGTGAAGCGGTATATGTCTAAATGCTATTGCTCATTCTAAATTGGAGCAGCCCGAGTTCAATCAACCAAGTGGCTCCTTAGCGAAACGGTGCTCCTCAAAATGCCACACAAGTTACTTCAAGTAGACGACGAGGAATACAGGTAGCCCTCGACTTATGACCACATTGGCGCCCCAAAGCTCTGTTGTTCGGCGAGAGATTTGTGCAAGCGGCTGCTAGAGAGATCAGCTTCCAAGCAGATACAAATAAGAGGAGTTCCATTAACGTGCGATGCATTTTAAAAATAAAAATAAAAGATGGTTAAAAATATGAAACTAGTTTTATTGCAACTTTTACACAGTGCTGCACTTTCATATATAAAAATGAATAACTGATTAGGGTTTGTTCATATATACATGGGTAGCAACATAATGAGCATTTCCTTAAAAAAAAAAAATAGAGGAGCTTTGTGAAGGGAAGCACTAGCAGCTTGGACTCTGTTTCTCCCAGAGAGCCTCTTTCTGTATTTACAGGAATCAAACAATATAAATTCTGTTTGCCTCTTTTTCTGCAAAAAAAGATTATATATATAGATAGATAGATAGATTTGCCATTGCTATGCCGTGTTCGCAGGGCAACTGGTGCAGAGTTTGCCCAACCATTTACTATGCCCACAGTCCAGCAGTAAGCTTGCATAGACAAATTTATTTAGCTTTTTTTCTTTGATTTTCCTTTTTTCCTTTCTTCTTTCTTTTCTGCTTTTGGTGGCTTGGCAGGTTTGGTCTTTTTCTGTCAAAAAGAAGAGACATTTTTTTTTTAAAAAATGCAAACAGAATCACAGCGCCTGTAGCTAACTCACTAATTTAATTTTTCGGTTGCAAACTCTTCCACGTATTTACTAAAAAAACCCAAAAGGACACCCTAATATATGTCTTAACTTTTCCAAGCAACTAGTCGTTCACTGAGGACCGCCTGTGAATTTGCATATTTAAATGGGCTGCCGAAGGGAGCGATACCTTAATCATCGCATCGCTTTCCAGGCTCCCTTGCTCGGTCTCGGCTTCGTTCGATTCCAGTTCTTCGCTCACTTCCGCATCCAGCGAGCCGGCTCGTTTCGACTTCGGCGCAATTTGCAGGGAGTAGGGCGTAAGGTGTGCAACTTTATTGTAGGCGCGTGTGAACGCCGATTTAACCTGTTGAGGCCAAACCAATGAAGACTTTTTAAGCGTCAGAACTCATTTTTGGTTCAGCAGTGATTGTCGAGGTGCATACTGCATCACACCGACTTCTCGTTTAGCAACTACCTCAGAGTTAGCAGCCATTTGGAAATACAACCGGAATAGACTCATTTATGACCATATTTACGAGTGCATGTTTTTGCATTTGACAATGCACTGGAGTGAGAGTAATACTCACGGAGAGAGTGAAGGGATTTTTATCTAAATGAGACAGGCGTAACCAGGGACCTTCCCAGAAAAACACAGAGAGATATAGCTGTGTTCAATGGGTCTATGGGAAACACTGTAATATCTTGCAAATCATCTGAAATTTCTCTGTAGAAAGTTTTCTAGTGCACGGTATACGCTGACAAAATATGACATTTTTAACCTCTGCCAGTAACATGCAAACGAAAGAGAATGGCACGAATTTTCCATCCTGAACTCCCCTTCACATGAAGTAAAGCTTAAAATCTTCCACGAAGGACACAAGTTAATGGAGCTCTTGAGATTATTTCCTAAAGTATGAGAAGCTGAATTTTTCAGAATTTTTCTTCATCCTTTTCTTCAGGATGAAGAAAAGAAATCTCATGAAAAGAGAATAAGACCGTCAAGTCAAAACATAAAGATTTCCGAGACCTTCAATCAGCTCCTCTCATGATACGGCTATGCCATACAGCCGAACACCCCCACCCCTCCAATCTAACCAGTTTCACCATTTTTTGTGGCTGCTTACCTGCGAGAGCCATCTCACCTGAATACTACATCAAAGAATCACCATTTAACACCTACCTAGTTCTACTACCAAAGCAGCTGGGTTGGAGAATCAATGAAAGCCACATTCTGACCTGCTTTGACCAGGGGTGTCAAACACAAGGCCCATGGGCTGGATCCACTCCGCAATGTTGGATCCGGTCCACGGGGCCATCCTGGAAAATGTAAGGGGCTGGCCAGCGTTGCTTCGGTCCAGTCGACCCAATGCGAATAGTAAACATGCCAACAGTTCGGGAAGTGGTGTCAAGCTGGCCACACCCACCCAGTTGGCCACACCCACCCACACAACCAGCCCCACCCCTACCCCGAGGTCAACCACAGCCCTGATGTGGCCTTCAATGTACTTGAGTTTGACACCCCTGGCTTAAATGAACAAGTTCAGGATTCTCTTTTAGAAGCAGGTATTTGTATTATTCTGGTGATCCGAGACATTCTGAGCGGCAGAAAAGTTCACACTTTTTTCTGCATCCCTGGCAATTAACCCCAAATGCCAATTGCCACGATCTCCTGGGTTTCAAGATCTATGTGTATGTGTGTGTGTGTTTAATTGACTGTATCCCTTGGGAGCGGGCTATGTATTTTGAAGTTACTGATCTTTCTCAAAGCTCCTGTTGTGGCCCCGTCCTCTGAGCCTATCCCATTGGAGGAAGGAAGCTCTGAGCATGAGGAAGAGGAGCCAGCCAGATCTCCCAGCCCCCCCCCCCTCTGGCACCGTCTCAGGTGCCAGCTGAAAGATAGCAAAGTAGTGGGGAAACAGGTGTCTCAGATGAGACTGAGGGAGAGACGTCATTCCTGGACGCACGTCAACGAAGGCGAGATAAGCGCTTACAGCAGCGGAGGAGACGTATGAGGGAATAGACCTGAGTCACTGGACTTGAGTCACAGGACCAAACCCAGAGACTATATAAGACAGGGTGGTGGTAAATGATCTCTGTGACGAACAAAAACTCAATCTGGTAGTCATTGGAGCTAAAAGCTGAAGCTGATCAGAGACTTTGCTGAATATTTGTTGCGATTTTCTTTCTGTGTACTATTAAAGCACTTGGCAGACGGTGTGCATATCGCTGCCAAGTTAGAGATAAGAACTGGGGTGTGTGCCAAGTGCTTCTTTAACCCTTGACTGGCTGTGTTTTTGTGGGTATCTGTAGAGGGGGACAGATCAGCTCCTCTTTCAAGAAGAGAGCAAGGACAGGCAGGAATAGCCCAATCATGTACCTTGGGATCCAATTTGGAAAACACGCTGGGCTTGCCTGCCCAGCAAGTGACCTCCATGAGGTTTTCAACATCTTCCTTCAACAAGCAGTAAGAATCCATGAAGGCGACAGCATCCTGGACTCCTTCTGAGCCTTGGCAAGCCAACGGTCTCACCACTGCATCTCGCAGATAGGACAGATAGTCCAGATTTACGTCTCTTTTACTCGCATGTGTTCTGCGGGGAGAGAAAAAAAGATATCTTAGCTGGTAGCTGGAATGGGCCCAGACTTTGCGGTAAGTGCCATCCGACTCCAACACTAGGAGGTGTACAATAAAACCCGATAAAATAAGAAAGGAATGCAACTATTACAAAACGAGAAAGTAATGGCCAGAAAGGATGGTAGATCTGGTGAACCGCGGCCATGCATAATCTGAACCATCTTAACACGAGGCCTGGTAGAATCACCTGGTCTTTAAGGCCTTCTGGAATGCCAGGAAGGTGGGATCTGCAGGAATCTCGGAAGATCACTGCAGAGAAGGCATGCTTCCATGTGCCCGACAAAAGAAATGGTTTGTTTCTTCTGAGAGTGATGTGCAGACTCTGGAGCCTCCAGAATTGGACAGCAGAGAGGCAAAGGAACGGAGGAGCCTGTTCCTAGTGCCCGCATGTGCAGAGCTGCCAGAAGGCACAAACAGTTAAAACAAAAGGGATGACTCAGGAGTAAGGCCTAGAGATGATTGATCCCTCCCATAAGGCTTAAAAGAGGAGTAAAGGCACGTGGGCCTTTTGCAGGAAAGCAACATTGTTAATTCTGTTCCCAGTCGGCATCTCTGTTTGATTCTGGACTCTGTGTGGCTTTGCCAAGTAGGTCTTTGGCAGCGTGTCTAGGGAGATAAAGATGGGTGATTATCCCAAAGGACTTTTTGCAATTAATTGTGCCTCAGCTGTGAATGAACGTAACTCACAGCTGTTGCAATACAAGAGGTTTTTGAGACTACTCCAGTGTTTTAATGACTCAGGAAGCCTAGGTCACAACAGAAAGGTGGCAGAAGGGTGTACCAAGATGTGCACATCAACTGTCCACTGCATTATGGACCACTTGAGTTCCCACATAGTCTTAAGGGACAGCGCCACATCCAGGCAAGCATAAAGCCACGAAGGGATTTGGGCATGAGTGATTGGAGGGCTTCTCGAGCTAGTAAAAGGGCACCACTCTGAGACTCCTGGTCTCCCACTCCTTCTTGAGGATCAGGTGACGGCTCTGGCCAGGAACCCCTTTGCAATGGGGAAAAGTTCACTTAGCAATGGAAATTTTGGGATCAATTGTAGTCGTACGTCAAGGACTGCCTGCCTGTAGTACCTGAGACTCATATGCATAGAAAGCTCCTGCACGATGCGGTCATGCTTTCCAGTGGATGAAAATTTCCCCAACCAACTTGGAAAAGTTGGGAATTCTTGCAAATAGCCTCTCATCAGCTCTCCAGGCAGGACACTCGAATAAATTGCCTGGAAAAGGAAGGAACGGTTTTAGTACTTTTCTCCATTTTTGATAAAATATACAGTTGAGGAGGCAGAGCAGAGACCAATGAAGCAGAAAGATGGAAGTTGAAATGAATAATCCCATCAGTGATTCAGAATTATTCTATTTTTCTCTTCTTGCCCTTTTTTAAATTGTTAGAAAGGGACATTCTTCTAAAAGCATTATTCCGGAACCCAATGGATCTATATATATCGCTAGATTTCTATACTTGTCAAATCTAGCATTTATTTCATCTGCAGCTCTGATTTATAGCATCTTATCCATAGGAATGCTCTCAAATGCTCTAGAAATAGATTTATTCTCCTTGGCCTTCTGTTATTTGAAAAGAGAACACAAAGAATACAAGCCTGCATGTCTTACAAAAAATAAACAGCACACATAATATAAACGTCATACATACTTATTGTTCTTCTAACAAACATGACATTTTAAGAAAAAGTAAGTTCTAAATCTGAAACCAGGTAAATTGACACTGCTTTGAAGTCCTAAAAAATGTGCTACTCAAATCAACTGCTGGTTAGCATGCAATCTAACCACAATGAGTGAACGATTAAAAAAACCGACACCTGTTGCAATATTATTTCAAAGCTCATGCTAGATAAAATAAAATATGTTAGATAAAATAATAATTTCAAAGCTTATGCTAGGAAAATTCTGAATTCATTTTCTGATATTTTTCTTTTCCAAGCGAGTTTGCTTTAGTGCAGGGGTCGGCAACCTGCGACTCTGGAGCCGAATATGGCTCTTTCATCCCTCTGCTGCGTATCCCTGTTGCCAGTTGGCTCCACAATTGATAGGGGTTTGGGCTAGAACAGGTAGAGGAAAAAGGACACCGTGCTAGGAGGAGACTCTATGGTGGTGGTGGTGAAACTGTACTTCCGGTCGGCAGAGGAAAAAAAAAGACGCCATGCTAGGAGGGGGAAGCGGACTTCCAGTTGGCTCCAGAATTGAATGCGGGGCTTTCAGTTAGGACCTTTGCGGCTCTTTGGATGTTTAAGGTTGCCGACACCTGGTCTAGTGGTTAAGGCACCAGGTTAGAAACCTGCCTTCACCATGAAAGTTGGCTGGGTGACTTTGAGCCAATTACATGGAGGCATGAGTTCTAGTCCCGCCCCAGGAATGAGAGCCAATTGGATGACTTTGGATCAGTCAATCTCTCTCAGCCCAACCCACCTCACAGCGTTACTGGAAAAACAGGAGAAAGAAGGAGCATTAGCTACATTTGCCAACTTGATTTATTTATCAAAATAATAAATGTGGGATAAAAATAAAGTTGATAATGTGCCATCAAGGCACTGTCAACTCCTCCTAACCACATAGATAAATCCCTTGGGTTTTTGCAGAGAAAAATAATGATTAAATAATAATCCGAGCTGGCTTTTAAGATGAGCGCATGATTATTTTTGCAAGAAACAATTTTTTAACTGCAATCTACAACTACACCCAGAACAAAAGAGCTGTATAACCTGAGTGGGCAGAAGACTCCAGTTTTGTCGACTGCGAATCTGGCGGTCGACTAAATCGCCATCGCAAATACTGTCCGCGGTTTTGCTAAGTAAGATGAGTTCTTTCTTCAAGTTGTTTCTGAAAAAGATGGAAGAGAGCGCGTATGCATGCCGATGTTTATTAATGGGCTTAAATGCCCACAACTCATCAAAATGACGATCAGAACTCACCCCGCTGCGGCGGGCTTGACATGGATGTAGTTTTCTTGGACAAAGAGGGGTCCCAGAGAGTAATCGTGGAAGAACAGATCTGCCTTGTCTATAAGGGACATGTGAGAAGCCTCTTCTCCCTTGGCGAAAACCTTCCTCACCACATCAAAAGGACCCTGGAGAAAGGAAAGTCATTGAGGGAAACTGCTAAGAGGCGCCTGAAGCACGCAAAACGTCGGTCGGATGGGCTGGCGCTTGTATCAAACATCCTCTTACAACAGGTGAGTTAGAACTTCATTATATCAAAGGGGCTGTCATGTCCTACGTAGTTATGATTTGGATCACCCAAGATGGGAAGTAGCGGACAAATGAAAAATATAAAATATGCCTTATCTAGAATGTGTATTACTACTACTACTACTACTACTACTATTTCATCGCAGTCAGCCAGGTGTTCAGACTGAAGTTTAGCATTTTTGTCTACCTATCCAGTCCTTCCCAAGGACCTGGGATAGGCACATCTGGATGTTTGACGGTGTTACAAATATCGTCTCAGGATGAAAGCAGT
Organism: Coluber constrictor foxii; assembly: GCA_038048745.1. Taxonomy (NCBI): domain Eukaryota; kingdom Metazoa; phylum Chordata; class Lepidosauria; order Squamata; family Colubridae; genus Coluber; species Coluber constrictor. The sequence continues at coordinate 83,074,456 of CM075965.1, read as the reverse complement.
TCCAAGTCAAGCTGCCTTCTGCAATTGACTGATGGCAAATTTGTCAATGCCAATGATGGTTATTCAAGTGGTGCTCCAGTTGTTTTGGGATTGCACCCAAGGCGCCTATGACTATGGGTACTACCCTTATCTGCCTTTGCCATAGTCATTTTATTTTTATTTGTAGGTCTTTGTATTTTGTTATCTTCTTCAGTTCTTTCTCTTCTATTTTGCTATCTCCGGGCACTGCCACATTATCATCATCATCATCATTATATTCATTTGTGGCTTTGGGGTCTGAGCAGGATCACTCCACCATCTCATAAACTTCATCAGGTCACTTTAGGAGAATCCTGAATTATATTTTTTGCTATACTGAAAGATCGTTTTTTTTATGTCCGCAAAGCACTGGTTGTTTAAGTAAACAACCCATTTCTCTTCAAATTTGCAAACCACATTGCCTGCATTATCACAGGTTGCATTCCGCTCCCCTTGCTCGCGTTGCAATCAGGTGTCATTTCCAAATACGTCAGTAAGCAGGGACTTGCTTTCTTCCTTGGTAAAAGTGAGGCTCTTAAAACTTGCCAAAATCTTATGTCTACAGTTCCCCTTTTTTTTTTAATGTGCCACTGGGTTTTTAATAGTGTCACGCGAAATGTTCCACATTTAAAACCCTTAAGAATTCAACAAAGTTCTACTCTGAGATCAAATCGTCATTTTAATCCTGCAAAAGGCTTTCTGATGGGGCTCCCATCGACGTAAAATAGAGCTTGGAACACTTCTCCAAGTGTTGCTTTGGGGGTTTTTCTGGGAAGGTTTCAACGAGTCATTTCAAATTTGAAGCTAAAGGTCTCCAAATCCCTTCCTGAAGTTCGTTGCACAGACGTGGGCCTTCGATCAAACTTACCAGCTTAATATCCTTTTTGGCTTTACTGGCGTCTTCTCTGACACCGTCGTAAGTCAAGGTTTTGTCTCTGGCACACCACACGCTGAGATTATGCAACACCTTTCGACAAAAAAGAAAGCACAAAGGTTCAAGCTTTGCTCATAAAGCCTGTAGAGTAAGGAAAAATCTACATTGCATTTTTTTTGATAAGCAAATTCTACAGAATCAATATTACCCACTGGTCAACTCGTTTTATAAAATAATTCCTTTCTTTCAACCCCCTTTCCCGTATCAATGTTTCTGCTTCCAGTTGCATCAAATCAAATGTGTCTGGAACTATGAACAGAATCCTGAATCGGTCTTGATAGGTGACTCACCTGTCTGATATCTGTTTACACAATCATACATACAATGTATTTTTTCTGAACAGAGTATTGGCCGGTTCACAAATGTAAACAATTTTTAGTCATTTCAACTAAATCTACAATTTCTATACTTCTTTTTTTTTTTTTTTGGCCATAATATTTATTCTATTTTTTTAAACCAATATCCTAACCTCTTATCTTAACCAAATTTCAATTTTTCCTTTCCATTCTATGTTGTACCCCTCAAATTTAAGCTCTAACCTCGTATGATTCCTAGTATTTTCTTATAGTCCTTTAATTATAATTACCTGTCTGATATCCTGATTAGCTGCCAAAATGAGTTCATTCATTGCCGGTGGTGGAACCTTTAATCCCTCTTTGAAAGCAATGGACATCATAGCGCCCTGCAAAAGCCATTCGTTTTGTATGAGCAAATAAGAGAAGAATTGTGGGTCAGTAAAGGACTCAAAAGTAGCATCGTTCATTTGCAGAGTTGGAAACGGGCAACGTTAGCTCAATATCAACAAATGTTCTTTTTTTTACATTAAACTTATTAAGCGTTTCTGTAGAAATATGAACGTACAGAAATCTTGTCTAAATCTGCTATTGTCTAAGGGTGCGCACAGAGTTCAGGGGAAAGTTGCAAAAAAATAAATAAAATTGCAGGTTCCGGTTCCTGCCCTAGCAACTAAATGTTGCTATTAAGAGCCAAGAGAAGATTTTTTTAACACAGTTAAGGATGATTCCAGCCCGTTTTGTCTGCCTGGGGGGGTCCTGGAGTTGAAGTCCACAGGTCTTAAAGTGGACATGGCTGGACATCTCTGATCTAAAGACGGAACTGTGGCTTTTTTAGAAAATAAATCACGTCCTCTTATATACCGTACAGAAATACAGGTGGTCCTCGACTTACAACCGTTCACTGAGAGACCGTTCAAGGTTACAATGGCAACTGATGACCGTTTTTCACAGTTACGACCTTTGAAGCATCCCCATGATCACGTGATCAGAATTCAGAACTCTTGGCAACTGGTTCGTATTTATGACGGGTGCAGTGTCCCGGGGTGACGTGATCCTCTTCTGTGACCCTTCTGACAAGCAAAGTCAGTGGGGAAGTCAGATTCACTTAACAACCGTGTGGCTAAGTTAACAACGCCAGCGATTCAGTTAACAACTCGGGCAAGAAAGGGTATAAAATGGAGGCAAGATTCACTTTGCAACTGTCTTGCTTAGCCGCAGAAATTTTGGGCTCAACTGCGGTCGTAAGTCGAGGACTACCTGTATTCTTATTTCTTCTTCTTCGTGATTGGACAACTTCAAATTGCAGCTAAGAACGTCACTTCAGATTGTGCCTATAGAAAAACAGCCCATCGGGGAACTAATCCAAAAGGCTCCAACTTCGTTGAGCATAAGCCACACTTTCTACCAGCTTTATTAAAGGCGTTATAAACCACCTTTTATATTCATTTTCAAAGAGAGCACATCTATTCAGCACGCTAACATGTGCCTCCCCCTTAACGCAAACCCTGCAAACAAATCAACGAACATAGTTGGAAATAAAAATATATTTTTAAGGATGACAGCCCACCCAACGTTCCAAGCAGATCGTTCTACAGTGTACAGTAGTGGCCAAAAGTGTGGAAACCTTTTGGGAAAAGTGTATTTTGGAGGTTTGATGGCTAATAACACCACTTTTTGTTTTTGGAGTTTCAAGATAATCCTCTTCCACTGCTGGAATGACCTGGGAATAGCCCAGACCTTCTTAACCCAATGGAAAATCTAGGGAGCCGACTAAAGAAACTTACTTTTTAGTCAGAAGCGACCCAGCAATCAAACCCAGTTAATAGAAGCCATCATCCCATCTTGGTTTCACATGATAACAGTGGCAGAACTCAAAGATTTGGTTCACTCCATGGGAAGACGTAAGGCCATCATTCATACTAAAGGTTACCCAACTAAGGATTAACTGACATGGGGATAATTTTTGTATATCTTGTTTTTTCTACGTGTTTCACTTTTCTTCTTTATACTGTAACTGCTAGTCTAATAGCAAATCCTTCATAAGATTTGCATTACATTCTTGATTAAATTATCTTTCCATTGATATATAATTTTATGGTACTACTCCCAAAAAACTGGTGTTATTAACTAGTTTTCCCAAAAGGCTTCCACAATTTTGGCCACTATTGTAGGCCCCCACCAACGAATTTAAGAGGTGAAAGTAGCCAAAATCATGGATGAGTTTTCTTCCACTCTTCAATGAATCACCTGAACTCTCCAAAAGTAATTTCCAAGAAAACAGGGCCCCCAAGTATGAGAAGAGACCAAAAATGAGCCTCTGGGAAGGATTCCTTACCTTGATCTGTTCCACCCTCGGCTTCGGAAAACGAAGGTCAAAACAATAGTGGACCAGAGAACGGATCTTGGGATGGTTCCGATCGTTACACATGCAAATTATTGGAATTTTGGTGTGCTTTATAAGATCAATTAGCTCCTGCAAAAAAAGACGGGATATGATGAAGTTCAGAACCGCTGTAGTAACTACTCAACAGGCTGGTCCGCATTGAATAGGATCTAGCAGATCAAAACGCTGTCACGAAATTAAGATTTCCAGACATTGTAAACAGGTAAATTAAAGCAAGTTTGACTTTTTTGTTAAGTTCCTCTAAGAGCAGTTTAAAACTGCTGGCCAAATGGGCAGAATATACAGGGAAAACAGGGATCTGTCTTTACTACAAGAGATCTACGACCAGCACTTCTACTAGTTGCAAGAACTGCTATTATAGAACAGGGACTATTGTAACATATTGTAAAAGTCACCTTTTCATACGGGTTTTTCTGGAATGAAAGCCCCCCCCATCTTCTTCATGACCAAAGCCTTACTGAACGTTCCTTACGTTATCAAAAATCATTACTTTATTTCTGTTTTGGGACAAGCTGCCTCAGCACAGGAAGCAATGTAGAAGTACATTTTAATAAGAATATGTTACGAAGTTCTACTGATTCCTAGTAGGATCCAATCTTGAAGGCATCTGGATGTCGGTCCAAAACCAGATTAGGACCAGCCAGCCAGAGGAAAAAAAAGAAACTTTTATGCTAGTCTGACCCATCCATCTCACGACTCATCAGTTGTCTGAATTGAGTGTATCTATCGGCTCAGAAGCCACCTTTATACGTTCAGATCAATTCCAGGACTGGTAATGTTTCATATCATATTCCTCTAACCCAGGAGTGTCCAACTTTGGGTGGCTGGGGAAATTCTGGGAGTTGAAATCCACGGGTAAAAGTTGCCAAGGTTGGACAACTCTAACCCGAGCCCGACTTTGAATGATGCCCTTTTTTACCTGCTAGATTTATTTGGGTTTTTTAAAAAAAGTTTTTCAGTTCTCAATGGTTTTTAAGCTCAAAAAAGAACCGGCCCAAGAATCATTCAAAATTCCTTCCATTTCCCTCTACACACACCGGGTTCAAGAGTTCCTTACCTGTATGCCGCCTCTGTCTTCATTGCCAGCCATCCCATCCACCTCGTCCATTAGGAGGACGTGTTTTGCACTGACGGAACGGGACGCCCCTAAGGATAAGAAACGGGAAAGAAACGGCGCGGAAATCGGATTACCGACCGAGGACGCAGCTGTAGAACTGCCGCTGCTGTTTAAACGCGGAATTGCAACGCGCGGGGTTGAAGCAGCAGTTCCGTCAACGAGGAACCGTTTACGGTCCTTACGCGCTTTGGCTGCCGTTTAATCCTGAACAGGGATCCCCGCCTCCATTTAGATTTTCCAACTTTGAACGAAAAGCGAAAACCCGCGGCGAGGAAGGTACCTGAGCAGAAGCCTTTGATGCTGGTGTTGTTCAGAGATTCGGCCACCACCTCTTTCAGGCTGTTCTTGCTGCGCGTGTCACTCGCGTTCAACTCCACGTAACTCAAGCCCAGTTCCTGATTGCGGTAAACAATGAGGACAACAACATCGGGAGAGGACATGAATCACATTTCTGCTCACGGGCTGATTTTTACCAACAGACAAAAGTCTGATCCAGCCCTTTGGCACATCGCTTGTTTCAGATTAGCAATGGAAAACTATTTATTTAACAGTATTTGGAAGGGACCTTGGGGGTCATCTAGTCCAACCCCCTGCTCACAGAGGAGTCCAATACTAGGGATTCGAACCGTCAAACGGCCGGCCTTTCTGATCGACAAGCTCAGCATCTTAGCCGCTGAGCCACCTCGCCAGGGCAACTAGATTTAACTAGATTGAAGCCATTTGGATTACTGGAAAACGATTTCAAATTAAGCCACCGGCATTAATTGTGTCAGTGGAGAGACACAAAGGCAATCTGTAACAACACTTGACGCCTTCATCCTGGTTTCGTGACCGCAACAAATAAGCACACTTAATCTGACGTGCAGGCCCAGATGCTAATTTCTAAAATAATCTCCTTAATCTCAGTTAAGATTTGTAAGCCAGTTTGGAACCATACAGGAGAGGGAAACCAAGTAATCAGGTAGACCACCTTTAAACAGTTGAAAAGCAGTGGTGCAAATACCGGCAGAGACATTATACAGGTATAGTCCCTGACTTACAATAGTCCTTTGAGTGACCATTCAAAGTTACAACGGCACCGACAAATGTGACTTATGACCGTTTTCCCGCACTTACGACCGCTGCAACTGGTTCGTACTATGACGGTTGCAGCGTCCCAAGGTCACATGATCCCTTTTCGCCACCTCCGGACCAGCTAAATCAAAAGTCATACCAGCAGATTCACTTAACAACCATTTGTTACTACCTTAACAAATGCAAGGATTCACTTAACAGCGGCGGCAAGGAAGTTCGTAATATGGGGCAAAACATTTCGTAACAAATGTTTGTTAACTGTTCAGTCTCCAAAGAAAGAAAGCAAAAGAAAAGAAAAGAAAAGAAAAGAAAAGAAAAGAAAAGAAAAGAAAGGGAAAGGGGAAGGGGAAGGGAAGGGAAGGGAAGGGAAGGAAAGGAAAGGAAAGGAGGAAGGAAGGAAGGAAGGAAGGAAGGAAGGAAGGAAGGAAAGAAAGGAAAGAAAGGAAGGAAGGAAGGAAGGAAGGAAGGAAGGAAGGAAGGAAGGAAGGAAGGAAGGAAGGAAGGAAACCCCACCACTCAGATCAGATCTGCCACCTCTTCCCCTTGAAAACCCACCTGTGTGAAAACCCAACTCACCTGACAGACTAATGATGCCGTTGTGGTTTTGCCTACCCCCGGGGGTCCGGAAAGCAAAGCTGCTTTGGAATTGGCACCATCATCTTTGCTTCCAAATTTACCGGATTTGACTGCGGAGAAAAATGGAAGGAACGTTTTAGCCGGTTATGGGGCACCGCGAGAACAAACAGGCGAAACCTAGTGTCACTCATTCAATAAAATAACTCCGATTGCATGGCCTCAGGAACAATTTCCATAGCCTCGGGAACATGCCATTCCATGCTCCCTTACGATGCATCTGCTTGATAAATGCAGCAAGGAAGGCAGGTGTGGCCAGATACCCACTTGAGAAAATGCTGCAGCTGTGAAGATTCTGTACATTCCTGTTACAAGCTGCCACCGAGCCAAAAACAAAGATTTAACAGGGTGTGCATGGAGATCTGGGCTTGGCATCTTTAACGACTATTAGGCAAACCTGGAAGCAGTGACTCAAACGTTTGACATTTCTTCTACTGGTGTTATTTTAACCATGGAATTAAACATGAATGTCTTAGACTTTATCTATTCTTTCGTAACACTAATCTAGTCTCTACTCTGTCGATATCATGCCATTTGAGGTTTGGGGAAGAATCTTGCATGTGAAGTGCCTCCCATTTAATCAGTATCTTAGAGATAAAAATGATCCATGCCAGTTACAAGGATATTTTGTTTTAATCAAGGGAAGCACCCAATCTTATTTTCCAGAAGCCTAGTTCATTTTCCTTTAAATTAGTGCTTGAGGGGGAAAAAAAGATTTAAATAAATTTACAGCTGAAAATCGATTGGTAATCTTGCTTTATAATCTGCTTTTCCCCATCTGAAGATTCACCGATCTTGGGGACAATGGTCCAGGCCAGGGATCTGCAACCTTAAAACACTCAAAAGAGCCATTTGGACCCATTTCCCACAGAAAAGAAAATACCGGGAGCCACAAAATCCTTCCCATGCCTATTTCTTGAGCGGCCACAAAACTAGCCTATGTAGTTGAATTAAATGTTCTGTTTTCTTCTGAAACTTTTTTCTTCTCTTAGATTTATCCATGGTTGGCCTACCGGGGGTGGAAAAGGCAATAAATTGCGTGCTGGTGGGTGTCGCACATTGGTGGTTGTGATGCATATTTTGAGTGACAGGGAGCCGCAGCAGAGGGGTGAAAGAGCCACATGCGGCTCCAGAGCCGCAGGTTGCTGATCCCCTGGTCCAGGCAGTCCAACCTGGCCTACCAATTACAGCGAATCAAGGTAAAGATAGTCCTTAATTTACAACTGCCATTGAACCCCAAAATTTCCACTGCTAAATGAGTTTTGCCCCATTTTACACCTTTCTCGCCACGGCTGTTAAAACGAATCCTTGCAGTGGTTAAATCTGTTCTTAAGTGTATCTGGTTTTGCCATGGACTTTGCTGGCCGGAAGCTCGCAAAAGGGACAGTGCAACCGTCGTAAACGTGAACCAGTAGCCAAGTGTCTGAATTTGGATCGTGTGACCGTGGGATCGCTCCATCGGTCGTAAGGGGGAAGACCGATCTGACGTCCCTTTTTTTCCTGTGCCGTCGTAACTTCGAACGGTCGCTAAGTCGAGGACTACTCAAAAAAGAGATCGCGCGCCAGAAAAAATACAATTACCCTGTTTGTCTTCCAGAGAATTTTTCTGCCAGTTTTTAAGCCAACGCAGGAGTTTGTTAGCGCAGCTCTGCTCGCCTTGTTGCCCGATGATGGTTCTGAGAGAGGTGGGCTTGTACTTGTCCACCCACAATAACACTTCCCCTCCTTTTTGATTAGTTTCATGGACGGAGCTCTTTTTCTCCTTGGGGACTGGCTTCTTCTCCTCCTCTTCCTCCTCCAGGAAGTCCAGCCCTCTCCTTACTGCCCCGGCTTCCTGTTTGACGGATTTAAAAGGCTCCGTGTTTTCTACCAGGAAGGTTTTCTTTCGGGAGTCGGAATTCGGCTTTGCAGGGCTCGGTTTTCTTTTGTGGGCTTTCGTTTCCGGGGACGTTTTTTCGACGTTGGGCTTTGTTCTCTTGGCCTTCAAAAAAGAAAAGAAGAACAAGACACCGTAAACCATAGTACGCAACAGCTCGGATTCACGTATAGGATCAAGCCAAAACCAAGCGTGTCATTTCTAGTGCTGGGCATAAACCCAATTATTGCAGAAATTTAGAAATTGTGGAATTCTTTGGGAGCTGATTAAGGGATGTCACTCAATTATATTATTCATGCCAAGCCAAAGGAAATAATTCTCATTTCTTTTGGTAACTACCAGATTTATTCTGATTCGTAATAGTTTATATAGTAGTAGTAGTAGTAACTGTTCTCTACACACCAGGGAGGCTATTAACACAGGGATAGCCAACCTTGGCCACTTGAAGACCTGTGGACTTCAAGTCCCAGAATTCCATGCCCCATGCTGGCTGGGGAATTCTGGGAGTTGAAGTCCACAGGTCTTCATCCCTACTGTAATAGAATTCCCTTATGGAAAATGTACATTTTAATTACTTGTTTAGGTTACTTGTTTGACACAGACATCCTTTGCTTCCAAAGTGCTCCGATTTTATCCAGCACGAATTCTTTTCTAAATTGGCACATTCTTTCTTTTGTCCCCCCTCCCATATCTGAAACATCTTACCAAGATTTAGGAAGAAAGGAACCAGTCTAAGCCTTTCCCCCATCTCCCCGGCTTTTATTTGATGTATACCTTGCTCTTCTGCCCTGACAAGCACATCCAAATGAGCTTCAGTACCTCCATCCATGTCTGGGTTTCATTTCACCAGGTGATGAGAAACAAACTACATGAAATTAGAAGGTAATGAGCCATACAGTCGAGTATTATTTTTCACAGCCTCGACCCCTTGGTTGCTCATTACCGTCTAATTTCTTGTACCATATTTTTCCCTCCTAAAAGGGTGTGAAAATGTAAGTGTGTCTTATACACCACTCACTGGCCCCCACCCTTTGGCCTCTGCCTCCCAGCAGTTTACCTCCTTGCAGCAAGCAGCAAGAAGAAACAGCTCCTTTCAGCTTCAGCACAGTCTAATTAGCACAAGTTGGTCGGATCGGCCTCCCGACTCTCGGTTGTTATGCTCTCAGCTGTTTTGTGGGGGCTTCTGCTGTTTGCTGCAAGGAGGTAAATTGCTGGAGCAGATTTTTTTTTTTAACCTTGTGCTAATCAAGCTATGCTGAAAACAAAAATGAAAGTAAAGCAGGCTGTTTGCTGTTTGCTGCAACAAGGCAAAATTGCTGAGGCAGATTTCTTTTTGTTTTCCTCACCAAAAAAGGTAGGTGCGTCTTATACTCCGAAAAATATGGTAGTTGTTTCCTGGTTTAATTACAAATTTTGAGGGACAAAGGGATACGTAGGATGGAACCTCTGGGATGCAACAAGTCAACAGCTTGGGTGTCCAATAATCCCGGAGCACCACAAATAGGTACAGCATGGTGGGCCCACACCACGCCTTCCCTGCTCCCACTCCAAATATCTTTGTATCCCTTCTTTCCACAGTTGCATTTAAGCAAATTCTCATGGAAAGAGGGAAGTTTACTCTTCCCATTTCTTCCCGATGTAGTAATTCCCCTCACCTTCTCCAACAAATAGGGAAGGCCGACCATCTTCATATAACCTGTCAGTCAATGACCGCCATCCTTCCCCACCTCCCTACGGGTTCCTGACTGTCAATCTTCCTCCCCTGGCCTAATTGTGGGGATGGCAGGAAATGGGAGTGTCGAGCCGGGAATCACTCCAAGGGGTACCAACCTCTGTTTCAGCTGCTATTTCATACTTGGACCTCTTGCCTGGAGTATTTCGTATCAGGTCAAACAAGCCATCTTCATCGATAATTTTCGTCCCTAAAGCCGATGCCTGTCAGATCGAAGCGAAGTCATATTTCTACAGTGGCTTATGGGTCAAAACATTTGGAATAACAAAAAATAGGTTGAACTGTTCTCCAAAGCACCAGAATGCAGTCCCAAAGGTTCTTTTTCAGGAGGCAACTGGACTTTCTGGTTTTTCTTTGAAGACATTTCGCTTCTCCTCCGAGAAGCTTCATCTGTTCTGAAAGAAGGGAAGTTCTTCATTCAGAACGGAAGAAGCTTCTCGGATGAGAAGCGAAACGTCTTCAAAGAAAAAACAGAAAGTTCAGTTGCCTCTTGAAAAAGCACCTTTGGGACAGCCATGCCCTGGATGACGGAGAATCTCCATAGACACCAGAAGGCAGGACAAGGAAGGATGGATGGAAATTAATCAAGGAGAGAAGCAACCTGGAATGAAGAAGAAATTTCCCGATAGTGAGAACCGTTAACCAGTGGAATGGTTTGCCTCCAGAATTGTGGGTGCTCCATCAATGGAGGTTTTTAAGAGGAGATCGGAGAGCTATTTGTCTTAAATTATGAGGAGTCTTCTGCCTGATCAGGGGGTTGGGACTACAAGATCTCCAGAAAGGAGGGAAATCTCCTAGTTCAGGGATCAGCAACCTGCGGCTCTGGAGCCGCATGTGGCTCTTTCACTCCTCTGCCGCAGCTCCCTGTCACTCAAAATATGCGTCACAACCGCCAATGTGTGACATGCGATTTATTGAGCTTTTCAACCCCCGGTAGGCCGACCATGGATAAATCCAAGAAATGAAAAGTTTCAGAAGAAAACAGAATCTTTAATTCAACTACATAAGCTAGTTTTGTGGCCGCTCAAGAAATAGTTGGGCACAAGAAGGGTTTTGTGGCTCCCGGTGTTTTCTTTTCTGTGGGAAACAGGTCCAAATGGCTCTTAAGGTTGCAGACCCCTGTCCTAGTTATACAAGCAAAACATCTCTGCAACTGAACAGGTTCTACTGAACTGTCCCAGCAGGTGGTGATATGGGTCAGAGGGCACTAACCAGGCTCAAGGAAGGACCCAAACCCGCAGGGATCCTGTTGTCTATGTGTCACAATTACTTACCTTTTCACATTTGGTCATGCCGCAGTCACGCCCTTTAACAAGGTAACTGGTCTTCTTGCTGATGTTTCCGGTGACTTTCCCCCCGTAGCGCTCAATCAGCGACTTGGCCTCATCCCGTTCAATCGATTCCAAGATTCCGGTAATCACAAACGTCATGCCTTCCAAGCAATTGTCACCACCCTAAAAATAAATAAATAATAAATAAATAAATAAATAAATAAATAAATAAATAAATAAATAAATAAATAAATAAATAAATAGCAGAGGCAAAAAAAAGGGGGGGGGTGACCAGAAGGGTTACGTTTATGGTGTTAACCAGCTGCAAAGCCTAGAGAGGCGCATCTGAGAAGATTAATCAGAATTACCTTCTTGGCTCGATGATTATTATTTTTTTTAAGACTCACTTGAGGTATTTCTTTCGAGCCGAGGGCCTTCGGACCTTCTCGATTGAGGAAGCTTCTGTAGGCCGTGTAATTTGTCCGCTTCTTTTCAGCAGAGTCCTCGGGACTGGTGGACTTCAAAAGAAAAAACAAAACAAAATCCAGTGCATAGGGAATATTTTTTCAAATTCTGCTTGGGTCAATCTTGGCAAAGGAAGTTGCATTCATCAGGAAACAAGCATGCGTCACGTCCCCCTGAAGTGTTTTGTCAAAAAGTTTGTCGCAAAATCAAATCCAGGAAGCACACATAGGCAGACTGATGCCGCAGGATTCATTAATTTCTTTATATACATAATAAAACATGAAGATAAATGTACAATACCAAGAGAGGTTCTTCTTCAATGTAGTAGCAGTTACAAGCAAAACACAAGGCAGGAGAAAAGAGTTTTGTTTCAGCAGAGCAGACTACTTTCAGTTTCTCTGCACAGACTCAGATGCTGCAGACTAAGACACGCCCTGGCTCCAGTCTGTCTCAGCTCCCAAACAGCCCTCATTGGCTGACTTAGTTGCTATGCCTACACATTGGCCGACCTTGTACCATGTCCTATTCCAGTTGATGAATGTACTCTGACATGTTTAAACCAGGGATGTCCAACTTTGGCAATGTTAAGACTTGTGGATATCAACTTCCAGAATTCTGGGAGTTGAAGTCCACCGGTCTTAAAAGATTGGACACTCCTGGGTTACAGAAAAGAGTCTTAATGAATGTGCTTTTTCACCTGCAGCAGAGTTACTGAATCACATTTGAGCGTTTACTGTTCTTATATGGACTCCTCTTTCAGCAATTATGCGTTTATCCACATGGATCTAATATGCCTTCGATATCCACTGCACCATGAAAAACAGGTGCTTTACCAGTGAAATATAGACCTTTCAGAGCCCAAAAAACAAAAAAACAAAGCTAATACCCCACGTCCTGTGTAATATACTATATAACCTAGGACATGAATACAAGCGAAGTGCAGTGGTTGTACTTCGGTGGTGTCTTTCTCTGCTGGTAAAGCAGATCTTAAACCTTGTCACTGCATTATTTGTATTTGCCAGCTGAGCTTCCATTCTGAGCATTACGGCAGCTTGCCAGAGAACTTTATCAACAAAGATAAGACTGTCTTGTGATTTTTGAACTACTGCGCATGTCTACATTCTTTCTTTTCTAACTTCCTGGTTTACTTCTTCCTTTGTCCGCCTCTGAGATAAACTGCCGGTAAGGTGTAGTTAGCTAGGTTTTTTACTTCTTTAATAAAAATGTTTTCTTAGAATATATACTTCGGGTTTTCTTTCTTGGAGAGTATACACCATGGAAAACAAGATCCATTCACCTCTAATTAATTACAGTTTTCCCCAGGGGGGAACGAGGCTGATTCACGCTTTTGACAAACCTGTTGCTCAATTTCTTTCAGTTCCACAGACATACATATCTATGTATGTCTGCATTACACTGCATTACCGAATTAGGTAGCATTATGAGTGCTAGGAGTGAGTATATATAATTAAAAAAAAAAAACACCAAATCCCTCCTTTTCTCACACTGATGAGGTTCCCTAGTTGGGTCATAAAATGTCTGCAAAACAACCACACCAGGCTCAGAGAGCACCAAAGACCCACAAACATTCACGATCAGTGATCAGACCGAACAAAATCTTTCCTCGGGATGCTTTTCAGACCTACCTTGGGTTGTTCAGGAGAAACCTTCGCTTTTGTGGGCGTCTTGGTTTTGGGCGAAATGGTTTTTCCGGCTGGGGTTACAGGTCCTTTCTTGAGGCTCTCTCCTTTTGAGGTCCCATTTTCGGTTTTGATAGCCTCTGCTTGTTGCTTGAGTGGAGTTAACCTGGGGGAAGCCTTGGATGAACCCCTTTCCACCTCCTCCTTCGTAGCAGAAGATTCTGGGTGATGATTCGACCCCCTGATGCTTTCGGAATGAAGCTGATCCTTTGCGGAATAAGGTTGAGAATCGAAGGAGGAAGCGGGAGGTTTCCCTACAGAGAGAAAGTCTGTTTTAAGCAGGGAGTCCCCAAACTTGGTGACTTTTAAGACTTGTGGACTTCAACTCCCAGAATTCCCCAGGGGAATTCTGGGAGTTGAAGTCCACAAGTCTTAAAAGTCACCAAGTTTGGAGGTCCCTGGTTTTAAGGATAAGCGAAGGTGACACAGAACCTAACGAAACCTTTAAAAAAAAAACTAAAAAGCCATTACCTTTGCAAGCCTGTTTAATTTTTTCTGCTTCCCCCGATTTTGACTGCTGACATTCGTCTTTTCGAGGCTGCAAGAATAAACAGACCTCGTGTCTTGATTTTGTTTTAATGTATCATTGGGATGAAGTTATTATTGGCAACGATTTCAGAACATTTTTACAAAGGAGGGCAGCCAACGGATATTTATTCCCCACCCCCTCCTCCCAAACCATCGATGCCAAACATTCAACGTTAGATTTGTCACACTGTTTTCCCTCGTATTAAACTGATCCAGAGCAAATAACAGGATTTAATCCAGAGCCTGGGGACCAGCCCCTTTCGTTCATCAGACCTAGAGGGATGAAGGTATTCAGGGGAAGCACTGGTGGTATTCTGCCGGTTTGGGCACCTAAAGCAAAAAGGACGACTAGGGAGTAAGGCCAGGAGATGATTGGCCCCTCCCAGAAGGCTTAAAAGAGCAGCTAAGGCTCTTGGGATCTGATCTTTGTTAGGAAAGCAGCGTTGCTACATTTGTTTCTTGTCGGCATCTCTTGTTTCTGAACTTCCTTGGGGCTTTACCAAGAAAAGTCTTTGGCAGGGTGCCAAAGAAGACAAAAGGTTGGTGATAAGGCTGAAGGACTGTTGATGAAGAATTTGTTTTGGAATTAATTTGGACTAAGCTGAGAATGAAGTAATTCTCAGCTGTTCTAATAAAATATGTTTGTTTAGGACTGATTGTGTCTGATAATGATTACTTGGGCCTAGGTCAGAACCGTAAATCCATTATTTCCCACTTACCTTTTTCTTTCTGGGTGTTTCATCCAACATAGCCAACGTTTGTGCAAATTCTTCATCTTCGTGCAATTGTCTTTCCCGCTGCAAAGAGTGCAAAATGTATTGTGAAATTGCCCGTTTCCACCCCCTGCTGGAGAGAAAAAGGAGGCCGTCTCTGTCTACCCATCTTCTTACTCTGGAATACTGTGTGTGTGTGTGTGTGTGTGTGTGTGTGTGTGTGTGAGCACACCCCAAAGAATTCTGGGAAAGACGACCCTTTTGCTCTCTTGATTAGGGAGGGCTTGTGAGTGGAGAGGCTCACTGGGAACGTGTTGGGAAAAGAATTGAGGCCCCATTTTTTTCCTCCCTGGATCTCATTTAATACAATGGGCTAGAGCAGACTTGGCAATGTTAATACCTGTGGACTTCAACTCCCAGAATTCTTCATTCAGCCAAGCTGGGCTGGGGAATTCTGGGAGTTGAAGTCCACAAATCTTAAAGTTGCCAGGTTTGGAGACTCCTGGGCTAGAATAGGAGTGGGTGATAATGGCCTTTTTTTTGACCTGTGGTCTTCAAGCTCCCAACCAGCCAGGACCTTCAACAATGTTCAGCCAGTTCCTGCTTGGCTCAGGAATTCTGGGAATTGAAGTCCAGAGCTATTTTCTATAGACACTATAGACCTGTGATGGCAAACCTTTTTGCTGTCGCGTGCCAAGAGCAAGGGGAGCGCAGAGGGTTGCGTGCGTGTGTACCCGCATCCATAATGCAATGCCCCCTGCCTCTCACGCATGTGACCTCCCCTGCACTGCGCTGCTCCCCCATGCATGCGCACACAACTTCCCCACGCCCCCGTTTTGGGCCTAGCAGGCCTCCCTGAAGCCTCTGGAGGCCAGAAATGTCCCGTTTCCAGACTTCCGATAGACCTGTTTTTTTTTTGCCCTCCCCAGGCTCCAGAGACTTTCCTGGAGCCTGGGGCCTTCGGAGACTGGAAATGGCCTGTTTTCAGACTTCCAGAAGGCCCATTTTCTGCCCTCGCAGAGCCTCCACGCGAGCCAGGCACTTCCCTGGCATCCAAAACGGGCTGTGTGGAGACTCCTGGGAGGGGAGGGGTAGGGTGGGCGGAGCCAGTCGAAAATCAGCCGGCTGGCGGGGGCACACATGCATGGTGCTGATCTAGGGCAATGGCTCACGTGCCCACAGAGATGGCTCCGTGTGCCATCTGTGGCACGCGTGCCATAGATTTGCCATCACGGTTATAGACACTGGGTGAAGATGCCCCATCTTATTTGGAATCAATCAAGAGAGATTTAAGTTTTGTGGCCTTGGAAGAGATTGGGGTATGGAACGAAGGCCACACACCCTTCATAGACATGAATAAACTAACAACAGTTCTGAAATTCAGTTATTTCTTGGTACAAATACAAAACCAGATCCGATTTTCAATGATTCAGTTGAACACAGTGAGAAAAAATGAGTCAATTTTTTCTTCATTTTGCCTCGACACAATACAACATCCTGTTATTATCTCTCTCTTTTTGAGGAAAACTAACCTGTTTTCCCCAAGTGACGCTGGGAACATTACCCAAATCTAATCTTCAGCCAAGAATAACATCAAAACTTGCCTCCCCACACAATTCTGATATATAACATTATTAGCAAAAATCCCACAGGCTCTATTTTTATATCATAAGCAGGAGGTTATTCAGCTAAACAGATAGCGTTCATATTTCTTATTTTAGTATTAAATTGAAGCCCGCTAACAGTAATTGTAGAAAACAATTGTACACACTTCCCTCTCAAACACACCTACCCAGACATTTAATCTTTCCAAATTAACAGTTTGACAACTCTGCCAGCATTTTAATTCTTAAATGCATATAGAATATTTATTTTCTTTTTTTAAAAAAAATTATTAGTTTTTTTAAAAAAATATTTTTAAAAAAGAATATTTTCGTTGTGTGCTATAACTTTTTTTTACCGCATGCCTATGAAAAATTGAAGCTGTATTGCAACAAGCTTCTTCCCCAGTGGACTGAAAAGAATACCCATGGGAAAATAAAATTATACATTACGATAATACAAAACCGGGAAAATGTATTTACAAAAACAAAATCACTTCATCCTTAGCAGGTAATGATCACCTCCAAGCCAAAACTGACTCATACTAACCGCCGAGCAAAAGTTTCATATTTTACAAACTCTTATTTCAATGTATTTGCAGCTAATCTATTTATACCCTTTTCTTAATGAGCGCAATAAAGTGATTTGATTTGTCAAAGCCCAAAACTGTTCCAAAGGAGCTGAATTCATAAGCGAGAGCCAACCATCCTGATGTCACATTGGTTCCAATTTTGGACACCATCTCAGATATAATAATTTCTGAACATTACGGCTATCCCTAACCCGGGGTCGGCAACCTTAAACACTCAAAGAGCCTCAAAGGTCCTAACCGGAAGCCCCCCATTCAATTCTGGAGCTGACCGGAAGTCCGGTTCCCCCATCATAGAGTTTCCTCCTAGCACAGCATCCTTTTTCCTCTACCTGTCCTAACGAAAAGCCCTATCAGTTGTGGAGCTGACCAGCAACAGGAAGCTGCAGCAGGAGGATGAAAGAGCCACATGCAGCTCCAGAGCCACAGATTGCTGACTAACCCTCCTGCTTATAAATGCAACTGCAAATAAGTCTGGGTTACAGAAATATACCTATATCAAGGGGATGTTCAGTGATTGAAGGCAGAAAAACACTACAATAATCTCTCATCTGGAAACCACCTGCGAGTATGCAGGCATTTCCAATTTCTGATGGTTTAGGAGTTACAGGGGAATGCAAGCTTTTCAAAACACCGAGTATTAAAATCACCACCACCATGTTGAAAGTCTTGCTGGTGTTGCTTTCTTAAATATATGTGTGGGCAGATCAATTACTTGTCAATTTGATTTGCAAGGGACATTAGTTTTAGATGGTGAGCGCTGGGAAGATGATCTTCCTGTTTCTGGTGCGCGCATGCGCACTGGCCACCTGGTCTTCTGTTCTCTGGCGCACACAAAGACCAACTGGACAGTGCACATGCATGCTAGTCTTTGGGTTTGTGAGGCTCCGGCACAAAAATGGAGAATGATTGAAAGGAGGGAATAGCAAACGAGACTGAATAGGAACAGTGTATTAAATAGTGAAGTATGTAAGACAAGAGAATTGTACCCTACGTTACCTTTGAATTCTCTTCCAGCTGTAGTTCTTTAGCGATAGCCTCATCATTGATGGTGGCATCCCTGTTTTGCCAAGGCTGCATCACACCGAAAGAAGAACCACAATGATATTAGTCCAATGTTCATGTCTACATTCTTCCCGTAACTCAGTTAAAGTAATAAGAGTTTAAGGCCAACTTGATATTTTGTATTCTCTATGGGACACATTTTCAAATTACTGCTCTCATGTTCGTTCGTTCGTTCATTCATTCATTCATTTATTCATTCATTCAAATTTATATGTGTTCTGCCCCAGCTACTGACCCCAAAGACCGCAGCATACTCAAGTCCGTACAAACCTTAGTTTACTAATTAAGGACTACTAATGAGTTTTCTTAGTAGTTGTTCGAACACAAGTACAGTTTCTGAACAAGGGCTGTTAATTTAACTTCATTAAAGGGCCGACAAGAATCCAAAGAATAATAACTCAATTCTGAGGCACAGTATTTCAGATAACCGTAATCTTACTATGGTTGGCAGAATGCCCAGAAGCAATTTGCAGGAAAATTGACAAGAAAGGAGCAGGAGCCGATCAGACATTTCTGGAATCAAGACGTAAAGGAATATGAACAAAGTTGTTCCCTACAAATTGCTTCAGTCGGCATTCTTCCTTAAATAGGCTAAGGGAATGGCCAATTAGCCCCAAGCCTTAGTCTCGAGGAGACCTCCTCCTGAGGAGCCTTTTGGCAGCTCCCGTGCATCAAGAAGAGGCTCCTCCTCTTCTTCCTCTTCACTTATGGGAGCTTCTGGAGGTTCTGAAGGCCCTGGCTGAATCCTCGCCTCTGGCACCACATCTTCTCCAGCCTCCTCATTGCCTGACTCGAGTGCCAACTGCACAGGCTGCTGGCGCAGCACCACACCAGCCTCCTCGCTGTCGGAATCAGCTACTAGCTGCACAGGCCGCTGACGGGCCACAACAATATACTGCCCATAACTCTGCCAAGCGACTCTGGATAGCTTCCAATACCACAAATGACAGAATAAAACAATTGCAGGATGAAAACACTAAAAAACGTCAGACGTTGAAAAATTACAAAGTTCAGAAGGTAAAAACTGAGGTCTAATTTAACCGGATCACAGAATATTGTTGTCTCTATAGGTAGTCCTCGACTTACAACAGTTCATTTAGTGACTGTTCAAAGTTACAACGGCACTGGGGAAAAAACACTGACTGTTTGTCACACTTCCGACCGTTCCGGTATCCCCATGGTAACGTGATCAAATTTACCAACTGCAGGGATTCACTTAACAACGGTGGCAAGAAAAGTCGTAAAACGGGGGCAAAGCTCACTTAACAAACGTTTGGCTTAGCAACATAAATTCTGGGCTCAATTGTGGTTGTAACTCGAGGGCTGCCTGCATTCTGTTTACAACGATGTGTGAATTAGGGAGAATTTCTGGCTCGTAAATAATATCCATCAGTCAGGGGATACCAGTAATATTCCGGTTTTACTCACTTCTTTTCGTTTGCTTGACACCAGCTTCTTCTCCGAGCGTTGAATGGTACCAGTCCCAAAGTAATCCATGACGGATGTTGGTGTCAGTTTCACAGGAGATAAGGGTTTATTTTTGACTTTCGGTTTGGAATCCGGCTGGGATGTTCCCTTCGTTCCTTGAGTCACTTTCACCGATTTCTCGAGCTCTTTAACTTTCGGAGGGGCTTTTTTGTTAACAAAGTCCTCATCTTCATCTGAGAGCCAGAAACAAATCGAAGAGGCAGTGTTTAATGATTTCCTAGGAACAAGACGCTCGCTCGGCGAGATCGCCAGGAAGCTGGTTTGATGCTTGCAACATTTTTTTTTAAAAAAAAAGAAAAAAAATGACATGAAAGCAACTGATCAGTACAATTTCTCCTTCAGACTTTCCTGAGTATATTGTCCTCTGCCGAAAGAGAAAAATCATCTTTATTTGTTCAAATAGATTTTGCTTTTAAAGTTGATTGGGGAGGGGTGGCGGGTTCAGGGACAATAAAAAAAAAATCTCCTCCAAGGAATTCTATAATTTTTGACTAAAAGAAGAATTCGTAACAATTCAAAATGGGAAAGCCATCCTGCCTAGAGTTGAATCTGAGACCCATTAAATATTCGGGACTAGCTGAATACCCATGCTCCGCTATGAAACTATGTGATCGGGCTTGATAAATCGACACTTACAGCTTGAAACTTAATGAGTAATTTAATTTTTAATTTTAATTTTTAATTTTAATTTGATTTATATGCCGCCCTTCTCCGGAGACTCAGGGCGGCTTACAATGCGTTAAGCAATAGCCTTCATACTTTTGTATATTTATACAAAGTCAGCTTATTGCCCCCACAAACTGGGTCCTCAATTTACCCACCTTAGAAAGGATGGAAGGCTGAGTCGACCTTGAGCCTGGCTAGGATTGAACTCAGAGAGATTACAGGCAGCTGGTGTTAATTGCTGCCTTTAGTAGGAGGCTTTGGCCCTCTACGCTACACAGGCTCTACGCTACACAGGTAGTTACAATCGGCCTCTCCTCTCCCCTTCTCTCCCTCAGCCTTGCCCCACAGAAGCGTCTCCTCTCCTATCCCCTTCTCTCCCTCAGGCTGGCCCCATAGATCCTCTCCTCTCCCCTTCTCTCCCTCAGCCTTGCCCCACAGAAACGCCTCCTCTCCTATCCCCTTCTCTCCCTCAGGCTGGCCCCATAGATCCTCTCCTCTCCCCTTATCTCCCTCAGGCTTGCCCCACAGAAACATCTCCTATCCTCTCCCCTTCTCTCCCTCAGGCTTTCCAGCCCCTCCTCTCCAGAAGCCTCGCCCCACGGAAGCCTCCCCTATGCTATCCCGTTCTCTCCAGAGTTATTTTCAAGTTGGGAGGGGAAGCAGAACGCCTAACTGATTGGCATCAGAGCATGTTATAATAATGTAAGAAATATTAATGCTCTGATGGTCATTTTCAAAAAAAAATCCTTTCTTAATGAGCACCTAGAAGCTAAGAGGAACATACGTGGCAAATTTCAAGTTTGTAGGCTTTACGGTTCTGCCGATTTCGTGATTACGGCATGAGTGGTTTTCCCTTTTATATATATATAGATTCAGTATTTACACCCCTTCACAGAGAAGCCTACAACCATCAGTGACATCTCCATTAAAAAACCGTATTTACCAAAAAAATAAATAAATGCTCAAAACTGGCAGTCAGTGTCCTCGGCAGAATCGTTTTGGGTCTGAAAATGAGTATTTTCAGCTCCAGCTTGAAATATGATTAGACCTTTGTTCAACCACTGCCCTCCAGCCAATGATATACGAAGAGGCTTTCATGCTTTCCTACAGCGATGTTAAAATTGCATGTAATTCTAACGTGAGTAATTCAAGTAACGGTTCTCTTAAGCGAAATGTCAAACACTCTAGGCTATAATAAAAACATAAAATTGATCCCCTGAATCTATTCAGGCCTTAGCCCCATTTTTCACTCTAAAGAAACTTGAAACAGATATGAATAGATCTTCATATCATCGTGACAGCAATTTTAACCACTGCCTCCCGCTATCTTTACATTTGATTTTTCAAATCTTACTTGCCGGCACTGTGATGAAGTCCTTCTAGCAACTTTTAAAAGAACAGGCAGTGTAATTTAAAAAAAAAAAAGCTCAAAAGAGATAAAAAGTAAAGAAGACATTTTCTTAAAAAATAATGGAGCTGGTGTTACAGTTGAAATGGAGGGGGAAATAATTCCAATCCTTTTTTTTTTAATTTATATATAAAAATGATATATATTTTATGTATGGATGTACTGTGTTTCCCCGAAAATATATTTTTTGACTTCACAAGCGGCCTCGAACAAAGTTTTTGTGCATATGTAGAAATCCACTTCCCAAGACCTCAAGGTTGCTTACAGTTAAGACAAAAGAAATCATAGAGCTGATTTTAAAAAAAATGTAACCGTAACTTTCCGTCTTTCATCTAACAGAGATAGGTGGCCCTTTGATCATCATTTAAGATTAAAATCCAAGCCTTGGGAACAATATGTTCTTCAGGGTTAGCAGACCAAGTAGGTTTTTTTTATCTTGGAATGCAAGGGGATTGCAAGGTTGAGTAGGCCATCACAGAGAAAAAGCACTCAAAAGTTTGCGGAGATTTGCAAGGGAGTGGAAGCTGCTTGGAGGCAACTTCATCCTGCACCTTTGCCCTCCTGAATTTCACAATCGGCAAAGGAACACCACAGAGTCGTTGCAAAAATCCCCACGCACCCTTTGAAGGCACAAAAGGGCCACCTGATGAGGTTCATCTTAAAACTTTCTGTGCAATCCTTCTAGTAGAGTTGGTGAAGCCCACGGGGGCAAGACGCAAGGTCTCCTAGGAGAAGACCGTGGCCTCCAGGAATGTCCAAACCCATCCCCAGAACGCTTCACCAAGGAAAACGGAAGTCGAAATATCACAGGACCAAAAGGCAACGGGAGAGTCCATTACAACCCAGCGACAAATTAGACCGCCCAGAAATTCAGGCTGCAAATCGCAATCATGGGACTGCATGTCATTGTGTGTGCATGCACACACACACACACACGTAGGTGTATACAGATGTTTGCTTCCTAGTATGATTTGATTGCTTATTAGTAATCTATGACTATCACTAAGTGTTCTATCTTGTGATTCTTGATGAATGTATTTTTTTTCTTTCTTTTCCTTTTATGTACACTGAGAGCACATGCACCAAAGACAAATTCCTTGTGTGTCCAATCACACCTGGCCAAGAAAGAATTCAATTCAATTCAATTCAATTCACTTCATATTTCTATTTCTCCTATTCCTTTCCTTTCCTTTCCTTTCCTTTCCTTTCCTTTCCTTTCCTTTCCTTTCCTTTCCTTTCCTTTCCTTTCCTTTCCTTTCCATTCCATTCCATTCCATTCCATTCCATTCTTCCTTTCCTTTCCTTCTTTCCATTCCATTCCATTCCATTCCATTCCATTCCATTCCATTCCATTCCATTCCATTCCTTTCCATTCCATTCCATTCCATTCTTCCATTCCATTCCTTTCCTTTCCTTTCCTTTCCTTTCCTTTCCTTTCCTTTCCTTTCCTTTCCTTTCCTTTCCTTTCCTTTCTCCTTTCCTTTCCATTCCATTCCATTCCATTCCATTCCATTCCATTCCATTCCATTCCATTCCATTCCTTTCCTTTCCTTTCCATTCCTTTCCTTTCCTTTCCATTCCATTCTTCCATTCCATTCCATTCCATTCCATTCCATTCCATTCCATTCTTCCATTCCATTCCATTCCATTCCATTCCATTCCATTCCATTCCATTCCTTTCCTTTCCTTTCCTTTCCTTTCCTTTCCTTTCCATTCCATTCCATTCCATTCCATTCCATTCCTCTCTCCTCTCCTCTCCTCTCCTCTCCTCTCCTCTCCTCTCCTCTCCTCTCCACTCCACTCCACTCCACTCCACTCCTACTCCTACTCCTACTCCTACTCCTACTTCTACTTCTACTTCTACCCTTTAAGCAGTCGAATAGCACACAACCAACTAACAAGGGCATTCCCACAGATGCACACCAAAAAAGAATTACAGAAAATAGGTGAGCATGAGAAAACATCAAAACACTTTTTTTTTAAGTCTTTGTTTACCAAGCGGTAAACCGGAATCTAGAACGGGGAAACGACGTCACTAAGTGACAATGACTGCAAAGTGAAATGTCATTTAACCACAAAGACTTCCATCACTTCCAGCTGTGGTTGTTAAGCCAATCACCCGATGGTCGTTCAGTGCGATACCAAAGGATTGTGGCTTGCAACTTTTTGCTGGCTTCACCATAGACTTTGCTTCTCAGAAGCAGCTGTGAAGGCTGCAAATGCGACGACAGGGGCCGCCAAACGTTGCGACCGTCGTTAAATGCGCACTGCAGTGCACGAATTGCAATCACGTGACTGCCTGGATACTATAAAAGCCACAAGTTCAAGGACCGGTTGTAAATTTACTTTTCAGCACCGTTAAAACAGGTAGTCCTTGAGTTACAATCTGAGTTACAATCTACAACTGAGCGGAAAACCGATGTTGCCAAGGGAAACATTTGTTATGTACTTGAGTTTGCCCCGTTTTCCAACTTTTCTTGCCACAGTTGTTAAGTGAATCGTTGCATTTGTAACTTGGCTGTTAAGTGAATCTGGGAACATTGCCACCGTCATAAATACGAGTCAGTTGGCAAGCGTCTGAATTTCGATCATGCGGCCATGTTCGTAAGTGTGCAACGGTCGTACGAGTGAAAAACGGTCATAAGTCACTTCAGTGCCGTTGTAACTTTGAACGGTCACTAAATGAACTGTTGTAAGCCGAGGACTACCTGTAATTTCAAACGGTCCCTGAATAAACGGTTGGTAAGCAACCGTTTTTTTAAAAAAATCAACGTCAACAGTTACAAGTAAGAAAGATAATTGATAAGTCGAGCTAAGCCCACTTCTTCATCAAACACAAATCCATTTCTGCACCAACTTTGTAATTATACCACAAATGTAATTTCCTCAACCATCATTTTTACAATATGGTTTCCATTTAAACAAACCCCCAAAAATATATTTCCAGTGGAACATAAATCTCACACATTAGTAGATCTTACGGTGGATTACCTGTTTCTGAAACGTAAACCACAGGATCTGCCTTTAGCAGCTTGGTAGGTTTCGAAGGGAGCTTTCTCTCTGGCGGCTTAGATTTTTTGATTAATGGTACCTCCTCTTCGGAATCTGAATTAAACAGCGTTATTTTTTTTATGTAGCCATCCACAAGCAAAAACACCCTGAGACAAACCCTTCCAGGTCACTTTAGATTTAGATCGCCGTTGGTCTGAACCTTGGCAAATTTAAGGTATCTGGACTTGAACTTCCAGAAATTCCCTACCTAGCCTAGATGATCTGTCAATATTTCTTTACTATAAAGTATTATAAAATACAAAATTCAAGGTAAGTAGAAATAGTGTTGCGTTTTCTGCCTCCAAACGCCTCGCATTTTCGGGTGGCGGGGTGCTTTGGCGGTTACCGCAGCCTTGAAGGGCTCTCGAACGGAGTGTTTGAAAACGCAACATGCGGAGCCCAAAAACACAAACCATTGTCGGTGGCAATCTCTGCAGCCAGGAAGAGGACACTCCGAGACCGAAGGGTAGGGGCTGGTGGGGTGGGGTTACATTCGGAGTATAAGATGCACTCAAATTTTCACCCTGTTTTAGGAGGGAAAAAAGTGTGTCTTATACTCCGAAAAATACTGTAAATTTTGTTGTGACTCCAGGGATGCCTTAATTCTAGATACACATTTTATGCAATTTATGAACGGAAATTATTGGAAAAACCCTAGCAAACAGAAATCATTGTAGCAACGTAAAATAAACCTGGAGCGTTAGTTATAAGGTTTACCTGAATCATAGATTATCCTCTTTTTCTTGTTTGCTGGTTTTTGCTTGAAATCCTCTTCGTGTGGGGAACTTTTCACCTACGGAAAGTGGTCTCGTTATTCATCAGAATAATTCTGTCAATATTAACTCATGCTACATGAATCAATAAACTTACCACGTACGGGACCCATTTTCATCACCCTAAACGAAGTATTCATAGAGTTAGGTCTGCCTCTTGGCACTACTCCTAAAACACCAAGCGATCACCCCCCAATTCCAGTGCCTACTGTTCCATCCTGTGTCCCCCAATGGGTGTCTGAAGTACACACACCCATTGGGGAACATGCTGGGCCCATAGGAGGTTTCCCAGCCCCTGGTCCTGGTCCCATCCTCCACCCAAACCTTAAATTTGTTTTATATTTAAAGTTTTATATTTAAAACTTTAATATAAATTTAAGGACAGCAACACATGAAGCATAATATCTTTGAAGTATAAAATGATCCAGCTGATCATCAGGGAAAGCCTTGGCAAATCAAACACTCCAGAAAAAGATACCACTGCAAAAAGATCATAAAACCGTCATCAAACTCAGAAATATTTTAAACTAAACATTATATACTCACCTTGATTTCTTTCAGCGTCGATGTCCCCCCCGAATTCCTCTCCTTATTCTGGGGTTTCTCCTTTCTCGCAATGCCACATTCCGGTTTCTTTCCTGGAGTTACAACTCCAAAGAATTTACGGATATCCTGGTGAAAGAATCCGTAAAGCAACATCAAATTCGATCTTTTCTTCTGCAGAATTTCAGGACATACATTTGGCATACAAGTCCTATCGCGAAGCATAAAACGCCTGCTGTTTATGAATTGGACTCAATTTTATTTTCCAATTTATTGAGAAGACTATAATTTGCTAGCAAATTTAAACAGTCTAACGCTCAGCTATATACTGCAAATCCTTGAATCAATTTCTCTTAGAAACATGGCCTGCAATTTAATCAGTACTTAGGATACTTTTAGCCCTTTACTCTAAATAAGTTATCGGGGGTGGGCGGGACACACTAAGTAACCCATTATATTCAAATGTATAGGTGCAATTTCAACAGGTATAATTTGACGGTTAAACTTCCAATCAGTCTTTGGAATAAGATTGCTATTAAAACAAGTTTTGGATCAAGACTAATGTACATATTAAGTAGGATTTAATGAGATTTTTTTAAAAATAGCAGGTTAAAAACCCTAGAGTATCTCTGGCTAAATAAATTGAATTTAGCCTGTGAGGATGGCAGCTTTAACATATCAGATTTTCAACCGTATCATTGAGGTTTCATTTTAATACTTTCGTTTTTTTGGAAGTAAGATGTAATTTCTCTCTTATTTGGGCCTGTTTGAGCAACTATATAACACCTTTGAAATCTTCGCAATTTTTAAAAGCCAAATATATTAAATTGGGGATCATTGTTACTTGCTTTGGATACTGTTAGCCACACTTATTAATTGCTAAACAATTATATTTTTGACCCTATGTAATGCAAATCGATCCTTTTTATAATTTAAATTTGAAAATAGCAGGGAAGATGTTCCTTTGGAATGCCTAGGCTAAGAAATTAGTAGATAAAACGCACAGATTTTAATCAGTGCTTAAAAAGAGATTACTTTTGTGTTTGACTTACATTAGCTTGAAAAAAACTGATATAATTGAAGTTTATATTAACTACTGGTAAGCAGTATGGTGCTGTAGTACCCCTGAGAATCTATCTACACTTTAACAAAATCCAAGAATGCAATTTTCTGAAGTATTACAAAGTGAAATTAAATTTACCATCCGTTATATTTGATTTATAGAAGGAAGAATTGGAACAATATTGAATTCTGGAAAAATCAATGGGTCCATATATTAAAAAAATGCGAACATACGCTTCCGATGATTTCTGAGTGAGTTCATCAAAAATAAATTTCAGATCTATTGGACCACCCAGAAATGTGTAAAAAAGAAAGGATATTCGATATCTTATAACAGAGGTCTTCAAACTTGGCAGCTTTAAGACTTGTGGACTTCAATTCCCAGAATTCTCTAGCCAGCATAGTATAGAGGTCAAACCCAATCCTGATGCGGCCCTCATTGAAATTGAGTTTGACACCCCTGGCATAAAGCATTACTACACAACCCAGACTTAATAAGATTAACAAATGAATTAAATCTTTAAAGGTATTAATTATTGTATAATATTTTTTCTGTTAATTAGAAAGAGTATTTTATGTTTAATTAACACTACATATTTTGGGACTTTTTGTTTTGGACGTATAATAATTATTATATTTTTTCTTTTGTATTTCTGCATTTTGAGAAGTAAAATTAATAACAAAAAATTACTGAAACTTATTACTTATTTCCACCTAATTTGTTTGCTGAGGAATTATTCCATTGGATTCAACAAAATTAGGACTGGGCTATACAGACAAGCACCTAATCAAACAGTAAGAGTCAGTACTATTTCAGTTCATAATTGAAAAACATAGGTTCAAAGACAGACCCATTAATTCACACAGAAAGCAAATAATTAGGAAGACGTATTACAACAGCTCCTTGTGAAAAATTTCTGGACATGGAAAGAGTTGCACGGAAAGACAAATATATGCATTTCCAAAGGTGTAACCTACGACGTGAAGTATAATCTGTTAATATTTTTATTCCCCATGGCTTCTGCAAACTGTGAATGCTATGTCAAAATCTCCTTAGTTATCATTCTACTTCAAAAGCAGACTAATAATTCTAATACTTCCAAATCAATATTAAAGTATTTAAATATGATTCATGCATCTGATGCCACTCAGTTAAAGTGCCTAGCTATCCTCTGCATTTTATGGTAACTACATGCTTTTGAGGTGATGATAAAAAAACCCAGTCATATTTATTTACCTTATACTACAGTATATTATTCTACAAAGAGATTATTTTATTATTGGCATTCTCATAACTAATTATATATTTCACATCTTATGCAGATGGTCATTTAGCCCTGGATGAAACTGTCAAAGTTTGAGAAATGCTTTTGCAATTTCTTTTTTTTATATATAAACACAGCGTGCATATGTTCTTTTTAGAAAGCAAAGGTAAAAAATAATGGAGCTAGAAAAAAAATAAACTGTCTGATCTCCTCCCACATTAGAAACGAAAATGTTTTCCTCCAGATTTTACCAATTTTATCAGAGCGCCAAGACAAGATTAAAGAAATGTGCACCAGTGAAAACAGGAAGTGTGTGCATTGGCGCACATCTGTATTTACAAATACAGAGAGAAAAGCTAAATGTTGATAAAGAGGAAAGAAGCCCTTTCCAAATATTACGCAACAGAAAAAAATTAAGTACTGTAAATTGAGGTAGGTATCAGATAAACTATAATTATTCCAAAGCAATGAGAAAATATCCACTTTCCTACATGGTTGATTTTTTAAAAAGAATGGACAAAAATGCATTTTATATTGCAGTTTAATCTTTTCCAGATGCAAAAGAGGCATAATCATGCTTTGTGATCTGTACTACATAAAATGGCCACTAACACAACAGAATCATTAGCTTGATCCTGTTCTCAGTTTGCTACTATATTAGAGAGTTAGTTGACATCATGAGCATCCTTTCTCACCTAATTATATACAATTGCACAAAACGTATCAAATCGAGATTTTAGAATATCAAAACATCATAAAAATCTAAAATTTTAGACTATCAGCCTGTCTTGAAGGTTGCTATCTTCTTAACAGAAGAGACAAAGGTTGTGAAACCACTATCTATATTTAATGCAGCATACAATTATTGTATCTGCAAAAATGTTAACAGCCATGTTTACCAAGAAAGTTATTTCTACTGGCTTCACAAGGGTTGCTCCTAAAAATGTATACAATTCAAAGTCTAATCTATAGTACTGATAACAGTCTGTATCCTTGCCCTATAGCCTTTTGAACCCAGACAATTATTGTTAACTGATGCATGGAGAGTAACTAGAGAAAAACAAGGTTTGACAAGCCACGTTTGCAACATTTCTCATGCTAACATCTCAAAAGCAACAAACAAGCTACTTCTAAACACAAATTTCTACGCATTTGAAATTTAAAGGCATTTGTGATCATTTCCACTCCATTCTATGAAGGGAGGGTGTCTTTTTATCCATTAAACTGAAGATCAACTGAAGAAAACACGGACTACTGAGGACAACTGCTCTCATCCTAAACTGTTTGGCTAAGTTATTTTAGAATGAATAGGACAAGGGAGACAACGAATCATTCCTTACGCACGTTGCTATAAAAGCAAAGTATATAAAAGCTAGGTGTAGGCAAAATTTAGCTCTTCATACCGACAAATACTTCCAATTTGCAGCCATTAAATAAATCCGAATGGCTGAAATTGTCCACGCCGAAAAATTCCAACAAGCTCTGATTTGCAATACAAAATATTTGGCCTGTGTTTGTGCAATTTTAGCAGGCAGTGAGAACAGCACTGATATACAGTATCTTTATAAATGAGAATGGGGCACACTGACACATACATACATGCACACACACACACACACACACATATATATGTACACACACACCAAATACGAAAGGGAAGCAAAATGTTTCCTCCCACATGTTGGGTTAGACCAGGTACCTCGATAGAAAAACACGATAGATGATAGATAGATAGATAGATAGATAGATAGATAGATAGATAGATAGATAGATAGATAGATAGATAGATAGATAGATAGACAGACAGACAGACAGAGACAGACAGACAGACAGATAGATATAGATAGAAAGCTAGACAGCTAGACAGATAGATAGACAGACAGACAGATAGATAGATAGATAGATAGATAGATAGATAGATAGATAGATAGATAGATAGATAGATAGATAGATAGATAGATAGATAGATAAAGCCAGATAGATAGGAAGCCAGATAAATAGATAGAAAGCCAGATAGATAGATAGATAGATAGATAGATAGATAGATAGATAGATAGATAGATAGATAGATAGATGATAGATAGATAGACAGACAGACAGACAGACAGATATGAGATAGATTAGATAGACAGACAGACAGATATGAAATAGATTAGATATAGATAGATAGATAGATAGATAGATAGATAGATAGATAGATAGATAGATAGATAGACAGACAGACAGACAGACAGACATGAGATAGATTAGATAGAGACAGACATATATGAGATAGATAGATAGATAGATAGATAGATAGATAGATAGATAGATAGATAGATAGATAGATAGATAGATAGATAGATAGATGATAGATAGGATAGATATATATAGATACACATACACACATACATACATACACATACATACACACACACACACACACACGATTCATATTTATGACGGTTGCAGTGTCCCGAGGTCATATGATTCCCTTTTGGGTCCCTAAACAAGCCAAGTCAATGGGGAAGCCAGATTCACTTTACACCCAGGTTATTAACTGCAGTGAATACACTTAACGACCGGAGATGGGGGTGCAAAGCAAGGTGGTAAAAATGGGGCAAAATCCCCTGGACGAATGTCTCACTTAACGGCAGAATTATTGGGCTGAAATGTGGTCGTAAATCGAGGGTGACCTGTAATTTTTAAGGAGGCAACTTTTTAAGCCCTGTGGACTTCCAGCTCCCAGAATTTCCCAGCCAGCAAGCTGACTTATACAAAGTCAAAAAAGGAAGGAAGGAAGGAAGGAAGGAGAGTGAGAGAGAGAGAGAGAGTGAGAGAGGAAGGATGGAAGGAAGGAAGGAAGGAAGGAAGGAGAGAAAGAGAGAGAGAGGAAGGAAGGAAGGAGGGAGGGAGGAAGGAAGGAAGGAGAGGGGGAGAGAGAGAGAGTGAGAGAGAGAGAGGAAGGAAGGAAGGAAGGAAGGAGAGAGAGAGAGAGTGAGAGAGAGAGAGGAAGGAAGGAAGGAGAGAGAGAGAGAGAGAGAGTGAGAGAGAGGAAGGAAGGAAGGAAGGAGAGAGAGAGGAGGGAGGGAGGAAGGAAGGAAGGAAGGAAGGAAGGAGAGAGAAAGGAAGGAAGGAAGGAAGGAGAGGGGGAGAGAGAGAGTGAGAGAGAGAGGAAGGAAGGAAGGAAGGAAGGAGAGAGAGAGGAGGGAGGGAGGGAGGGAGGGAGGAAGGAAGGAAGGAAGGAAGGAGAGAGAAAGGAAGGAAGGAAGGAAGGAAGGAAGGAGAGAGAGAGGAGGGAGGGAGGGAGGAAGGAAGGAAGGAAGGAGAGAGAAAGGAAGGAAGGAAGGAGAGGGGGAGAGAGAGAGTGAGAGAGAGAGAGGAAGGAAGGAAGGAAGGAGAGTGAGAGAGAGAGAGTGAGAGAGAGAGGAAGGAAGGAAGGAAGGAAGGAGAGAGAGAGAGTGAGAGAGAGAGGAAGGAAGGAAGGAAGGAAGGAGAGAGAGAGGAGGGAGGGAGGGAGGGAGGAAGGAAGGAAGGAAGGAAGGAGAGAGAAAGGAAGGAAGGAAGGAAGGAAGGAAGGAAGGAGGGGGGGAGGGAGGGAGGGAGGGAGGGAGGAAGGAAGGAAAGAAAGAAAGAAAGAAAGAAAGAAAGAAAGAAAGAAAGAAAGAAAGAAAGAAAGAAAGAAAGAAAGAAAGAAAGAAAGAAAGAAAGAAAGAAAGAAAGAAAGAAAGAAAGAAAGAAAGAAAGAAAGAAAGAAAGAAAGAAAGAAAGAAGCAATACAGGACTGGAAGGGTCCCTAAAAGGTCCTCTAGCCCAACCCCCTTGCTCAAGCGGACCTAATGTAGATAAAAGTCAGATAACATAGATCTATATTAGGAAGGTTGGCTTGACTTTCTTTCCCCTGGCTTTGGATTCCTGCTAGGACCGAAATCCGAATCTCTTCCCGCATCGAGCCTGAGGGAAGAATAACATGAAATTTCAGCGGAATAAAAGAGGAGAGAGAAAAAAAAAAGAGGGAAACCAGAGCCCGGTCGAAGGTTAAAGTTCACGAGAGCCTCCTTCCCTTCTTTAAGGCTTCCGAGGCCCCTTGACCGGTCCCGAGGGCCAGGCCCGGGCGAGCAAGCCAGCTACGGCCTCCCTCACCATGTTTCCGGCCCGACGAGGCTCCGCTGTTGCCTTCACGACGCTTCCCGCGGCGGCGCGGCCATCTTGGCGCCAACAGCCCGGCGCGCGCGCGCGGCGGATGACGTCACTACGTTCAAAAGCGCGCGCGCGCGAGGGGCGTCGGGCTCGCCCTGCTGCTGAGGTAAAAGTGAGGCTCCCGCCGCTTCATCCCGCTCCGACTCCCTCAGCTGCTCTTCCCCCTCACCTCTCCCCCCCCCAACCTTGACTCTCCTCCGTGAGGAAAACGGGCCAGGAATGGAGTCGAAGAAAAGGCTGCCGTTCTCCGGGCGGCCGCTAGAGGGGGGTCGCGAAGTTGTGTGTGCGGGAGGGGGGTGTGTGTGGTGCTGCCCTCTGGCGGCCGGGTGTGGTGTTGCCGTCAAAATGGCGTAGCTCTTGTTTTTAAATCAGGACGTTTGACCGTCATCCAGGTGCAGGTCCCTGGAGGTACAATATTAGCAAACCACTAGGATACTTTATGGAATAAAAATATATACCAGATTTTTTTTAGATAGATAAGTAAGTAGGTAGATGATAGACAGACAGATAGATAGATGGCTGGATGATAGGTAGGTGATAGGTAGGTAGATGATAGACAGATGGCTGGATGGATGTTAGGTAGATGATAGAAAGGTAGGTAGGTAGATGATAGGTAGGTAGGTAGATGATAGATAGATGGCTGGATGATAGGTAGATGATAGACAGGTAGGTAGGTAGGTAGATGATGGATGGATGATAGATGATAGATGGATGATAGGTAGGTAGGTAGATGATAGACAGATGGCTGGATGGATGATAGGTAGATGATAGAAAGGTAGGTAGGTAGATGATAGGTAGGTAGATGACAGACAGATGGCTGGGTGGATGATAGGTAGATGATAGAAAGGTAGGTAGGTAGATGACAGGTAGGTAGGTAGATGATAGACAGATAGATGGCTGGATGATAGGTAGATGATAGACAGGTAGGTAGTAGGTAGATGATGGATGGATGATAGATAGATGATAGATGGATGATAGGTAGGTAGGTAGATGATAGACATGGCTGGATGGATGATAGGTAGATGATAGAAAGGTAGGTAGGTAGATGATAGGTAGGTAGATGATAGATAGATGGATGATAGATATTAGGTAGGTGATAGACAGATACGTAGGTAGATGATAGGTAGATGATGGATGGATGATAGATGATAGGTGGGTAGGTAGGTAGATGATAGATGGATGGATGATAGGTAGATGATAGAAAAGTAGGTAGCTAGGTAGATGATGGATGGATGGATGATAGGTAAATGATAGATAGATGATGGATATAGGTAATGATAGACGATCGATGATAGATGGATGATAGATAGATGATAGGTGATAGACAATAGACAGATTGTGTATACATATGCTTGTATATCTATCTATCTAATCGGTATACCTATATATGTATAGATACACATATATCAGGGATATCCAACGTTGGCCACTTTGATTGGTGGACTTCAACTCTCAGGATCCATAGCTTAGCCATTCAAAGCATAACTGGCTGGGAGTTGAAGTTCACTGGTCTTAAAAGTGTCCAAGATTGGGCATCCTTAATATGCATTGTTAAACTAGGATACAATAGATAAATAAATATGTGAGCCTTTTGATCATTCTTGGCTTCTGCCTAAATTTTCTGCAGGGGGGTTTTTTGGCAAAGTTTTGGAAGTGGTTTGTTTGGCCGCCGCCTTCTTCCCAAGGCTGAGAGAAAGAAAGGGGATGGGATATGATGCTGTCAACCATGGTCTTTTTTGTAACCTGGTTGGGGAGAAGTGAACATCGATTTGTGGTAATGGTCCTGCTTTTCATGACTGATTTGAATCGGTGTTGATAGGTGGGGAGAGATCAGTGGCCCCTGTTCTTGAATTCCTCTCTTAAGCCCTGCAGGGTTTGACCTCTTCTCCTTTTCTCGTTCATGAAACTCTAGAGTGAAATCATTGGTTGCTTTGTGGACAGATCTTCTGCTGGTGATAGCTCAGGTTGATCAAGTGAATCATTCTAGACCAAAGGAAGACTATAAATATCTCACACGCACACACACTTCACGCACTGTGGCTTTGTACTGTGTTGAACTGTGGTCCTAAAAGCTGTTAGTCCTCTACTTACGACCACAACTGAGCCCAGAATTTGCACTGCTAAATGAGACATTTGTTAAATGGGTTTTGCCCCATTTAACCTTATTAAGTGAATCACTGCAGTTGTTAAATTAGTAACGTCGTTGTGAAGTGGATCTGGCTTCCCCATTGGCTTTGCTTGTCAGAAAGTCACCAAAAGGGATCACACTGCGACTGTCATAAATACGAGTCAGTTGCCAAGCGGCAGAATTTTGATCACATGACCATGGGAATGGTGCAATGGTTTTAAGTGTAAAAAACAGTCATAAGTCTCTTTTTTTAATGCCATTGTAACTGAACCATGACTAAATGAATGGCTATAAGTCAAGGACTATCTGTATCACTGTGTATAAGCTACTTCTCACACAAACACACACTCTTCATGACTTTGCGCTGTGTTGAATCATAGCATGGTAAGAACCAGTTGCCATTCAAGACGATCCCAGTTCATATTTATAAAAGGTATTCATTAACTTCATTTGCCACATGAAACAGGAACTGGAGCAGATTCAGTTCTTCTATATTCAAAAGAGGGGAGATAAGAACATTACGGCTGACCCTGATAAAGCAAGCAAATTTGATTTATGGTTCCATTTGGAAAGTTTGCTATTCGATCCTTGGATGGTTGAAGGGAAGGAAGGGAGAGATGATTTCTGCTTTTGTATCTCTCACTCTGGAGACGATGTGAAATATCTCGGTTTTGGAGCCCAAAGATTTTCTAGCAAGGGAATTCCCACAACATAGTATAAGCACTATGATCCTTAACCACAATAGTAGAGCAGCTCAAATGATAGAGTGGAAGGCTGCCTGTTCAATCAGAATAGAGCTGAAAAGGATCTTCAAGTCCTCCTAGTCCAGCCTTCTGTTCGAATAGGAAACCTTACCATTTCAGACAAGTGACTGTCCAGTCTCTTCTTAAAAATCTCCAGTGATGAAGCCATGCTGGAAAATATGTCCTTGTGGGAAGCAATTGTATATTTTTGTTCCACGATGACATACTTCCTTTTTTTTTAGAAAAGGATAGAACTGTAGGCATACGTTGTACATACGTTGATGAAATCTGTGACAGGCATTTTAACGCATATTCTTACACCTACACTTTAGCAGAGACCCATCTTTCTGGAATTAATTTTACAGAGTAACAAACAAGCAAAGTTGTCACTTACCTGTTTATTGTTTTAGTTTGCAATCTGTGGAGTTGTGTCCTATAATTTTCTGTTGTTTTTAACGTTATACATCGCCCAGATTTTTCACGAGTCAGGCAAGCTATATATATATATATTTATTAGATTTTTAATCCCACTTGTATTACTTTATAAGTAACTCAAGATGATGAATGCACATATACTCCTTTCTCTCCTATTTTCCCCCACTGCAATCTCAGGCTAAGAATGAGTGACTGGCCCAAAGTCACCTAATTGACTTTCGTGGTTAAGGAAAGATTAAAACTCACATTCTTCTGGTTTTTAAGCTGGCACCTTAGCCACCACGCCAAACTGGCTCCATCATATATTTGACAAATAAATAAATGTATATCCCAAAAAAACAGTAACGTCGCTTACAAATCAGAGAAAATGTCCAAGGATTTGCCCCATGCCAGATTTAAACGAACAATTTTTCTGCTTCGTCTGAAGACCAAGGGGAAAAAAATGAGCAGCAACTTGTTTTGGGGTGCATGCATACATTCAAGCCAATTTACAGCATCCTGACAATACCAAAATCCATCTGCTTTGGTGTAGATGTTGCCAAGGTCAAACATTTCCTTCAACCTCCAGAGATACGAACAGCTTTCTGACAAAAACTTGTACATTATGAACCTCAAGAGCTGAAGAGTTTTTTTTTTATTGTTATCTGTTGCAGCTTTCGCTCTGCCCTTTTCTCTGGCTGAGCGTAGTTTAAAAAGTGGCATCTGATTCCCTACTTGAGGCCATTGTGTCTCAAATACAATTACTTTCTATTCCCTTTAAACATAATCAAATCAGCAGTTAGCATCCACTGACAAGCTGAAGCTCTGATTCACAGCTTCAGAAGCAGCTATAAATTGGGAAGGCGTTCAGGATCAGATACCCCACCAGCGTTCCCCAGTGGCCGTAAGAAGCAGAGCAAACAGAGGTTGCCTTGCCTCTCATGACTGATCCTAAAGTCCTGTAGTTTCAGGCTAATTATTAACAGGGCTTCTGGAATCACAAGCTTTTTTTTTTTAAACCGAAGCTTTGATAAGACACTCCAGGGACCCAGGAGCGAACGAGACAAGGTATGCAGCAGGAATCCAGGAATCAATTTTTGGCAGCCTCTAAAAAGAAATGTGACTTTTAGCATCTGCTCCACAGGTATAGAATGGCTGGCTGGCATCTGAAGTGTCCCGTGGGTTTATGGGCTTTAGTTTTCATACAGTCCGTTTCTGGATTTCGCAGGGAGGGGATTTCTGTGTGGGAAAAGGATCCCCACTTAAGTCCTGTGGACGAAACTCGGCTGTTTCTGCATGACACGTTCCCTCCCCATTTCCTCTGGGGAGTGGGAACCAGTGCATTGCAAGTGGAGGGGAGTCAGCAGAAGGATGGGAGAGGTCCTTCGATATGGGACCACTTCTTCCATTCCAACTTCAGGCACGCTTTCAGGACGGAGGACTGGGGTGACAGCTACACGTTTCTGGAAAAAGATTTAGCTGCTTTGAGTTTTTTGAAGGTTTCTTCGTACCACTTTTCCATTTCATGGCCAAGGCTCTTTCCTACCGGGATGGTGACAGCCGTCAATGAGAAAGGACTCCACTACTACAACACTCTCTTAGACGCTCTCATCCACAGAGGCATTGAGCCCATCATCACTCTCTACCACTGGGATTTGCCATGGGAATTGCACGAAAGATACGGAGGCTGGGAAAACGACTCCCTCGTGGATCTTTTCAACGATTACGCCACTTTTTGCTTCCAAGCCTTCGGAGATCGTGTGAAATACTGGATTACAATGCACAACCCTTATCTCATTGCTTGGCACGGATACGGCATAGGGCTTCATGCGCCCGGAGAGAGGCGTGAAGGTGCCGCCTACGTGGTAGGACATAACCTGATCAAGGTATGGCAGGGAGAGGTTTTGTTGTAGAAAGTTGCAGCAAATCATAGCAGAAAAGGAAGGTATAAGAAGGAAAGAAGACAGTGGGAAGAGGACAAATAATGCTTCTATGCAGGCTTTGTGCATGAAACATATTTCTTGCAATAATTTCTCTACATTTCATGGAGGAAATAAATCTGCTCTCTTGGCTGGTCTTAATTGCACCATCAATTTTACCATAAATTAATCATGAATTAATTTTAACAGTACTATATTTTAGTTGGAATTCATCCTTTGACAAATCTTGTTTGTCTATTAAAAACCTTCCTTTTCAGTTTTTCCTTCCTTAACCCAAGTTCTAGAAATGTTGAGACGAGCCCCCAAAACTAAATTCTAGAGCCGTCTATAGCTGATGGCTCTAGAATTCAAGCAAAAGGAAGGAATTATATATACGGTACATAATTCTGGGCTGGTAGCGTCTCATTCCAGATTATGCCCGCTCTGCTGATCTCACACATCCTTTTTGTTTCAAGATAAACACGTCAATATTTAAAGAACGTCAATATGACATCAAGCTTGTTCTTCCTTCAGGCATTTCTTCCGTCTGGGAAAGAAGGAAAGATTCATTCACTCACTTAAATCGTGTTCCCGAAAGTCTGTGCCTGAACTAACGTTTATAAAATCAGAAAGCTAATTCAAAGATTGCATCAAACCCTGCATTTTTTGACATCCCTCTGCTGCCTATTAGAGTGGACATTTGGCATCATCAAACTGGCAGGGCATTACACGTGAACAGAGGTGCAGTAATCAGGGTAATTTTAGTTATTTTCACGGTAGTTTTTACAGCAGGTAATATTGCTTCCAATCCGACCTAAACTCTTTTTGACACTTATAATTACACTTCCCGAGGTAGCTTAGTGCCTTGGAAGGGAAAGAATAGATATTGCAAAGTTGGGCAATGGAGTTAGACCTCCTACATGAAGCCCATTCAAAACCTAGTAGGCTTTAGATCTGAAGAAGATCTTTGGGTGCGAAGGTCAAAATGGCTCATTGTTTACCTTGTACTACTTCTTCTTGTGCCCTATCCGTCATCGGACGTTGGCGATCAGGTTGGCGATCCTATTTTTATCAACAGCCGCACGAAAAAGTGCCGTTGAGTTTCGTCCAGTCCCTTAGATTTTGAAGCCATGATCATCATCTTCTTCTTTTCGTTTGCCTTCAATCTTTCCTTGGAGGATTAAGTGAAGAACGTTGTATTTTTCCGGGTGTCACATCCCATGTCCAAAATATTCTAACTTTCGCTTTTTAATGGCTTTGATGATTTCTCTTGGCTTTCCCACGCGGCTTATCCCCTCCCCATTTCTGATTTTGTCAACCCAATTTATACGTAACAGCCGCCTCTCAATCCACATTTAAAATGCTTCTAGTCTCTTCAAGTGGCTTTCTGTCAGAAACCAACTCTTCACTCTGACCGTTTCTCACTCTTAAGACCGTTGCAGCGTCCCCGTGGTCACGTGATCAAAATTCACACGCTTGGCAACTGACTCATATTTATGACGGTTGCAGCGTCCCCGGGGTCATGCGATCCCCCTTTTGCAACCTTCTGTAAGGCCAAGTCCATGGGGAAGCGCGATTCGCTTAACAACCGGGTTGCTAACTTTATCAACTGCACTGATTCGCTTAACAACGGTGGCAAGAAAGGTAGTGAAATGAGGCAGAACTCACTTCACGACAGGAATTTTGGGCTCAGTTGTAGTCGTAAGCCGTGGTGAAATTCAATTTTTTTTTTAGTAACTGTTCTATGGGTGTGGTGTGGCTTGGTGGGCGTGGCAGGGAAAGGATACTGCAAAATCTCCATTCCCACCCTACTCCAGGGGAAGGAAACTGCAAAATCCTTGTTCCCTCCCCACTCTGGGACCAGCCAGAGGTGGTATTTGCTGGTTCTCCAAAGTACTTAAAATTTCCTCTATCGGTTTTCTGAACTACTCAAAATTTCCGCTACTGGTTCTCCAGAACCTGTCAGAACCCGCTGGATTTCACCCCTGGTCGTAAGTCGAGGATTCCCTATATTTATTTTTTTCCTCCATATAAATTTGGTAGTTTGGACTGTGGGACAAAAGTGCTGATGATGCTGGAGACAAGTCACACTGATAAAACGTTGACTGGAGGAGAATCTTGAAAGAAGAATAAAACTCGGACATTTCATTCTCGTTTAGCCTTTAAATCGCCCTTTGAAAACAACAACATGCTCTCGATTAAAAAAAGCCAGCCTGTCTATTTAGAGACCTATTTTTCCTCTCATACTGACGTGAAGGATTAAAAAACAAAATTACCTGTTGTCCAGGTGATGGAAAATTCCAGGAACTGTCCCTAGAAATATATTCAATGTGGAGAAAGAATGGAACAGCTGCCACAGGAAACGCAGGCGTGTTGATTCTGAAAATGACTCGGTGGCCAAGTGGAAATTAAAACACTTCAGTTTAAATTGTTTAATTTAAAACAATTGAATTAAGACATGCGTTGTGACGCCCTATCTCCCATTCCCTCTCTCTCTCTCTCTGGGCATGGGGCGGCGCCTACCCATTCTAGATGGTTCTTGAAAAAGCTAGGCATGCTCAAACATGGGTAGTACTTGGATTGGAGACCCCCATAGATTCCCAGGGCTGTAGATTACATTTGGAAGTTAAATCCTCGAAAAAGGCAGCAGCAAAATCACTTCTGTATTTCTGGAGAAATATTTTAATTTATTTCTACGATCCGAAGAGAAAACAGTATTCGTGTTTGGTTCATGACTCCTAGATTGCAGTCAGCAAAGACTTTACCCTTTGCCTTTTCGAATTCCATGTGAAGGTGGTTGCTGAGATTCTCCCCACCTGCCAACAGGTGATCAAAATCAGATAAAAACTGTTTTGCCAACATCACTTGGACTTTTTCTGAGCGTCTGACTTGGTAGCACCTGGCCTGACGGTTTTGAAAGAAGCAGGTTTGAGCCTGCTTATCCTAATTAGCACTTGAATGGGGGGACCTCCAGAAAATGCTTCCTTCTTAAACAAGATTTGGGGGTGGGGGGATGTTTCAAGTGCAGGGGAAATCCCCCCCCCAAAAGCAGCAATGGGGAAATCACTTCCAGATTGTCCAGGTATTAATTATGTGGACAAGTCTAATAAGAATTCCTTCCTATGTAGAGATGGTACACTTTGTTAGTTACCCCCATACTGGTATTTGTTAAAAAGATACTAGATAATGTGTACCCCATTGGGTCATTGTCTCAGAGATATTACCTAAAGGTAAAGGTAAAAGTTCCCCTTGCACATATGTGTTAGTCGTTCCCGACTCTAGGGGGCGGTGCTCATCTCTGTTTCAAAGCCGAAGAGCCAATGCTGTCCGAAGACGTCTCCGTAGTCATGTGGCTGGCATGACTCATCGCCAAAGGCGCACGGAACGCTGTTCCTTTCCCACCAAAGGTGATCCCTATTTTTCTACTTGCATTTTTACATGCTTTCGAACTGCTAGGTTGGCAGAAGCTGGACAAGTCACGGGAGCTCACCCTGTTACGCGGCACTAGGGATTCGAACCGCTGAACTGCCGACCTTTCGTTCAACAAGCTCAGTGTCTTAGCCACTGAGCCTAAACAATGGTTTATAGTTGGAGAAGAAGGCAATTGGAACAACTTCTTGACAGTTTCCACATTGAGGTTCCTTGTAGTAGGAAGCATCGGAAATCTTCCTTTCCCTCGCCTTCCCTCTGGTCCCCTTCCTTCCCCTCCCTTCATCTTTTCTCTTAGACAACAAGATACGTTGACTTCTTGTCCAGGTAGATCATTGGCATTCCAAGCCTTGTTCTTAACTAAGGTCCTCTAGACCTCACCCAAACTAAAATAAATGATTAAACAGTATTTGTGAAGAAGTGTTTCTCGGTGATGCTTTATCCTATCTTAGTGCGTTCTAAGAGTCCTGGGACAACATTGGTCTGGTAACTCAGCATTTCTAGGAGTTCTCCCAGCTAGCAAAATGGTGATATAACCATTCTAAAGGCAGATGTGGGAAAACTCACTAACTTAGCTCTGAGTGGGAATTAAATAAATGCATGGTTCGGAATCCCATGGATGATGTGGTTCTAGCAGGAGTGTCCAACTGGATATTGTGAGTCACGGGTTACTGAATTAGATAGACGTTCGGTACTGATCCATTCCATTCCTTATGTTGTTATCAGCCGATTAAATATCAATCTTTTCTCAGGACAAATTCCCACAACTGAAGTGACTTAATGTACCTAACAGCACTTAGGGAAAGAAAATATCTGAATGGCGTGTTGTGGATAAGAACCATGGTTGGTAGCTTAGCATGTTGTGTGAACTTGATCTATAATTGGTTTATTCAGCACATCATAAATAAGACAAACCGTAGCTTGGTACCATGTCAGCTATTGAGAGATGTCTCTTACGCAAATAGAATGGAGTCCATTGGTTAGCATCCCATTTTCTCAACTACTAGATTTTCCCGGTAACTGAATTAGGAAAACGATCACCGTGTCTGCAGTAACATTGAGGCATTACTTCATCTGGATAGAGGCCTTCAGACCAATGAATGATTTACCTTTATCTTATCCCAAGATATGGAAGAAACTCTACGCAGAAATCTCAAGGATTATGAAGACATTGTAAGGCAAATACCCACTTCTTAAAATTCTTGCTCACTAAACATTTCCCACGAAGCAATAAAGTTTGGAGTTGATGGATGGATCAGCAAAAC
Source organism: Coluber constrictor foxii (assembly GCA_038048745.1). Classification (NCBI taxonomy): domain Eukaryota; kingdom Metazoa; phylum Chordata; class Lepidosauria; order Squamata; family Colubridae; genus Coluber; species Coluber constrictor. Next base: position 83,032,106 of record CM075965.1, on the reverse strand, counting down.
CCATCTCTAAGTCCGATAGACTTTATCTTTCTGGGAGGAGCCAAAGCCAGCTAAACAAATCTAAAAGAGTCTTAGGAGTAGACCTGCTTTGCTTCTTTGTACATCCTTTGAGTCTACATCAGACCCAAGCGGGTAGAATAGTCATTGTTCTTCTACTATTGAATTCTGGTGCCAGAAGTGATCAGATTAACCCAGGGCAAAATAACTGGGTGCCGAGTAAAACTCAGAAGGCCTTTGAAGTGGTCGTGGCAAACACAACGTGTGAAAAGCTCTTGTGTTTGGATGTTTTTCAACCAACTTCAGGATGCTCCACTCCGTCTTCCCACCTATTATTTCTCTCCCTCCGTGGAAGGAAGGAGCTTAAAATACCCTGAGGGCAGGACAAGAAGCAATGGGTGGAAACTCATCAAGGAGAGAAGCAACTTAGAACTAAGGAGAAATTTCCTGACAGTGAGAACAATTAATCAGTAGAACAAATGGCCTCCAGAAGTTGTGAATGCTCCAACACTGGAAGTTTTTAAGAGGAGATTGGATAACCAATTATCTGAAATGATGTAGAGTTTCCTGCCTAAGCAGGGGGTTGGACTAGAAGATCTCCAAGGTCCCTTCCAACTCTTTTTATTCTGTTCTGCTCTACTCTACTCTACTCTACTCTACTTTACTCTACTCTTTATTCTATTCTACTCTAAATACATTTTCTCAGGGAAGAATGCTTCTTTTGAATGGCTTACAATATCGTGCAGATAAACATTACCTTATAACCATTGAAGTTTGCATGTGCTCCATGGTTTCTGCTTGGAGTAAGGTATTCCCTTGAGTAGATTCTTGGCTTAGTTGGTTTCAGATATAGGACTTGGTTAACTAGCCCAGGTTGCCTTTCCTTGGGCTTAATCAACCCTCAACAGCTATTAAGTGTTACATGGCATTTTCCACTTACACAGTATTTGAAAAGGGTTTTATGGCTATAGCTGTATGCATGCGTATCTCAAAATAAATATTAGTATGTGGGAGTAGGACTTTCTGTATAAATACATGAAAAGCAGAGGATAAATGCAGGCCAGGTCTTCCTAGACAAGGAAATATTGCCATCTATTCTACCATGCTTTTTGAGAAAAGAGTAAGCAGAATTTGAGCATAACAGATTATGCATAAACTTAATGCCATCGGTATAAAGACTACATTGCTATTTATTGATTATATTTCCATTGTTTACTTAGCAGTCTCTCTTGTCATCAAGCTGTCAAACTGATTATGTATCAAGAAGCAATTTCAGGTGGGAGGGGCTGTGCGATGAATTTATTTTGGTATCACGTCTCCCAGAATTCTGGAAGTTATTAAGAAGAGATTGGATAATCATTTGTTTGAAATGGTAGTGTGTTTTCCTGCCTAAGCAGGGGGTTGGACTAGAGGACCTCCAAGGTCCCTTCCCTTCCAATTATTCTGTTATTCTTGCCACTTCCCCGCACCCCCAAACAAATGCTATTTTCAGAAAGCCTGGATGCAGAACTCTTATTACATCTCCATCTCAAAGGTTAATGTGGACATCCAGACCTTAGATAAATGCTTGGGGGAGAAAAAAGATGACCAGAGGGTTGATAGTAGTATTTTTCCACCTTTTATCATTTTTAAATGTTTTCTCAAGGCTGACAGCTGTCCCAGTTCCAGTTCCTGTTCTGCCTTTCCAAGCAGCATCCTGCTTTGGGAAGGAGGAGATATAATTACGCCGATAAAGCTTTGAAAATAAATGTTTACATAGGCTTGCCTTGCTGAGTCACGGATGTTGGAGTTGAGGGCCCCTATCGTATTGTTTTTCTATGTATGGAATCATCTTCTTCATCCAAAGCAAACAAAAAATATGACAAACACACAACTAATCACATCGATGTGTTTGTCTAGGGCAGGGGGGTCTCCAAACTTGGCAACTTTTAATGGCTGGGTGAGGGGATGCTGGGAGTTGAAGCCCACAAGACTTAAATTTGCCAGGTTTAGAGACTCCAACCCAGGGGGAAAAGACATCAAATTGCTTCCCATAAATCAAACAAATTTACCATAAAACTGTATAACCAATCTTCAGTCCATTCCGAAGTACTTTTCTTTTTTTTTCTTTATGTGCCACTGTTCCCCAGTAATCTTCCACTTTCATAACCATGGACTCCTGAGGTGCTGAAAATGAAGTGTCCGTGTTCCTTGTTATATTTGATTTTTAATTTTTTTAAAAAAAATTCCTTTTAATTAATAGATGGGGAAACCTGGCGTGCTGCAAAACCGAGAACAACTTTCAAGTGTGGGGGTGGGGGTGGGGGTGGGAAATTCAACCCAGGACTTTGTTTGAAAATATTCCTTTCTCCTTTAAAAAGAGAAGTTGAAGAGAAAGGAAGAGTCCTGGGATTTTGCATTCATCCTTTAGTAGTTGCAGGGCTTTTTTCAAACTTGGCAAATTTGTGTGGACTTCAACTCCCAGAATTCCCCAGCTAGCATGCATTCTGGAAGTTGAAGTCCAACATCTAACTGTTGAAAAACCCCAATCTAGTGCACTCCCAACTGTATCCAATGCCACTTTGTGAGAACACTGAAGTTCTTAAAAATCAAAAATAGCCACTAACCCCAAGAGGTCAGGGAACCCTGATACAGAAAGGAAAGATTGGCATTTTCTTTGTGACCGATTCAGGATTAAATCATGTATTATGTATTTAACGATGGAGGGCACAGCAACCCTTCCCATTTGATTAGATAAGATGTCCACTTCGAATTTTGCTACCCTCTTCACAGCCAGCAAATGTGTATTACATGCATATTACACGTCATTACAGGTTTATTGTTCAGAAGCATTCTTAGTCTTGTGAAACATGATAAACTCAATGAATGAATGGCTTGCAGTAATCACTATATATATATATATATCTCAACGATTTCCATAGGCCTGTCCTCATTTGATATGCTGGTTAAATAGAATGCAGAGGTGTGAGTAATTTTGAAATTGTTATTGTTTCATATTGTTAGAGTGGTTTTATAACCAAATTTTGGGGTAGCATACAGCTAGTTCGATTGATCTCAACAAGTTAAGGTCATACAGAATTAATAGTGAGATAGGCTAAATTGTAAAGTTGAATAAACACGCTCAAAGAATATAATGGCAAACAAGTTCTGTATTGTTGGCAAGAAAAGTATTTATTTATATTCCGTATTTCTAAACTGCTCATCTCCCTCAAACACAGGTGAATGCATGAAATCATTGAGGATCAACCTTGAGTTGAAGGAGACTTCATTTTATATTTTAGACATTAGAAGTCTTTATTACTAATCCTCTGCAGATCGACTGATTCCCGCGTGTGACCCCCATATATTCTTGATTTACCAGAGTTGTTCCCAATTTCTGATCCTGTTCCTAAGAACGCAGCTTATTTCATGGACACATCTACCTCTCACGTGGAAATTGCCGATCAATAAAATCTTTCTGTAGCGATAAATTCCACATGAGTGAGCTAACAGATTTATTATGCTTGGAGCCTTCAAGTCATTAACTAGGTAAACCGAATACCAGCTCATAAAGTCCTGTATCACAATAAACCTATTTGTCTTTAAGTTAGCTCAACTGTATCATTAACAATAATTAATACCTGGATTTTAATCTAAGAAATGTATTTGTACAAACAAACTGCAGCTAACACCTATAATTTAATTAAACTCCAAATGTATATTTTTTTTTCTTCCTTTTTAGGCTCATGCAAAAGTTTGGCATAATTATGACCAATATTTTCGACCCCACCAGAGGGGATTTTTGTCAATCACGTTAGGATCTCACTGGATTGAACCAAACAGAATCAATAACGAATCAGATATTGAAAAATGCCAGCTGTCCATGCAGAAAGTCCTAGGTTGGTTTGCGAAGCCAATACACGGAGATGGCGATTACCCGGAAGAGCTGAAGATGGAACTGGGGTCTCTCCTCCCAAATGTCCCCCCAATGGAAAGAAAACGTTTTAAAGGGACGGCCGATTTCTTCGCCTTTTCTTTCGGGCCAAATAACTTTAAACCTCCTTTAAAGCTGCCCAAGATGGGACAAAATTTCTCCCTCGACTTGAGGGCCGTTCTGAACTGGATAAAAGTGGAATACGATAATCCCAGAATCTTGATCACCGAAAACGGGTGGTTCACCGACAAAGATGTGAAAACAGAAGATACTACGGCTATTTACGTAATGAAGACCTTTATTAATATGGTTTTGCAAGGTGCGTAAGGGGGTCGGAGGTGGGGGGGGGGATTTGAAAGTGGCCAGTTGTGTTGAAAGAGTGTTGCTTAAATGAGGGAAATCAAAATAGAGTCCTCGATTTACAGGTAGTCCTCGGTTTACAGTTCATTTAGTGATCATTTAAAGTTACAGCAACACTGAAAAAAGTGATTTAATTACTGTTTTTCACACTTAACCAATATGGCAGCAGTGGTGAAACTCAGTTTTTTTTTCCACTACCGGTTCTGTGGGCGTGGCTTGGTGGGTGTGGCAGGGGAAGGATACTGCAAAATCCCCATTCCCTCCCCACTCTGGGACCAGCCAGAGGTGGTATTTGCCAGTTCTCTGAACTACTCAAAATTTCCGCTACCGGTTCTCCAGAACCTGCTGGATTTCACCCCTGCATGGCAGCTAACTTTGCAGAATATATTATAGGTAAGCATCAGCTAAGAGGCCAACAGGTAAATCAATGGAAGCTTGCAAGTTTTCTTCTCTCCCATTGCAGTTCTAAAGAGAAACCCTCCAGGCCATTGGAAGGAAATATTTGGGGACAAATGGTTGATGATATATTATATAAGATGAGAGCAATCCATGACCCTTGGCCTAAATTAAAAGCTCTTGGAAGCAATGAGATCTAGGTCAGTGTTACTTAAAGTACGATCCTTGGATCACCGAGGGTCCCTCAAGGCCATCTCAGATGTCTGTAGAATCAAAATTATTTGCCAGGCACTGAAGATAATTTTCTTCTCATTATTCGTTAAATATATATAGGGGTTTTTTTCACGGCAAGTATTTTTTAAAATTTATGTCAATATTGAATAGTTTTTAATACTTTTTTTATCCGATTCAATAAATGTTCTACAAATGTGTCCATTTTGATTTTTTTTGACGTGCTAAACATTGATAAATATAACCTATCTAAACAAAAGCTGTTTTGGGATCCTCTATAATTTTTAAAAAGTGGGAAAGTGTCCTGAGAGCAAATAAAATTAAGAAACACCGGTCCAGATCTTTGGTGATAACAGTAATCCATGCCTTTGTTACTTTTCAGAAGTAGGAGTGGAAATTGATTTTATTTATTTATTTATTTATTTATTTATTTATTTATTTATTTATTTTCGAATTTATATACCGCCCTACTCCCAAAAGGGACTTAGAGTGGTGAACAGCCAAGATAAAATACAACAACATATAAAAGTTAAAAGTTATTTAAAATAGATTAAATAATTTGGGCTTAGAAAAGAAATTTAAAACATTCAATTTATATAAAACATTTTAAAACCCAATTTAAAGGGGAGAGTTAGTCCACACCAGCCAGTTGATAAGGTATAAGATGGACCAGACTGATGTGACTCTACCTGCCCTGTTGCTGGCATTAGTCTTAAAAGAAATAATTATCCACCCAAAGTAAAAAATATTTCCTTAGATTGGAATTAACGAATAATCAACAAACCAGGCAATTGCTAAGAGAAATCCTTTCCAACCCTTCTCCTTATTGGTTTGCATTTGCAATGAACGCACGGCATAGCCTGGGTTTGTTAATTGGACAATTGTTTTTTTTATTTATTTGCCTTACACAGCTATTAAGTATGATCGGGTCGATGTCTTTGGTTATACGTTTTGGTCTCTCTTGGATGGATTCGAATGGGAACAGGCGTTCAACACCCGGCGAGGTTTGTTTTACGTAGATTTCGATAGTGAAGAGAAGGAGCGGATCCCCAAATCATCTGCATTTTATTATAAGCAAATCGTTCAGGAGAATGGCTTTCCTGCCGAAGAATCAAGCCAGATTTTGCACGGCCAGTTTCCTTGGGATTTCTCCTGGGGCGTCACAGAATCAGTTGTCAAGGTAAGCAAGCATCCCAACTCTTGGAATCAGAATGGAGCCGGAAGAGACCTTGGAGGTCTTTCTAGAGCAGGAGTCAGCAACCTGAAGCTCTGGAGCCGCATGTGGCTCTTTCACCCTTCTGCTGCGGCTCCGTCACTCAAAATATGCGTCACAACCGCCAATTTGCGACACCCGCCGGCACGTGATTTATTGTGCTTTTCAACCCCCGGTAGGCCAACCATGGATAAATCCAAGAAAAGAAAAGTTTCAGAAGAAAACAGAACATTTAATTCAACTACATATGCTAGTTTTGTGGCCAATCAAGAAATAGTCAGGGGCGGGAAGTTGTTTTGTGGCTCCCGGTGTTTTCTTTTCTGTGGGAAACGGGTCCAAATGGCTCTTTTGAGTGTTCTTAAAAACCTCCAGTGATGGTGCACCCACAACTTTTGAAGACAACTTTTTGTTCCATTGCTTAATTGCCCTCGCTGTTAGGAAGTTTGGGACGATAAAATTAATTAAAAACATATTTAGAGTTTCCCCAAATGTTGCAAATATTAAACATCAGAATGCCCCTTATCCCTCAATGGTTAATTATCTTTTATAAATCTGAGGTTTATTATCCAGATCGTTTATTAATATAGATGACCCAAACCATAGGTTTTTAAGGGCTTTGCTCAAAATAAAAAAATAAAAAAACGTACTATTAGGAGTAGAACATAAATCAGAAGATTATAACTTGAAACACACAGCCGTAAAACCAGTATTAGCTTGGGCCTGTTAAACAGAGCACCAAGAGGAAGTCTCAATACAGGAATGCCACTATAGAAAATGTTCTTACTTTATAGATTATTTTTATCACATAAATATGTTCAAGAGATGGGAGACGCTTCGAGTGAGAAACCTGCTAACTCATCTCAGGTTTAGCAAGCCGAGAATACGTAACTCTGGTGAAGCAACAAGACAGTTTCCTATCTCTCTTTTAAGACCAAGCAATCTTTTCCAAAACAGGTTGAACAGCATTCGTCTTTTTGACGTTGCTTAGATATATTGATTTCTTGTCTGCAGTATGTTGTTGTGTCTAAACATTAATTCAGAACAAACCCTCCCATCTTCACCGGCATCTGATGGATGGGGAGAGGAGGAAAAACTGGATGTCATTTGCAGACTGACACCCTAACTCGTCTTTTTTATATGGCCTTGTCTAGAGGTGCTGATCTCTTAACCTTCATCCATGACTTCCCACAAGGGTTGAACCAGCAGATGGACCAGTAGCTTCAGAGGTTGCCTCAGAAAGGCTCCACTTTTGACCATCCTATTAGAAGCCACCCTGTATCAGAGGAACAGACTGGGATGCTATAACTCAAGGGTCCTCAGACTTTTTAAGCGGGGGACCAATTCACGGTCCCTCAGACTGTTGGGGAGGCCGGACCAGCTGGATGGGCGGGGCTAGGTGGGCATGTGATTGGGTGGGCATGGCCAATTTATCAGTCCATTAAACAATACACATAAATTAAACTTTGATGTTATGCTCATGGGGGTGGAAAGCAGGTTAGTGAAGGGATGTGGCTGTCTTGGGGGAGGGCAGATGAGAGTCTTTGGTGTGTGTGTCTCCCTCCCTACCTCTCTGGAGGCCAAAAATGGGCCCGTTTTTGGCCTGCTCGGCTTCCAGAAGGCGGATAAGCGGGGAGATGTGGGCGGGACAGCCTTGTGGTCCCCCATGGGTCAGATTAATGGCTTCGGCAGGCCATATCCAGCCTGCAGTTTGAGGATCCCAGCAATAACTGGTGTTGCCAATGTCCTAAATCTAAAATAAAGCCTCCTAGATGTATTGGGAAGGAGGAAAGCCACCCACGTAAATCAATATTCCTTCTTAATCTTCATTCTCGTTTGCAGGCAGAATCCGTCGCTTCTTCTCCTCAGTTCTCTGACCCTAACCTGTATCTCTGGAACGTCTCTGGAGATGGAAAATTTTACCAGGTGAAGGGAGTGAAATTGAAAAACCGGCCAGTTCAGTGTACGGACTTCATCAGCATTAAAACGCACCTTCAACTGCTATCAAAAATGAAAGTCACTCATTATAGATTCGCCTTCAATTGGTCACTGCTCCTCCCTAGTGGCGACACGTCGTCCCTTAACCGGCACGTCCTGCGCTATTACCAATGTCTGATTAGCGAGATACTCAAACTCAACGTGAAGCCCGTGGTCACCTTACACTATCCGACCCATCAGTCCTTAAGCCTGCCAGGTCCTTTGCTTCAACACGGCGGATGGTTGAATCAATCCACCGTCTGGGCGTTTAGAACGTACGCCGAAGTGTGCTTCCAGGAATTTGGAGACCTGGTTAAATTCTGGATCACCATCAACGAGCCGAATCGGTTCGGTGACATTTACAACAGCAGCAGCAACGACACTTACCAAGCAGCTCACAATTTGCTGATCGCTCATGCCACGGCTTGGCAGGTCTACGAGAAACAATACCGGTCTTTCCAGGAGGGTCAGGTGTCTCTGTCCCTGCACTGTGATTGGGCAGAGCCTGCTAACCCATATCTCGCTAGCCATTTGGAAGCGGCCAATCGGTTCCTCCAGTTTGAAATGGCCTGGTTTTTAGATCCCCTGCTGAAGACGGGGGACTACCCAGCGGCCATGAGAAAATACCTCGGTTACAAAAACCGCCGAGGCCTTTCCAATTCATTTTTGCCTTTTTTCACGGAGGAGGAGAAGCAGCTGGTCAGAGGGGCTGCCGATTTCATCGCCGTGAATCATTTCACCACTCGATTTGTGGCCCACGAGTCGAAGAACGGGAGCCGGTATGAATTGGATCAGGACATTAAACTCGTGCAAGATTTAAACTACCCAACTTCCCCTGTTCGCTCCGCGGTGGTGCCTTGGGGATTACGCAAAACCCTGAACTGGATCAATCGGCATTACGGCGGTATGGATATTTATCTCACCGCTAGCGGGATTGAGGATCAGTCTAGTGACAATGATGAGCTCCGTAAATACTACATCGAAAAATACGTGCAGGAAGCTTTTAAAGGTGAGTAAAAGGCAGTGGACGCTCATCTCAATAATTCCACAGTTTTCTGCGCATTTGTATAGCCAACTTTAAAGAGGGTTGCGGGATTGTTTTTTCCTTTGCACAGAAGGGATGAAACTGCTTCGAGGAAAGACACACAGGAGAGGTTTTTTTTTAATGAATTGGAATGCTGTTGTTAGGTTTTCCTATAGCATCTTTTCTTGCCATAGTTGTTAAGTGGATCACTGCTGTTCTTAAGTTAGTAACACTTAAGTTGTTAAGCGAATCTGGCTTCCCCATTGACTTTGCCTATCAGGTCACAAAAGGAGATCGTATGACTCCCTGGGACACTGCAACTGTCCTAAACAAGTCAGTTGCCAAGGCTTTTTGATTTTGATGACATATGACCATGGGGATGCTGCAATGGTCATAAGTCACTTTTTTTCGGAGCCTTTGTAACTTTGAATGGACATTACACTAACTTGTAAATCGAGGACTACCTGTACACAACTATTATTTGAGGAGAAGAAAGAAGATGAAATGACAAGCGAGAGATGGCAAGAATTACTTTTAGAGACCATAAATACTTTTATTTATATAAAGTAGTAATCGTCTCGAGACAGAAATGCTTCTGCCCCAAAGTAATCTATGTAGTGTGACAAGGAAGTCATAACGAATAAGGTGTATTCTCATACTTGAAAGCTTCTAGAAAAAAAATTTTACCGTATTTTCCGGCGTATAAGACGACTGGGCGTATAAGACGACCCTCCTCAGAGCCATTTAAGTCTCGTCAGAGCCTTATGGGCTGGTCTGCCTGGTTACAGGAGAATGAGACCCGGCGTATAAGACGACCCCCGACTTTTGAGAAGATTTTTGTGTGTTAGAAAGTAGTCTCATACGCAGGAAAATACAGTAATTGTATTATTAGTAATACCAACAAAATACTTTTAAAAAAACGCTGCAGAAATTCAGGGAAGGCTGTTCCTTGGGGGGAGGGAGAGGACGAGTTTAAATGAGTTTACATCCAATTTTTTAATCCCCAAATACTATAGAATGGCTTTTCGGCTCGTACAGAAATTAAAGGATTAACCTGAGGTTGCTTGTCCTTTTCAGCGTACCACATCGACAAAGTCAACCTCAAAGGCTATTTTGGATTCAAGCTAACGGATGAAGTAGCCAAACCCAAAATCGGTTTCTTTACCTCCGAATTCCAAGCCAAAGCCTCCGTCCAGTTGTACAATCAGCTGATCTGCAACAACGGTTTCCCCGTCGATCCCGTGAGTAAATGTGGGCAGCGAAAGGAAATGGCATCCTGCACGTTCTGCCTACTCCTCCTTCAGGAAAAGCCTCTAATATTCCTCGGATGCTGCTTTTTGGCTACTTTAATAATGCTCCTAAGCATTATTGCTTTCCGGAAGCAGAAGAAAAGGAAGCGGGATTGGTCAAAATACTTCCAGCACTTCGGCGTTTCTGTGGAAACTAAACCTAAGAAAGTTCTGAGACAGATATAGAAATCATTTTGCCCGTTTATCAACGAGTATCAGAAAAATTAGCGGAAATACTCTTATTGTTCAGCAAGAAACTTATGACCAGAATGCCAAATTCAGGATTCTGGCACAAGAGCCACACTTTGGATTGTTACAAGGGCTCAGTCTACATTCTTGTTCCCCACCGTAGGCATTTCTGGCTGCTTACTACAGAGAAAATTGGTTGTCCAGTCAACTAGCCGTATTTAGTTTCTTCAGCCTCTACAGATGATACAACCCAGTCCAATGGAAAGCTATTTAACCTACTGGACATCTTGCTGCACATCGCCATCTGAAAGCGAACTATTAAAAAGTATGCACGTCGGTGTATTATTTTAATTAGAATTCAACCAAATGTTCCTGCTGGGTATATTGAGAGAATCAGGTAGTTCAGTTTAAAATGACAAAGATTTTTGCAGTGTGCACTTTCAAAGAAATGTCTTCGCATTTCTCAAGTATACTTCTCCCCGTGTGTGTGTGTTTGTGGTTTAGAGATAGAACTTTTACGATATACTTTCATTTTTTGCAATCCAAGATGGACAAATACCAGCATGTATAATATCTATCACTAATGCTCACTTCCCATTTTGTCCCCCACCCCCCCAAAAAATAATTTAGGTAATGAAGTTAAATGGTGAGATTGTAGCTTTTAATTCAGTTTCCAAAATAAGAAAGAAATGAAGTTTTGGAAAAAGACTTGAACTATCTCATGATTTGAGTTAAGCCAACCAATTCCAGATTTCAAATGGACTAAATAAAGATAAATGACGTTATTCCACTGTCTTATCATGCGAGACTCTCACATGTAACTCCTAAAGTGTATGAAAAACTTGAGAAGGCTCTCAATTCAGCCCAAAGATATTTTATCTTACCATGTTTGTGTTGTAATGGGCAACTGAGCAGTCCATTCTCAAAATTAACTGAGTTATTCCATAATCACAAAATACAGGATATTGAAAGTTTATGGTTTTATTTTCTCAAAACAACCTGAGACTCTTCAGTTCAAATAGAAAGCTTCCAACTGCTAGATGTGTCGTGTCCCCAGATTGCCATTTCAGGACCTAAAACCATAAAAAAAAAAGTTTTATTATTGAAGCAGAATGCTAAGAAAATAACTTTACTTCCGTTCTCTGACAAACATGTTCAAGCTAACGTGATAAGCTTGTGGTGTAATATTTTATAGATGTATTTGCAGCTCTTACATATGTGCGTTTTACCTTTTGCTCTTTTCCCCTCATTGTTAAATAAGTTAATTTTTTCCATCTTGTTAAATAAAGGCAAACCAATGAAAAACCACCTGATAGTATCAGTCGGTGAAGTGAATACGTATCAGCAGACAAATCGACCGATGGGATTATTGACTAGTCTAGATTTCTTAAAATACTTGTGTTTTAAAAGATTTTAGAAAATATTTTAAAAGTTAAAAGGGGCAGGAGAACTTAACCACTTCATCACAACAAATGCTGGACAATCATCTCCGGTACAAATCAAAATTTACTGTTTTGTGTCATGAGGGGAGACAAGTCTTTCTTTACTTCACCTTAAACAATATGATGTAAATTAATCATACTGTGGCATTAATGTACATCACTGTTAATGGCATTATAACTTTGGCAAATCTCAAAAAGCTAATTAGAACTGAACACAGCCAGTGGCTGGATAGGAAAAAAACCATCAAGAGGCCATAGGCAAGAGTGAAAAGGTAAAAAAATCTGGAAGGGCAGCAATCACTAAGAACCGTTGAAAAGAAAACGATTAAGGTATGTTTCTATGGTCATCATAAATTGAATGCAATTCAGTAAAGCTTCATCTTCACCCTTGACATAAAGAACTGTTGCAAGAATTGAGTTTGGCTAGTCTGGTGAAGGACTAGGGGTGATGCGATAGCAATGTTCCAATATTTGGGGGGCCCGCCACAAAGAAGAGGGGGTCAACCTCTTCTCCAAAGCATTCGAAGGCAGGACAAGAAGCAACGGATGGAAACTAATCAGGGAGAGAAGCAACTTAGAACTAAGGAGAAATTTCCTGACAATGAGAACAATTAATCCGCGGAACCGCTTGCCACCAGAAGTTGTGAATGCTCCAACACTGGAAGTTTTTAAGAAGAGATTGTAGAACCATTTGTCTGAAATGGGATAGGGTTTCCATCCCGAGCAGAGGGTTGGACTAGAAGACGACCTAACCTGGGGCACTCACATTGCAGCACTGGTCAAAAGGGCCCGGCAGAGATTATACTACCTGAGACTTCTCAGGAAACAACTGAATGAAAAACTGCTGGTGACCTTCTACCGATGCACCATAGAGAGTATTTAACTTAGTGCACCTATGTATGGTTTGACAACTGCACAGCGGCAGATAGGACAGCGCCCCAGACGGTCAACGTCATTGCCCAGAGGATCACTGGTTACCCTCTCTCCTCTCTGGAAGAGCTTTATAGCTCCCGGTGCCTTAAGGAAGCTCAAAACATCCTTAAAAGATCCATCTCATCCTGGATCTCATCCTTTTTTTTTTTTTGAACTATTACCATCTGGCAGACAGTACAGGATAATAAAAACAAGGAAAATAGGCTGAAAAACAGCTTCTATCCCAGGGCAGTAACCATATTGAATTCTACGGTATAGTGCAATATTAGTGCAATATCGGGTTTTCAATTTCAATTATACAGGTTGTGAAGGATGTGTGTGTTTTTATAATGTACACTGAAGATGGCATTTAATTTCGTTGTACAATGTGCAATGACAATAAAGTAAACTAACTAACTAAAACCTTCAAGGTCCCCTCCAGCTCTGTTATTCTGAATCAACCGATATCTATCTATAAAAGTAGATCTAAACCCTATCCGTATCCAGGCGGTTGATTAACTATTCTTAGCATTGGGACTACACCTCCTCAAATAACAAGCAGGTCAAATTCAAATGACCTTAAGGATGCTTTCCTCGTTGTCTAAAGCCAGCTAAAATGAGAAATAATCTTTCTCAATTATTCACTTTCCAGATGGGGTGAAGAAGAAAATGTGAATGCAATTTTACCAGCAACATTTGACTGTTCCAACATACGGGATATACAGTAGAATCTCTGGTCACCAAATCGCAATTCAGAATTCACAATTTTTCCCCTGCAGCCGATTTCCCCTTCCGTGCCATTTTTTTGTAACCGCCAAATTTCCAAAATTAGGTTTGGGTCACGACCAAATCTGTTTGCAACTAAAGTTATGGAAGGAATTATGGTCGTGACCTGAGGTTCTACTGTTTATGACTATTTCCCAAATTGTAACTTACAGAAATGCTTGTAAACCACTTGATTAGTAGGATGCCTTATTATACACCACACCACAAAAACTTACCACTTTTTCCCATCCCAGACTATTAATCATCCATCGTATATCCGATATAATGGAAGCTACAACTCGGTGAACAGCTATCTACTTGCTAAATTATCCAAATATCCTCAGAATTGGTCCAGTAACATATAGCATTTCAAGGGTTAGTGACTGAGATAAGAGTTGAAATAAAAATTCACTGAATGGTTGAATTATGCCACTTTACTGGTACCACTGTCCCTGCTCTGAACAGCCAAAAACTTAATCCAAGATATTTTATTTATTTGTATTTCACATAGCACAGATGGACTTACACGCACACACACAAAAGAATATCATTAACTTACTATCTGGTTTTATTCATCGGCTTGTTGTACTGTTCCCTTCTCGGAGACATAGATACCATCCAAGAATTTTCTGATATCTTTATTCTTAACAGTCGTGGCTTGCTGGATCAAGGCAGCTGTTAAAAAAAAAAAGATGGCTCTATTTCGTTTGGAATGACCAAATAATTTACACCCTCCAGATTTAACAACTGATTTAACAAAAGCTAGAGCTACAATAAAATCAAATTAGATGGCAAAGCCAAATGAAGCACGGTTAACAGTAGGGAAAAAAAAACATGGAAATATTAGCAAAACCTGTTAAGAATGACAATACAAGAAAGAATTTCCCTGATCTTCAATTTATTTAAACAAGCTGTTTCCAAATGCTTTGCAAGACATACTACGAACTTAGCAGTGGGGCAAAACGTACTATAAAGACGTACCTGAGTTAGATACCAATTCAATGTCATTTCCTTCAAGGATCAGTTCATCCTTCTGAGCTTGTGACACTGCACAATTAACACCTGAAGTAGGAAAAAAGGATATTTGAGAAAAGATTATCACTAAAAAAAAAAAGAGAGATGAAAAAGTATTCAACGGAAATGATTTTTAATTTAAGAAAAATATATTATTAGTGCACTCATTATATTTAGCCTTTCAAAAGAATACTTTTTCCCTTCCTAGTAAACCCAGAATAAGCATTACAAAAATATCTACAAGTATGCATCACAACAAGGACACAACAAGGACGCTGCGTCTTTTTGTATTCAAAAATTCAAAATGAACTTACCGTATTTTCCGGCGTATAAGACGACTGGGCGTATAAGACAACCCTCCTCAGAGCCATTTAAGGCTCGTCAGAGCCTTATGGGCTGGTCTGCCTGGTTACAGGAGAATGAGACCCAGCGTATAAGACGACCCCTGACTTTTGAGAAGATTTTTGTGTGTTTAGAAAGTAGTCTTATACGCAGGAAAATACAGTAAGTTCTCTATTTTCTATATAAAATACACAAGTACCATCTGTGATTGTATCTATCTATCTATCTATCTATCTATCTATCTATCTATCTATCTATCTATCTATCTATCTATCTATCTATCTATCTATCTATCTACCTACCTACCTACCTACCTACCTACCTACCTACCTACCTACCTGTGGCTGGCATACAAGATTTTCAAGACTATTTCAAGATTCATTTCAAGCATTTCCACACTTGGCTACTCTTTTAAGACGTGAGGACTTCAACTCCCAGAATTCCCCAGCCATCCAGTTCGAGAAAAACTGATCTTGAACACAAAGTACTCGAATTCTCTCTCTTCTCCCATTTTAACTCAGATGGAGGTTGACAAGCTCCTCACCTTGCCTCATGCGCACTCGTCGGATGTATTTCTCCCCGAGGAAGTTACGGATCTCGACCAGGGAGCCGTTTTCTTGAATAACCACGTTGATGGGGAAGTGGGCGTACACAGACCTCATCTTATAACGAAAGCCCTGAAATTAGACAAGCCGATCAAACCGCCCATTCCGAAGGATGGCACTAGCTTATCCAAAATGAGCAGCTGCCAAGTCGAACTTAGCTGCATTGTCACATTTTGCGTTCGAAAGCTCGGTTTTACGAAACTTACCAACGTAACCCCCTTGATCATGTTTTGCACATGACTGCAAATTGTGCGAACGGTGGCCAGCTCCTTTCTGTTACCCCACCATTTGTCAACACGCAGCTAAAAGGTTGAAAGAACAGAAAAATTAATCACAATTCCAGTACGTAAGTACAGTCAACATTCCCCCCACCCCACCCCTGAAAACGTTTACAATTCTGGAACATTTCATTAAACTGACAATTTTCTGTGCCTGCAATTATTTATATATTTCTAACGAGCCAGGATATTATAACACGAAGCTGTAATTAGAATTAGCTTGTAGATGACACAGCTCACACAAAGAATCAAATTTGACTCAATGGTACCTAACAAAACTATTCTTAGGATTGCATAATGTATCTTTATTCCAATTTCAACCAAATAGTTTCCAAACTATTCTTAGGATTGTATAATGTATCTTGATTCCAATTTCAACCAAATAGTTTCCAAAAGTTCTTTCCGCTACTTAAAAGAAAAATCCGGGGTGGACTCTACTCTCAACTTACGCAGAAAGATAAAACTGTGTGGAAACAAAAGGGGATTGACAGAGATCTCCGAAACTTCTGTTGTTGACTCAACTCTGACAGCAAAGCTGCAACTGACCAAATTCTGATTTGGAAGTCTAGGCCAGCAGCCCTCCGAGGCTTTTGGGCATCAAAGACCAGTTCCATGGAGACGGGTGATGTGATTTCGTGTGCTGCCTGCATCCTGTGGATGGGGCTTTGCTTGTTTGTGCAGCCTCGTTGCTGGCATGCCCGTCCACGGACTTGGGACCTCTGGTCTAGGCCAGAATGGTTCCCTACAATCCATATCTTCAACACGCCACAGAACTGTACCTTCCTGGATTGAGAGTCACTTTGATCCACACACCTAAATGTATGTTTTGTTAACAAAAAGATTTCTAGTTGTAGACCGGCTCTTGTGCCAGAACCATGCAAGAACGCGACCCATTTCAGTCAACCGAAGGCTTTGCTTCACAACATACAACATATCTTTCTCCAAACTGCACACAAGAACAAAAGGACTGCTGTACAGCTCACAAATAGATGTGCAATGTATAGGTCAGTTCAATCAGCTGTCGGACGGCAGCAATTTCCAACACTACATTGACCTATCAAGCCACTGCAACTATAGCAATTGCTTCCAACGAGTTACCTTTACGCACTCAGTTCACACATCTCCAACTGTTTCATTCTCTTCTCTTCTCTTCTACTCTATTCTATTCTACTCTACCCTACTCTACTCCATTCCATTCCATTCCTCTTCCTCCTTCTATTCTACTCTACTACTCTACTCTACTCTACTCTACTCTACTCTACTCTACTCTACTCTACTCTACTCTACTCTACTCTACTCTACTCTACTCCACTCCACTCCACTCCACTCCACTCCTCTTCCTCCTTCCATTCCATTCCATTCCATTCCATTCCATTCCATCAATACCACAGGCACGCCTAGAAGAAACATTCAGGAATCACCCATCAGATGCTAAAATGGATTAATTGATATTGCCATTTCCACAGAACATGTCAGTTTTCACTAAATTGTGTTTCTATTTCAGGTTTGGGTGTTCAACCTGTAACTCTAAACTTGATTTATATTTGAGCTATGATGGGTTAAACACACAGCACGAAGGATGGCAACCAATAGTTTCAGAAACCTTAGGAGAATAGGTATATAATACAGGTAGTCCTAGTTACAACAGCATTGAAAAAAGAGAGTTATGACAATTTTTCACACTTATTAGTATCCCTGATTTTATGATAAAAATTGGCATACATGCCAACTGGCTTGTCTTTATGACAACTGCAGTGTCCTAGGGACGTTATCACCTAGAGTCTGACAAGCAAAGTCAGATTCACTAAACAACTGTGTTACTAACGTAACAACCGCCGTGATTCCCTGAACGACTGCGGCAAGGAAAGTTGTAAAATGGAACAAAACTCACTTAACAAACGTCTCCATTTAGCCACAGAAATTTTGGGCTCAACTGTGGTCGTTAAGTCGAGGACTACCTTTAGAAATATTTGTGTGCTCAGAGGGGATCGTGGTCTGTGAAAAACACAGAAGCATTCCGCAAAACAAAATAGACATAAAACCAGTAGCAAGAAGGAAAACAGCTGGCATTTGAGATGCAATGAAAGCCATCTCGGGTCTTCAGGATTTATGACCACGCAATGATCCACGTGGATTTGAAACAGTGCAACTTTGCTCGCTATCCTTCAAGTCAACATCTCCTAATCTCATCTTCTAGACACACAACCACAATAAATTGGGAATTAATCTAAGAGGTGATCGGAAATCTGGAAAAACGACACAACACTCTCACCTTCTTGCGTTTTTTCCCCAAAAGAGACAGTTCCACATTGATGTGGTTGAAATCCCTTTTCAAAATTCCTCTGGGGCCTTTGACAGTAACTGTCCGCCCCTTCAGGATAATGTCGACTGGAAAGAGAGAGAGAGAGAAAAAAAAATAGCTTCGGTAAAATATTCACACGACATAAATATCCAAGTAATAAGTCAGATGCTTATTTATTATTATTTTTTTTAAGGAAAGAGTTTTAAGAGAGTTACATCCTTACCTTTCTCAGGAATGTCAACTGTTTGGTTACTAAGAATAGTCTTCATTTTTAATCTAGTAAAAAAAAAAAGACAAAATGGAAAGTTAAGCAAGAGCCCCT
The DNA here is from genome assembly GCA_038048745.1 of Coluber constrictor foxii. Lineage (NCBI taxonomy): Eukaryota > Metazoa > Chordata > Lepidosauria > Squamata > Colubridae > Coluber > Coluber constrictor. The sequence goes on along the minus strand of CM075965.1, from coordinate 83,013,538 downwards.
TTTTAAAAAAACAGCAACAAAATTTCAACAGCATTTATTTATTTATTGTAATTTATTGTAAGGAGCCTGAATAGCGTAGGGGGCTAATGCCTCCTACTAAAGGCAGCAATTAACATCCAGCTGCCTGTAATTCTGTGAGTTCAATCCTAGCCAGGCTCAAGGTCGACTCAGCCTTCCATCCTTTCTAAGGTAGGTAAATTGAGGACCCAGTTTGTGGGGGCAATAAGCTGACTTTGTATAAATATATACAAAAGTATGAAGGCTATTGCTTAATGCATTGTAAGCCGCCCTGAGTCTCCGGAGAAGGGCGGCATATAAATCAAATTAAAAAAAATTGTCAAACAGAAATGAAAACAGGAATAATATAAAAATACAATGACAGGGACGACGTTAGTGCACTTATGCACGCCCCCTCTATGGACCTCTTAAGTATGAAGTGAGGTCCACGGAAGTCAATTTGTGACAAAAACTGTGAAAACTTGTAGCTGAGACAACTGGATCAGGTTGAGCATTCCAGAGGTTGACAGCTCTATTACAAAAATTGTATTTTTTACAGTCACGTTTAGAACGATTTACCTTGAGTTTAAAGCGGTTGTTCTCACGTGTATTATTGCGATTAACACAGAAAAAAAAAGTGTTTTACAGGTAAAGCATTACTATGTACAATTTTGAATGCAATATCTAAGTCTGACTGCATGCAATGCAGTTCCCAAGTTATCTAAAACAAGAATTTCAAGCCTAGTAACATAGGGAATTCTATTGTACAGAATTTTGAAAAACAAATTTTAAACCAAAATTGCACCGCTGCATAATGGATGCTAAATATCTTTTATTTCAGTATCATTTTTATACAATTGTCCTACCCACTACATTTTTCATGACCACTGATTCCAAAGATGATCTACAATGTTAAGCTCTACCACCGTTTTAAATCCTTCTGTTTCTTTAGACCTCCCTCTTAGGGAAAGGAAAACCGGTAATATTGAATTGCTAGGAAAAAGGTTGACTCAGCCTTCCATCCTTTCGAAGGTAGGTAAAATGAGGACCCAGTTTGTGGGGGCAATAAGCTGACTTTGTATAAATATACAAAAGTATGAAGGCTATTGCTTAACGCATTGGAAGCCGCCCTGAGTCTTCGGAGAAGGGCGGCATATAAATCAAATTAAAAAAAAGCTTTTATGATTTTAATCAAATTGGGTCCTAGATATCCCTATAAAGCACATTTCAGTCATGAATTCTGTTCTAATAATGAACATACACTTTGAAGTTCTAATGCACAAACAATACACATCCATTGAAGTTCTTAAATTTTTGGACAGCAACTATAATTCTTTGACGGGGTGAAGCAATTAACTGTGATTAAAGGCAGAGGAGAGTGGTGAAAAGCTTTTGGATCTTATGGCTCAATAAAATAACATATTTTCAACATAGTTCCAACAGAGAGGAAGAGGGTCAAGCTATTTTTCCAAAGCACCTGAAGGCCAGAAGAAGGAATAATGGATGGAAACTGATCAAGGAGAGATTCAACCTGGAAATAAGGAGGAATTTTCTGACATTTGAGAGCAATCAACCCATGGAAGAGAAGTTGCCTTTGGAAGTGGTGGTAGATTCATCGCTGGAGGCTTTCAAGAAGAGACTGGATTGCCATCTGTCAGAAATGGTGCAAGGTCTCCAGCTTGGGCTGGGGGTTGGACTAGATGACCTCCAAGGTCCCTTTCCAACTCTGTTAATCTGTATCAACGTTGCCATTCATTGCTCTTAAGGATTTCTACTGCATGCACTTATGATCAGCAAGCTGGGGGATTCTGGGAATTGAAGTCCACAAGTCTTAAAAGTGGCCATGATTGGACACCCTTGAGTTACATCAATGCTTGGACTATTATTTAGCCGACATTAAAGCAACGCTAGAGAAATAAACAGGCTAGTTCACACAACAACTTCCTCTAAACCAGAAAACGGGCCCATTAAAGTCACTTAGAGTTGTCGCGCAAGCGCAGATGAACAACAGGCCCGCGCGGCCCTCTCCAGGCCACCGGTGCGAGTATTTTGGGGGGGGGGGTATTTCTGGGGGTTCCTCTCCGAAACCGCGCGGACCCCAACTCGAAAAATACACTCACTCCTAGGGGGGGTCCCGTTCGGGCCTGGCCCGGAGCGTTAGAAGTAATCCGGCGGGACCGACTTGGCGGATGGCGGCGGATTCTCCTGCCTAAAAAATCGACAAGAGGGGAAAAAAAACCCGGCGCGGCTCACCTTTCGCGTTGACAGGAAAGAGGAAAGGAAATGCGTCTTGCGTCATCACGCTTTTAAACGGCGCGTCGCGTCCTGATGACGACAACGACGGACGGAATGGGTCAAAGGCCTTCCCGCAGGCGCGATCAGTCGATCGCCGAGCAGACAAGGGAAGACAGCCGAGCGCCGAGGTTGTCCATCAGGGGACTTCGGCCCGGAGACGGTGCCGGTGTGGCGGCGAGAGGACAACCGACATGTGGCTGCTCGGTAGCGGCCTCCCGTACGCTGCCCTCGCCCCGAGGAGCCTCACGAGGCTGGTAGCGGAGGGCAAACCGGTGAGAGGCCGCTCTTTTTGCCCCATTTCCCCCGTTTCGGGGCTGCTGACCCTGTATCCTTGGCCGCACAACGTCCCTGCGAGGTAGGAAAGGCCGTCCGGTCCCCCTTGGTGGAAATCCAGCACCGAGGAGGCGCCCTGGGTTGATCTGGAAAGCGTAATAGCATCTAATTGTGGACTACAGGTGGATGGGACACCACCAGGAGATCCCAGGCTGGAAAAAAATCCAAGCAGGCATTGGCAAACTAAATACAGGTAGTCCTCGACCTATGACCAAAATGGAGCCCAACAGTTCTGTAGTTAAGTGGCTTTTGCCCCATTTTACGACTTTCCTGGCGGCGGTTGTTAAGTGAATCATTGCAGTGGATTAATTAGTCTCCGCGGTTGTTAAGTGAACCTAACTTCCCCATGGACTTTTCTTGCGTGCAAAGAGGTGGCAAAAAGGGATGACATGACCTTGGGACACCACAGCGGTCGTAAGTATGAACCAGCCTCTGAATTTCGATCACGTGATCGTGAGGATGCTGCAGTGGTCATAAGTGTGAAAAACGGTCGCAGGTCACATTTCTCACTGCCGCAGTTGTGACTTTGGTCACTAAACGAACTGTCGTAAGTAGAGGACTACTTGTCCCTGACATGCTGCTAGGAAAAGAAATATTTTGGTATAACCAGCAGTGGCAATCAATTCTAATTATTTATGTGAAGCTTTTAAAGCTAACTTTCTTCTTAAAGCTACTGTCCGGTGTTGAAAAATGCTATACAGTAGTCCTCGACTTACAACTCTTTGTTCAGTGGCCATTCAAAGTTACCCCATCACTGAAAAAAGTGACTTCTGATCACTTTTTCACACTTATGAACATTGCAGCATCCCCATGGTCATGTGAATTACATTCAGATGCTGGACAACTGGTTCATATTTATGACGGTCGCAGTATCCCAGGGTTCGCGTGATTCCCTTTTGCGACCTTCTGACAAGCCAAGTCCATGGGGGAAGCCAGAGTCACTTCAAAACCAGGTGTTGCTACTTTAACAAGTATAGTGATTCGCTTAACTAAAAGTGGCAAGAAAAGTCGTAAGACGGAGCAGAGTTCACTTAACAACTGGGATGACCTCGGGCACGGCACAGAGGCAACACAGTCAGCTGATAGTTCAAACCGTTCCTTTATTGCAGGGGTGAAATGCTCCCGGTTTGGACCGGATTGCCCGATCCGGTAGCGATGGCAGAGGGTGCTTCAGAGAACCGGTAGCAAAAATACCCGCGCCCCCCCCATGCCCATCTGAGCCGCGTGATCATCAGAGGCTTTTTTCTTTTTACTTTTAAAAGCATTTTTTCTACGTCGTCTTCGGCCGAAAAAAATGCTTTTAAAAGTTAAAAAAGAACAAAAACAAAAAACCTCTGATGATCGCGCTGCTCAGCTGGGATCGTCAGAGGCTTTTAAAAGCATTTTTTTTACAACCTCTTAAGGTTGTAGAAAAAAATGCTTTTAAAAGCCTCTGAGGATCCCAGATGATTGCCTGATCGTCAGAGGCTTTTAAAAGCATGTTTTTCTGATTTTAGAAAAAATGCTTTTAAAAGTTAAAAAAAAACAAAAACAAAAAACCTCTGATGATCGCGCTGCTCAGCTGGGATTGTCAGAGGCTTTTAAAAGCATTTTTTTTACAACCTCTTAAGGTTGTAGAAAAAATGCTTTTAAAAGCCTCTGACGATCCCAGCTGATTGCCTGATCGTCAGAGGCTTTTAAAAGCATTTTTTTCTGATTGTAGAAAAAATGCTTTTAAAAGTTAAAAAAAAAAAGGTTGGCAGTGCCAACCCAGTCACATTAAACCCCCCTTCCCCCACAAGCCACACCCCACAGAACCGGTAGTAACAAATTTTACATTTCACCACTGCTTTATTGCTCCAACTTTCCCCCAAACGCTCCCATGTTTCTGGCAAGTCCCAAAGCAAAGTGATCACAGACACACATACACACACATACAAAACCCTCCAACAGCCTCTGGCTGCAAGTAATCCAGCACAACGCTTTGAGCACAACAGCTGCAAAGCAAGAAATCTAGCAGAGCAAGGAATAAGCCAATTAGTCCAGGAAGCAGAGGAACAATTAATCCAGGAAACAAGAAATAAAGCAAGAAGTCCAGGAAACGGCCAACATCGGTAATGGCACTCAATGCTCCATGAATTCAGTGTTTGTTCCCAACAAATGCCCCTCCCCACAGCATCTCCTTAAGTCTCATTCCCCAGGTGTGCCTTGTGAAGAGGGGTGGAGCACTCTCTTCCCGAGTAGTCTGCACTGTTCTCGCCTTCTCTCCACTCTCCGTGCTCAGGGATCGGGAGGAGGCAGTCTTTGCTCATCGCCCGAGCTCTGTCTCTCATGTTCACTGCTTACTCTCTCTTGCTCATCCTGCCCCCCTTCCTCCCTGTCTAACAAGCCGTCCCAATCCTGAAAGGCCCTGGCCTGACTCGGCCTGCTCCTCCCGATATTCCTCTAAAGCCAGCTAAGCCGCCACAGTTCCAACTCCAGTTCCAACTTGTCTTCCTCCGCAGATTCAGGCTCTCGACGGGTGCATGATAACAACTGTCTCACTCAGCAACATACATTTTGGGCTCAATTGTGGTCCTAAATCGAGGATTATCTGCATACCCTGTTCACACTGGTGCAATAGGACTGGGTGTTTTGTTAATACGATTTATTGGATTGGGGAATTTCTGTCTTCGCTGTGAGTTGCATTGTGGTGAGCACTGAGGGAGCTCAACCAATCTCATTGTACATTGCACTGAAAATAAAGATTTGAAGTTTGAAATTTATATCACATTTGCAAAGCAATTATATATGTGTGTGTGTGTGTGTGTGTGTGTGTGTGTGTGTGTGTGTGTGTGTAGGTCTTTGGTTATTCGGGTCTTCTCCCGCGTAGAATTGGAAGTATCTTGGCGACGTTTCGACGAAGTCTCATTCGTCATCTTCAGGCTGGTGTTCTCGGCTTCGTTCTTCCAGGAGCAATGTGAAGAACGAAGCCGAGAACACCAGCCTGAAGATGACGAATGAGACTTCATCGAAACGTCGCCAAGATACTTCCAATTCTACGCGGGAGAAGACCCGAATAACCAAAGACCTACATACAAACACCCGCGAAAACCTCAGAAAACATATATATTATAACATATATATATATATTTGTTTTCTGAGGTTTTCGCGGGTGTTTGTATGTAGGTCTTTGGTTATTCGGGTCTTCTCCCGCGTAGAATTGGAAGTATCTTGATACTTCCAATTCTACGCGGGAGAAGACCCGAATAACCAAAGACCTACATATATATACATATACATATACATATACATATACATATACATATACATATACATATACATATACATATACATATACATATACATATACATATACATATACATATACATATACATATATATAATTTATATATTTATTTCTCCCCCCTCCTCCAGGTGATTGGAAACCAGTTGAGAACGTCAAGTTCAAATTTGCTGCCGGAATCCCAGGTGGGACATTTTCAAGAGGGACCTGATTTGAAAGATTTCATATCTGGGGAACTTTCGGACAAAACCAAATGGGCAGAATATAAAGGCAATTTAAAGCGTCAAAAAGGAGAAAGGTACGGAGAAATATTCAGTCTCGTTTGCTGTAACCCATTCAAACCCATGTTAGCCTGTGGTTGGCGTTTCATCTTTTGGCCCAGGGTTGGGGAACAAACGATGATCCGTTTATAACTTTTATAACTGGGTACTTGCGGGACCGCCTTCTGCCGCCAATAGCCTCCCACCGGCCAGTACGCTCGCACAGAGAGGGCCTCCTCCGGGTGCCGTCGGCCAGACAGTGTCGGCTGGCGACCCCCAGGGGGAGAGCCTTCTCTGTGGCGGCGCCCGCCCTCTGGAATGACCTACCCCCGGAGATACACAGGATTCCAGATCTCCGGACCTTTCGTCGGGCCCTTAAAACCCATTTATTCCATCTAGCTGGGCTAGCCTGATCCCATCCACCGTTTTTAAATTTGAATTTGATTTTAAATTGGGTTGTTTTAATTCTTGGCCAAATAATATTTAATAATTTTTAATTGTTTTTAACTTTTGTGTACCATGTTTTATTCTGTCTGTTCACCGCCCTGAGTCCGCAAGGAGAAGGGCGGTTTATAAATTGAAATAATAAATAAATAAATAAATAAATAAATAAATAAATAACTTGTGGGCTTCTGGGAGTTGAAGTCCACAAGTCATAGAGAGGCCGTCGTTCCCCGCCTCTGTGTTAGCAGAATGAAATAAAACCTTCCTCATCTGAATGGCATACAAGGTGCTCCTTGGGACCTCGTCTACTTAACATCAAATGGAATCCCTGTAAAAAAAGCATAATACAAATTGTTCTCCACTTACGACAGTTCACTTAGTGGCTCTTCAATGTTACAACAGAACTTATAACTGTATTTCACACTTGTGGCCCTTTCAGCATCCCTGGGATCATGTGATCAAAATTCAGATGTCCCACATTTATGACGGTTGCACTATCCAGGGGTCATGTGATCACCCTTTACGAACTTCCGACGAGCAGTGTCAATGGGGAAGTTGGATTCACTTAACAACCATCTCACTGACTTAAGAACTGCAGTGATTGGATTAAACAGCTGTGGCAAGGAAGTTTGTATAAATGGGATAAAAGTCACTTTACAAATATCTTACTTAGCAGTTGAAATTTAGGGCTCGGTTGATATTTAGAAAAGTAGGAGAACATATATACTGTACTTTAAAAACTGTGAATAAAATGTTGAATTTATGTTTTACCGACAAATAAATAAAGAGAGACTAGTATAGATCTATTTCCAGCTATTTAGCTCTCATCAGCTAGCTATACCCTTTCTGGGATTCGAACCCAGGCTACATGCATATTAGGTAGATGTAATAACCTTCAAGCCACGGGCTTTCCTCCTGTTGTCAGTTATACCAAGGGAGAGTAAGTGTTTTTTATCAGGGCAACCTGGATGGTGCATACTAGAATAAATGTAGAAATAAATAATATTGGAATTAATGTACAGCAGTGGTCAAAATTGTGGAAACCTTTTGGGAAAAGTGTATTTTGGAGGTTTGATGGCTAATAACACCACTTTCTTATTTTTTTGGAATTTCAAGATCATCCTCTTCCACTGCTGGAATGGCCTGGGAATAGCCCAGACCTTCTTAACCCCATTGAAAATCTTTGGAGGCGACTAAAGAAACTGGTTAGTCAGAAGCGACCCAGCAATAAAACCCAGTTAATAGAAGCCATCATTCAATCTTGGTTTCACATGATAATAGCCAACACTCTGACCTCCGTGTGTTTCGCCGCACTCTTAAAACCCTACTGTTCCGCCAGGCCGGGCTCTCCTTATAAATGATTTTAAATTGGGTGTTTTAACTGGGTTTTCAATTTTGAGCCAAAATTGTTTATCCTTTTTTAAAATTGGTTTTAAATTGATGTATATATTTTATATATTTTTAATTGGCTGTACACCACCCCGAGTCCTTCGGGAGGAGGGCGGTATAGAAATTAAATTATAAATAAATAAATACATAATAAATAAATAAATAAATAGCTACAGAACTCAAAGACTTGGTTCACTCCATGGGAAGACAATGTAAAGCTGTCATTCATGCTAAAGGTTACCCAACAAAGGATTAACTGGCATGGGGATCATTTTTGTAGATCTCATTTTTTCTACATGTTTCACTTTTCTTCTTTATACTGTAACTGCTATTCTACTAGCAAATCCTTCCTAAAAGTTATTGCATGACATTCTTGATCAAGTTATCTTTCCATTGACATATAATGTTATGGTACTACTCGGGGGGGGGGGGGAATTGGTGTTATTAGCTAGTTTTAGAAAATACACTTTTTCCCCAAAAGGTTTCCACAATTTTGGCCACTAATGTAGAATAAAATGCTGCCATTGGATTGGTGTCGTGAACCTGTAGAAGCCTTAAGAAATCTATCACATATTTTGGATTCCTCTCTGTTGTTTTGTAGTCCTCGGCTTACAAAAGTTTATTTAGTGAATGTTTGAAGTTACAATGGAATTGCAAAAAAACGACGATAGTTTTTCACGACTATCGCAGCAGCCCCAATGGTCATGTAATCAAAATCCAGATACTTCGCAACTGACTCATACTTATGACAGTTAGAGCATCCCAGGGTCATGTGATGAGCTTTCGGGACCTCCTAACAAGCGATGGGGATGCGGTGGCTCAGTGGCTTAGACGCTGAGGTTGTCAATCGAAAGGTGGGCAGTTCAGCGGTTCGAATCCCTAGCGCCGCGTAACGGAGTGAGCTCCCGTTAACTTGTCCCAGCTTCTGCCAACCTAGCAGTTCGAAAGCAGGTAAAAAATGCATGTAGAAAAATAGGGACCACCTTTGGTGGGAAGGGAACAGCGTTCCGTGCACCTTTGGCGTTGAGTCATGCCGGTCACATGACCACGGAGACGTCTTCAGACAGCGCTGGCTCTTCGGCTTTGAAACAGAGATGAGCAGAGATGAACAGAGATGAGAGTCGGGAACGGCTAGCGCATACATGCAAGAGGAAACTTTACCTTTTAACAAGCGAAGTCAATGGGGAAGCCAGGTTTACTTAACAACTGCAGTGATTCATTTAGCAAGTGTGGCAAAATGGGAGAAAACCCACTTACCAGCTGTCTCCCTTAACAACAGAAATTTTCCCTCAATTGAGGACTACCTATGTAAAAAAATTTTTTTAAAAAAAGCTTAAAATTCCACATCAGTTGCTAGATGGATTAGCTTGAAGTGTCCCGCTGAGTAATTCAAGACGGCGAGAATGTGAACAGTGGATCGATACGGAAAGACAAAAAAACCATTTCCAGTCTGAGATAATTGGTGAACTAAAATAAACTTTTATTTTTAGGTTACGGCTTCCTCCCTGGTTGAAAACTCAGATCCCCGTTGGAAAAAATTACAACAAACTGAAGAACACGTTGCGCCATTTAAATCTACATACGGTATAGTGCCAGTACCAACGCTTTTCCGGTTTGAATTTTTTTTTATTTTTCTTCCTATATCAAGGAGATGTGATTGGAGATACAGAACCCGCCGTCGCTCGTTCAGACGTTGAAACAAAAAATCAATTTTAAGTTATTCGGGAAGAGTTAGCCACAGGTCCCCTTCAATTTCCACTTGCGGTGAACTCCTTTAGCTTATTTCTTAGTTCGCTGTGGCCATTTCAAGCACTGTCTGTTTTTGCAAAACTATCCGCAAGGCCGCCTAAAATATCACTCTTGACAGTTGAAGGTTTCAATAGAAGAGGATATTTGTAACTCGGGACTGAACCGTGGGGTCCTCGGTGCTGAGCGTGGTGATTTTCTTGCTGAAATTTCATGATCCAACTGGGGAACCCAACAATAGAGGAGAGAAAGCTTCATATAGCTGCATGGGAGAAACACAGAGAGCTAGAATATTAACTTTTCCGAAGAAATAAAACTAAGCTCTTTTTCTACCGCTCATCGAGGTGTCCTTAACCATAGGTGTGTGAGGAGGCCAGGTGTCCCAACATCGGCGAATGCTGGGGAGGAGGAGAACATGCGACTGCTACAGCCACGATCATGGTGAGTTGCATCACCGACCTCTGCAGGTCCGTTCAGAATGGGAAGTCCACGTCCTCGGCTTACGGCCATACTGAGCCCAACATTTCTATATCGAATAACAGAGTTGAGAAGGGACCTTGGAGGTCTCCTAGTCCACCCCCTGCCCCCTGTGCTCGAGCAAGGAAACCCTGTAACAAGCGGCTTAACAAGTGAGGCAGCGGTTGAGTGAATTTTGCCCGTTCGGTGAATTTCACCCATCTTACGATCTTTCTTGTTAAATGAATTACTGCAGTTGTTAGGTTAGTAGCTTCTGTTGTGACCTAGGCCCAAATAGTTATTACCAGACACAATCAGTCCTAAACAAACATATTTTATTGTAACAGCTGATAATGAAGTAATTCTCAGCTGTTCTAATAAAATGTGTTTGTCCAAATTAATTCCAAAACAAATTCTTCATCAACAGTCCTTCGGCCTTATCACCAACCTTTGTCTTCTTTGGCACCCTGCCAAAGGCTTTTCTTGGCAAAGCCCCACGAATGTTCAGAAGCAAGAGATGCCGACAAGAAACAAATGTAGCAATGTTGCTTTCCTACAAAGAGCCCAAGTGCCGTTGCTGTTCTTTTAAGCCTTCTGGGAGGGGGCAATCATCTCCTAGTCTTGATGCCATCTGGTATGGAGGTATTTCGTTGTTCCCAGTTGGACACGCAGGCTGTTCAAATAATTTGAAAAATGTTTTTTTTTTAGATGGGAAAAAAAACCCCCCTCATCTCTTTTCTATTTTAGCTAATGGGAGACACGTGCACGAGAGGCTGTCGCTTCTGCTCGGTGAAGACGTCAAGAAGTCCTCCTCCGTTGGACCCGGAGGAACCCTATAACACGGCAAAAGCAATTGCAGAGTGGGGACTGGATTATGTTGTGTTGACCTCCGTAGACAGGGATGGTAAGTTGTGTTTCTTGGCCGGAGAGAAAACACAACAGTATTATGCCGGTAGTCCTCGATTTACAACAATAATTGAGCCCAAGCAGTGGTGAAATCTAAAATTAGTTACTACCGGTTCTGTGGGCGTGGCTTGGTGTGTATGTGGGGTAATGTGATTGGGTGGGCATGGCCAATTTTTTTTTTTACGTTTAAAACCATGTTTTCTACAACCTCTTCGGTGAAGAGTGTCAGAGCGGCAATCAGCCCCGTTACCTTGCATAGGGTAATTGCCCTCATTTTGAGTTGGATCGTGGCTTTTATCCTGTTGCATACTTTGATCAATAAGACCGAAGAAACATCTTCTAATTAAACTCATATTTATTGTAAGAAAATAAAGACATCTCACTATCTAAAACAGATTACATGTTGGCAAAGAATCTCCAGCCTGACCTTAGGTGGCTGGAGAACAAAGGAAAGTTTCTAGAAGAAGTACAAAAGAATGCAATGACATGCGTAGTAGGTGCTGTAGGTGCTGATAAGGAATATAACTATGGTAAGTCTGATAGTCCAGAAATATTAGCTCTGCTGGTAAATATAAAAACGCAGTGACAAAGAGGTTGTAAAAAAAATGCTTTCAAAAGGCTCTGACAGTCCCAGCTGAGTTGCCTGATCGGCAGAGGCTTTTTTTCTTTTAAAAGCCTCTGCCGATCAGGCAACTCAGCTTGGATTTTTCTTTTAAAAGCCTCTGCCAATCAGGCAACTCAGCTTGGATTTTTCTTTTAAAAGCCTCTGCCAATCAGGCAACTCAGCTTGGATTTTTCTTTTAAAAGCCTCTGCCAATCAGGCAACTCAGCTTGAATTTTTCTTTTAAAAGCCTCTGCCAATCAGGCAAATCAGCTTGGATTTTTCTTTTAAAAGCCTCTGCCAATCAGGCAAATCAGCTTGGATCGTCAGAGACATTTAAAAGAAAAAAGCCTCTGCTGATCAGGAAACTCAGCTGGGATCGTCAGAGGCATTTAAAAGGAAAAAAGCCTCTGCCGATCAGGCAATTCAGCTGGGATCATCAGAGGCTTTTAAAAGCATTTGATGATCCCAGCTGAGCCGCGCAATCACCAGAGGCTTTTTTTTTTTACTTTTAAAAGCATTTTTTTTGTTGGAAGAGGTTGTAGAAAAAATGCTTTTAAAAGTAAAAAAAAGCCTCTGATGATTGTGCGCCTCAGCTGGGCAAATGGGGGGGGGGGGGGGTAGGGATTTTTGCTACCATTTCTCCGAACCACCCTCCTCCATCACTACCGGATTGGGCGATCCAGTCCGAACCAGGAGCATTTCACCCCTGACCCCAAGGTTTCTCTGGCTAAGGGAGACAATTGTCAATTGAATTTTCCCCGTTGTACAAAAGGTGTAAACATAAACGTCTTTCTTGTCACCGTTGTTAAGTGAATCACTGCAGTTGTTAAGTTAGTCACACGGTTGTTAAGTGAATCTGGCTTTCCCATTGACTGCTTGTCACATGGTTGCAAAAGAGAATCATGTGACCCCGGGATGCTACAATCTTCATAAATATAAGTCAGTTGCCAAGTGTCTGAATTTTGATAATGTGACCACGGGGATGTTGCAACAGTCTTAAGTATGAAAAATGGTCATGAAAGTCATTTTTTTTTTCAGTTGTAAGTTCGAATGAATTGTTGTTAAGTCAAGGACTAACTGTTAATAGTTCGTTATGTAGCCGGCGTTGTTACTTAGATCCCGTTTACATCTCGGTTGCTTTTGATTGCACAAATTATTCTCGCACGACAAAATTCCTCAGATCTTCCTAAAAATCTGTATTGGCTCTTTGTGTTGTGGTCCGCCACCAGCCTGTGGAGCTAGCACCGGAGTCAGACAATGAGGAGGCTGGGGAAGAACATGGGCCAGTCCTGGAGTCTGGGGGAGGCTCGGACGAGGGCTCTGCATCAGAGGCAGAGATGACATCAGGGCCATCTGAGAGTTATGCGCGGACTCCAGAGCCTCCAGAGTCGGACATCAGAGAGGCAGAGGAACAGGAGGAGCCTGTCCCTAGTGCGCACATGTGCAGAGCTGCCAGAAGGCAAGAGCAGCTAAAGCAAAAAGGATGACTTGGGAGTAAGGCCTGGAGATGTTTGGCCCCTCCCATAAGGCATAAAAGAGGAGCAAAGGCACGTGGGCCCTTTGCAGAAAAGCAACATTGTTAATTCTGTTTCCAGTCAGCATTTCTGTTTGATTCTGGACTTGGTGTGGCTTTGCCATGTACTGTATTTTCCTGCGTATAAGACTACTTTCTAACACACAAAAATCTTCTCAAAAGTCAGGGGTCGTCTTATACACTGGGTCTCATTCTCCTGTTACCAGGCAGACCAGCCCATAAGGCTCTGACGAGCCTTAAATGGCTCTGAGGAGGGTCGTCTTATACGCCCAGTCGTCTTATACGCCGGAAAATACGGTAGGTCTTTGGCAGCGTGTCAAGGGAGATAAAGGTTTGTGATTCTCCCGAAGGACTTTTTGCAACTAATTGGGACTCAGCTGTGAATGAAGATAGTTCACAGCTGTTGCAATAAAAGAGATTTTTGGGACTACTTGTGTGTTTTAATGATTCAGGAAGCCTAGATCATAACAGTTTGTGGGAAATAACTTGAGAATCATCTTTACAGATCTTTCCGATGGAGGCGCCGAACACTTTGCGAAGACCGTCTCGCACTTAAAGGAAAGGTACGGGGAAATACAAATACGCCGAAGGCAAAACCTCTCCCTATTTTTGAAAAGAGATTCCTCGAAGCGGTCTTCTCGACTCTTGGGCATGTTTACACACGTTCCTTGCTTTGCAGGAATCCCAAAATTCTAGTGGAATGCTTAACGCCGGACTTCCGAGGGGATCTCAACGCGGTGGAGAAAGTGGCTTTGTCTGGATTAGATGTCTATGCCCACAACGTGGAGACGGTTCCCGAATTGCAGAGGTGATCTTTCAGCCAGAGAATGTCCTTGTTCAAAGAGGCATTTGTTTATTTGTTTTTTAAATATATTTATTTATATATACCGTATTTTTCTGAGTATAAGATGCACTTCCCCCCCCCCAAAAGAGGTTGAAAATTTGGGTGCGTCTTATACACTGAATGTAGCCAAAAACACGAGGCGACGATGGTCTGTGGCAATCCTTGAAGCCTGGAACAGCTGATTGGGGGTATTCATGGAGGCCGATCCACCCTCCAATCAGCTGCTCATGCTGAATCAGGCTGCAATAATGTGCTGAAGCTGATCTGGTTGTTTGCTATTTGCTGCAAGGACATGTCAGCAATCACATCCAGGAAGCACACACAAGTAAGTGATTCAGTAGGATTCAATAACTTCTCTTTATATATAATATAACAGATGAAGTAAAATAATACAGTACCAAAAGCAGCTTTTCCAAAGCAAAACTCAAGCAGAGGAGAGGAGTTTTAGTTTCAGTTTTGAGCAGCAGACTAGTTTAGACCAATTCAGCACAGACTCAGAAATGCAGACCTAAGCCACGGCCAGTCTCCTTGCTGTCTCCTTGCTTGTTGCTCACACAGCAAATACTGTTTCAGTTTCCAAACAGCCCTCAACTCTTTCACACACTGACAGGACACTAGCCAGATGAATACCGATGGATGCTGGTAGGTAGAGGCAGAATTTCTTTTTTCTTATTTTCCTCCCCCAAAATTAAGGTGCGTCTTATACTCCGGAGCGTCTTAGACTCTGAAAAATACGGTAAGTATTTTTCCTCTTTGCCTGTGACATTTCGCCAGCTAAGCAACTGCAAAGCACAATTTTTACATACTTAAGGATCACAATTTCAGCACATACAATAATATTGATTTTATTTCAGCCATTCATATACATGATAATGCGGGTAAATAGGCCTTTATTTTTTTTAAAAAAGGTGTACATTAAATTTTTTCTTCTTACACCTCTCCTGGCAGCAAACCCCAAGGTGGGCCGGGGAATTCTTGGAGTTGAAATCCACCCATCCGAATGTTGCAGGCTTGACAAATACTGTTTTCGATGTTCTTCGGCCTTAAGAACAGGGATCAAACCACAGGTGAAATGCTCCCGGTTCGGACCGGATCGCCCAATCCGATAGCGATGGCGGTGGGTGGTTTAGAGAACCGGTAGCAAAAATCCCTGTACTCCCCTCCCCCACCATGCCCAGCTGAGCCACACGATCATCAGAGGCTTTTTTTTTTACTTTAAAAAGCATTTTTTCTACAACCTCTTCCAATGAAAAAATGCTTTTAAAAGTTAAAAAAAAAAGCCTCTGATGATCACGCGGCTCAGCTGGGATCATCAAGAGGTTTTTCAAAGCATTTTTTCCTGCAACCTCTTGGCCGAAGAGGTGGTTAAAAAAAATGCTTTGAAAAGTCTCTGACGATCCAGGCTGAGTTGCCTGATCAGCAGAGAGACATTTTTTTAAAAAGCCTCTCTGACGATCCCAGGTGAGTTGCCTGATCGGCAGAGGCTTTTCAAAGCATTAGAAAAAATGCTTTGAAAAGTTAAAAAAAAAAGTTGGCCACACCCACCCAATCAGATTACGCCCCCCCCAAGCGACACCCACAGAACCGGTAGTAACAAATTTTACATTTCACCCCTGGATCAAACCTAGCCGGAGCTGCAACAAACCTAAGATCCATCCAAAACTTCACCTGCGTTAGGCTAAAATCTTTCGCATTCCTTTTTCCTTTTCAGCAAAGTTCGTGATCCACGAGCAAATTTCGAGCAATCCGTTCGTGTTTTGAAGCGCGCTAAGGAAATTCAGCCTGATGTGATTTCTAAAACGTCGATCATGCTTGGCCTGGGGGAGACTGACGAACAAGTGCTCGCCACTCTGAAAAGTAAGTGGAGAGGAGAAGGGATGGGATGGGTAGGGCAGAGGTTCGGGGGGAAAAAAATGAAGTTGGCCTCTCCAAATGGGAAATCTATGCTCCACCCCTATTTACGTGCATCTTAGACAGGTGATCCTTCTCTTGCTAAATGAAACATTTTATTATGACCTCGGCTTACTGAGTCATTACAAGACACAATTAGTCCCCCAAAACCTATTTTATTGTAACAACTGAGAATTATGTTTATTCCCAGCTGAGTCCCAATTAGTTGCAAAAAGAAGTCCTTCAGAAGAAGTTCTTCGGGATAATCACCAACCTTTATCTTCTTTGACACATTGCCAAAGGCATTACTTGGCAAAGCCCCACAAAGTTCAGAAACAAACGAGAGATGCTGACTGGAAACAGAGTTAGCAACCTTGCTTTCCTGCAAAAGGTGCAAGTGCCTTTGTTTCTCTTTTAAGCCTTATGGGAGGGGCCAATCATCTCCTGGCCTTACTCCCGAGTTGTCCCTTTTGCTTTAGCTGTTCTTGCCTTCTGGCAGCTCTGTGCATGCATGCATTAGGAACAGGTTCATCCTGTTTCTCTGCCTCTCTGATGTCTGACTCTGGGGGCTCTGTATTCCATGCATTACTCCACGATGGCCCTGGCCCCCTCTCTGCCTCCGATGCAGAGCCCTCATCTGAGCCTTCCCCAGACTCCAGGACTGGCCCATGTTCCTCCCCAGCCTCCTCACTGTCCGACTCCGCTGCCAGCTCCGCAGGCTACTGGCGGACCACAACACATTGGTTAAGTGAGTTTTTGCTTCAGTTTACAACTTTTCTTGCCACGGTTGTTAAGTGAATCCCTGCCGTTGTTAAATTGGTAACACGGGTTGTTCAGTTGACTCTGCTTGTCAGAAGGTCACAAAAGGAGAACATGTGACCCAGGGGATGCTGCAACCGTCATAAATATGAGTCAGTTGCCAAGCATCTGAATTTTTTTGATCATGTGATCACATGGAGGCTGTAATAGTCGCCAGTGTGAAAAAAAGGTCATAAAGTTGCTTTTTTCGGTGCTGTTCTAACTTTGAACCGTCGCTAAATGAACTCTTGTAAGTCGAGGACTGCTTGTAAGGGATTCGCATTACAAAAAAAGAAGGCTTAGATTTTGTTTTGTTTTGTTTTGACATCCTGCCTCTTTTTCATTTTCCCTCGTCTCTTTGCATTTTTCTTTTTCTTTACTTATATTTTCCTTAGTTTATATTAAGTCTACTTGTATCTTGGTATAGGTCAGTGATGGCTAAGCTTTTTGCCATTGTGTGCCAGAAGGGGGGGTGGTTGTGCGCCCATGTGCTCACACCCATAATTCTATGCATCCTTAGCATGTGCGCACGACTCTCCTCCGTTCCTGCCACGTTATGGCCCGGTAGGCCCGTTTTTTTCTCTCACCTGGCTCCAGAGCCTTTCTAGAAGTCTGGGGAGAGCCAAAACGGCCTTCCCCACCCCCTCGGAGGTCTTCCAGAGGCCAGAAATGGCCCATTTGCCAACAAAGGCTCATTTTTTGCTGTTCCCAGCCTCCAGAGCCTTTCTAGGAGTCTGGGGAGAGCCAAAACGGCCTTCCCCACCCCCTCGGAGGTCTTCCAGAGGCCAGAAATGGCCCATTTGCCAACAAAGGCTCATTTTTTGCTGTTCCCAGCCTCCAGAGCCTCTCTAGGAGTCTGGGGAGAGCCAAAACAGCCTTCCCCACCCCCTCGGAGGTCCTCCAGAGGCCAGAAACGGCCCATTTGCCAACTTCTGGTAGCACCAGAAGTTGGCAAACGGGCTGTTTTTGGCCTCCACAGGATCTCCAGGGGGGTGGGGAAGGCCATTTTCGCCCTCCCCAGTCTCCTAGAGAGGCTCTGGAGGCTGGGAACAGCAAAAAAAAGGCCTTCGTTGGCAAATAGGCCATTTCTGGCCTCTGGAGGGCCTTCACTGGTGTGGGGAAGGCCATTTTCGCCCTCCCCTGACTCCTAGAAAGACTCCGGAGCCAGGTGAGAGAGAAAAACGGGCCTCCCCCACCCCCGAGGCCCTCCGGAGACAGGAAACAACCTGCTTCCCTACTTCTGGTGGGCCCAGAAGGCCTGAAAATCAGCTGGAGCTGAGCTTGAATGCCCACTGATACGCATGTGTGCCATAGGCTCGTCATCACAGGTATAGGTGGTCCTTGACTTAGAACAGTTTATTTAGTGACCGCTCAAAGTTATAACGGCACTGAAAAAAAGTGATTTATGACCGTTTTCCACACTTATGACCGTTGCATCATCCATGTGGTCACATGATTAAAATCCAGGCACTTGGCAATTGACTCTTACTTATGACGGTTTTCAGCGTCTCAGGGTCATGCGAGCTTCCGACAACCAAAATCCACGGGGAAATTCAGATTTCACTTCACAAGCGTGTTACTAACGTAACAACTGAGGCAAGAAAGATGCTAAAATGGGGGCAGAACTCACTTTACAAAGGTCTCACTTAGAAATGTTGGGTTTAACGATGGTTGTAACTTGAGGACTACCTTGGTTTGTAAATTAAAATTATTGTAAAAAACAACAACAACAACCAATAGGAGAAAAATGCCAAATCCTTGTTCAGTCAATTACTAAAATTATCTGTTTTTTAACAACAAAATAGGATTACGGGAAGCTGATG
This sequence comes from Coluber constrictor foxii, assembly GCA_038048745.1. Lineage (NCBI taxonomy): Eukaryota > Metazoa > Chordata > Lepidosauria > Squamata > Colubridae > Coluber > Coluber constrictor. The sequence goes on along the minus strand of CM075965.1, from coordinate 82,994,954 downwards.
TGGATTGCTTGACCTTGGGACAGTATATGCAGCCAACAAAACGGCATCTAAAGGTATTTTATTTTAGAACTAATTGGAAGACTTAAGGCTGTTCATTGCTTCTAAAACCTGTTGGATAATATTGGACTAATATTAAATTACTGTATTTTCCTGCGTATAAGACTACTTTCTAACACACAAAAATCTTCTCAAAAGTCGGGGGTCGTCTTATACGCCGGGTCTCATTCTCCTGTAACCAGGCAGACCAGCCCATAAGGCTCTGACGAGCCTTAAATAGCTCTGAGGAGGGTCGTCTTATACGCCCAGTCGTCTTATACGCTGGAAAATACGGTACATTTTACTGCTGGCAATAAACATTTTGAATCGAGACCCAGATGTTCGGTTCGTAATACCCCATCCCAAGCATGAAACAGGTGAATTGGAGCACTTTGGAAAAGTATTCCACCATCAAAATACTGCCTGGAGCCCCGTAAAAAGCCCTTTTTGAAGGTTTGAAAATGCTTAAAAACTCCCTTTTTTAAATCTGTTTTTTTCACATTTGAAGGACCTTTTCCAAGCTTTAACAAGATGGCTCGATTTCAGAATAGTTCAAATTTAAACATTTTACATACTATGATAGTTAGCAGCAAACTCGGCAGTTTCTTACAAAAAAAATACCCAGGGGGCCAATATTAAAAAGTGTTTAGGTATAAAGGTAAAGATTCTCCTCGCACATATGTGTTAATCGTTCCTGACTCTATGGGGTGGTGCTCATCTCCGTTTCAAAACCGAAGAGCCAGCGTCTCCGTAGTCATGCGGCCAACATGACTCAATGCCAAAGGCGCACAGAACGCTGTTCCCTTCCCACCAAAGGTGGTCCCTATTTTTCTACTTGCATTTTTTACCTGCTTTCGAACTGCTAGGTTGGCAGAAGCTGGGACAAGGAACGGAAGCTCACCCCGTTACGGGGCACTAGGGATTCGAACTGCTAAAGGAACTGTTGTAAGTGGAGGAATACCTGTATAAAAGTGCTTTTGTGAAAACAATTAGAAAACTATCCCATTTCAAGATTATCCAGAATTCATCTGCCTTTATAATATTGCTTTTTTTTTCCAGGTTGAAGAATATGTCACTCCGGAGAAATTTAAACACTGGGAGAAAGTTGGAAACGACCTTGGATTTCATTACACAGCTAGTGGTCCTCTGGTGCGCTCTTCTTACAAAGCAGGTACAATGAGTTGTCCGATTCGCAGGACTGTAAACCTGTCACTCAGCCCAGCCACTGTATCCAGAGTGCCACAGATGGCTCGTGGATTATTAATTAAATTATTGCTAGTAAATTGTATTTGGGCAGTTTGCCATTGCCTCTTTCTCAGGGCTTAAGAGAGACTGGCTGGCTGAAACCCAGAAGCCCGAGTCAGGATTAGAACTCAGGTCTTCTAACCTAATACGTTAACTACTACAGCCGTGATGGCGAACTTATGGCATGTAGCCATATCAGTGGGCACGCGAGCTCAGCTCCTGCCAGCTGATTTTCAGATCTCCTGGGCCCACCAGAAGTAGGGAAACAGGCTGTTTCCTGCCTCCGGAGGGCCAGGGGGAGGAGGCCCGTTTGGGCCTCTCTAGGAGTCTGGGGAGGGTAAAATGGCCTTTCCCACACACACCCTCGGAGATCCTCCGGAGGCCGAAAACGAGCCGTTTGACAACTTCCGGTGGGACCGGAAGTTGTCAAACGGCTCGTTTTCAGCCTCCGGAGGATCTCCGAGGGTGTGTGTGTGGGAAAGGCTGTTTTTACCCTCCCCAGACTCCTAGAGAGGTCCTGGAGACTGGGGACAGCAAAAGACGGGCCTTCTGGTCCACTGGAAGTTGTTAAACAGGCCCTTTTCGGCCTCTGGGGGGGGGTGGGGAAGGCTGTTTTTGCCCTGTCCAGACTCCTAGAGAGGCCCTGGAGCCAGGCGAGAAAGAAAAACGGGCCTACCAGGCCATCGCGTGCCAGGAGCAGAAAGGGGTCATGCGCGCATGGGCGGGGCGCATAGAATTATGGGAGTGGGCACACGTGCGCATGATCCCCCACGCCCCCCCCCTCTCCTGGCACGTGATGGCGAAAAGGTTAGCCAACATTGTACTACAGCAATTGTTGTACAGGATTTATTCCCACCGACAGGTTGAACAGGTCCGATACGTCAATTATTAATCCATGTTAATTTGATCCTCGCGAAGACTTCAAAAGTCCAGTGTGCAGCCGACCGTAGGCAGGATTAATTTAGATGCAAAACCGCTATGTAATTTGCAATCTTTGTTCTAAAACGGACGCTCTGTTACAAGTGCTCTTTAAAATCAGAATATGCCCTACTTCTTCTTGAACGACAGTTACGTTTGAGAAGCTTAAAAATAGATTTTCTTTCAGAGCGGTTACATTTTTGAGGTACGGTAGCTAATTTCTGAGTTACTGGCAGATTTTGGATAGTTATTTAGCTTTAAAAAAAACCGAACGATAATCTTTTGAAATACTTTTCGGACGACGCTGAAAAATGTAAAAGCATCAAATAGCAGAGAAGCTATAAATTCCCAGATACTCTAGAAATTTTAGTCTTTCCCTCACAAAAAGCTCCTCCTGTTAATTAATGGCTCTCTTGTATTTTCCGGCAATAATAACAAAAATCGACAAGGGAAAATTTTGTCGCTTGGCTAAAACATCTGCTTTTGTTTCGGGGGCTGCGCAGGTGAATTTTTCTTGAAGAACTTAATCCATAAGAGAAAGAAGAAGGACATCTGATGTGTCCGAGACCAAGAAGAAGAATCCCATTCCTTCCCTTGTGTTCTAGACGGCAACATCACGGATAAACCCAAATTAAAACAACTTGGAAGGCGTTCGTTGCTTTGTAAAAAAAAAAAAAAAAGAATACAAAATATTTTATTTGTTCCTGGATCCTGACACGTTCTGATATTGTACAAAAAAAAAAAAAGAATCACTCATTATCCAATTATCAAACACATCAAGAAAAACAGAGGTAGAATGAGACACATACATTAAGGAACAAAAGATGGATATGCATTTTCCCCCTCTCATCAATAATCACTATTTGCTCTATATTCCCCATCATATTGCTAACCGTCTTTTCAATCCTAGTCAAGAGCAGCCGTCAATCATTATCCCCGTTTGCATAAAATACAATAAAATGACTTTTCTTGTCGGCTTTAAATAGGATTAAAAGCATCTGTACCGTATATGATATTCTTGATTAAACTGTTGGATTGAAGCTCGGCTACAATATTATCTTTTCCCTGCCAACTAACAAGACCTCTTTATAAAATGAGGTTCTTGAATCAAATGATTCAAGAATGAGGTTCTTGAATCAAAAAAATGAACTGACGTGCTAATTTTGAGGCCCTTTAAAATGGTCCCTCGGAGAGTTGTTTGCAGCTGGTCCAAGGAAAAGGGAGGTCTCCTGTTTGTTTATGTTCAGTACAGATGCGTTGAGAATTAAACCACAATCCCACTGCAGGGATGGGTATTCCAGTTTAATATTATATTTATTCTCGCGGGTACCGAAAAACGGAAAAATCCTTTGGTTATTATTTTATGCGTCGTTTACTGGAACAGACTGCCACAAAGAAAAAGAAAAAATAATCAAAAATCAGACCTCTGTCTTGTAATAAGGATGTGAAAAGATATTGGTAATGGCCAAGACTGCAAAACGAACACGTTTCCCCAGATATTTTAAGGATACGTTCTGTGTCCCAGTTCATACAGGGTGCTTAAAACCGTATTTTGCTTGCTTGGTCTTGGCTTACGGGATTGTACGAACCCGGCCAACTTTTGATTTATTCAGTAAACCACGGTTACAATAAGTCAGCTTAATGTAGCGTACTAAAATCAGATCAAGTCCATATCTGGACAGAATTATATAGTCCCGGGTCTGTTTTTAACCGCAATAAGAAATATGTTTGGTTTAGCATCTAAGGTAAGCTTCCATATAAACCTCTGAAAGTAATAGTCAACATATCAGCAACTGAAGAGAAAGCAGAATTAATAATTCCTTATTTTGGGTCTTTTCTGGCCTAAGCATTATTTTTATGCTAATTACCTCAACCGTCATTTCATTAATGCCTTGATTTCACTCATGAATAAAAATATCCCTTTGCTGGAGATTTCCATACCAGACAAGTCTTAATTTAAACTTCCAACGTGAATAATGTTACATGGTATTAGTAGGCGACTATCTATTAAATAGGATAGGAAACTTCTTGCTTTCTCCTATTTTCAATCCAAGACGTCAAAGCTAAAGTTTTAAGTCTGTGAAATCTTGCAAAACCACCCCTAAAATCTTGGAAGTTCAAAGATGATGTTCCGTTAAAAAAAATATTAAAAACACAATGGTTGTATAGTTAACACGTCATTGGTAGAAGTTACAATGCTAGAAAAATAGACCTTATAAAAGAGAATTCTGGTTGAAAATGTCCCGCATAATGACGGCGCTGTACCTCAATAGTTCGTATAAAATCCTGTGCAAAAATACTAAACTTCGTTTAGCCAGAGCGGAGTGTTAACTGGGGTTTCAAGTGGGAGATATTTAATTCTCCTACTGAAATCAAATCATTTGTAATGCTTTATTGAGGCTCAAGAGGTGCCTATTATTTCCTTCTGTTTTCCTTCTTATCCCAACTTTTCTGTACCAACGAAATCTAGACCCTTGGCTTCTTGAGAGGAGGGTCCTGCAGACTGAATTTGGGAATGTCTCCGGATGACGCGAAGGGAATTCTTTTGGCTGAGATTTTCTTCCCGATTGTCTCGATCTGAAGCAAAAGGAAAAATACACACAAATTTAGCGGACAACGCTGATTTTTTCTTTTTCCATTTCTGAAGAATGAAATGAGTACTTGAGGGGCTGCCACAAAGAAGAGGGGAGGGGGGTCAAATTAATTCTCCAAAGCACCAGAGGGCAGGACAAGAAATAATGGTTGGAAACCTAATCCAGGAGAGAAGCAACGTGGAATTAAGGAGAACATTCCTAAAAGTGAGGACAATTATCCAGTGGAAGTCGTGGGTGCTTCATCATGAACAGTCACTTGTCTGAAATGGTATAGGTCCATGATGGCGAACCTATGGCACGGGTGCCAGAGGTGACACGTGGAGCCATATCGGTGGGCACACGAGCTCAGCTCCAGCACCCATGCGTGCGCCGTCTAGCTGATTTTCTGACCTTCTGGGCCCACCAGAAGTCAAGAAACACACTGTTTCCAGCCTCCGGAGGGCCTCTTGTGAGGGTGAGGAAAGACGTTTTCACCCTCCCCAGGCTCCTAGAAAGGCTCTGGAGCTGAGTGAAAAACAGGCCTAGAATTATGGATATGGGCACACATGCGTTTGACCCCACCACGCTCCCCGATTTTTGGCACGCGATGGCAAAAAGGTTAGCCATCACTGGTATAGGTTCTCTTTCCGGCTCTATTCTATTCTAAATAAACTCTTTTTTCCTCATGCCACACAGACCAGGGGAAGCGCTATTAACAGCTTTGCCCAAGTGGATTTGCAGTGGCTGGATCAGAAATGTGACACATACACACAATACATTTGCCTCGCTGCGGATCCCGTATTCCTGTGCCAGAATGAAGCAAGCTCCCACTTCCTCCTGAAGCAGCAACCCTGCCCCTTTCTTGAAAAACGAGGGGTGACTGAAGCTTTCCAGTGTGGATGAATAAACACGAGGCGAGAAAGCTGAAGGAGCCGCTCGCCTGTCACACCGTAAGGAATCTGAGCCTTTCCTACCAGGCCTTCACCTGCTGGGACAGGTGTACAGGTGAGTCAGGCTGGGTCTCTCAAGTCAAGATAAACAAGTACTCTGGAGTGGAAACTCTGACGAAGCTCAGTCTTATCTATGGGGTCTTTGATGCTCTCGGAGCTTGTAGACGTTTCATTACCCAACTAGGGAACATGATCAGTGCTTAGAAAGGAATGGGTTGTTTTGTTTTGTTTTAATTTAGCACTGATGTTACTAGCTGGGAAATGAAAAGCACCAAGCTCAGAGAGCACCAAGGACCCCAACAGTTCCACCTTGAGCTACAAAGATTCTCTTTTTATCCCTATCCGTCTTTTCCATAATCTGCTCCTTCAAGCTTGCAGGATGGAAAGATAGGAAGATAACGCAGAGCAAACAGCTCTTCTTGCCTATAGCTTTTCCTAACGTTTCCAGAAGACCCTCCCCGCCAAATATTGGCGGTTTTCACACGGGCACGCTGAATTACAAACTCGCCATGCATTTTATTCTCAATTGGTTGTGCGAACCCAGCCTACTGTAGGGTTTCGTTGTCTGAAACCTGTGCGACTCCCAAGAAACCATGGGTCGCTTGAAGCTTAGATCCTTGGTGTTGTGGTCTGTGGCCCCTCCAGCAGCCAAATCAGATGAGGAGGAGGCGTGGTAGTCAGGACCAGCATCAAGGCAACCTGAGAGCTCCGAAGGGGAAGAGGGAATGGAGGTGGCACAGAGAGGGACAGAGGTGGAGCCTGGGTCGTCCGTCAGCACTCAGATGGAGAGTCAACAGCACCCCAGGTCTGGAGATGGTTGATGAGGAAGAAGAGGAAGAGCTGGATCAAGTGCCTGATGCGTGGATGTGCAGAAGGGAGAGGAGAGGAGAGCAGTGGAAATCTATGGGCTGGTCCTTGGGACGGAAGAGCCACCGCTGCTAGCAAAGCCCCACCCTAGCTCTGGGGATCAAAGGCAGGCGGTGGAGATGAATAGATGTGGCAGACAAGTATTCATCTCCCTGCCGGACGGACTTGTTAGCCTGTGTTGAGAGAGAAACTTTTTGCCGGCGCTGCTGGCGCTTCTAATAAAGGAATCGTTGATTTAACTACAGAGGGTTTGGGAGTCGGGTGAGAACGCTTAGTGAGCAGAAGAACGGAAGGAGATCACACCTGGAACCCGATCGCTTGCAGTTGGTGATGGAGATCATCCAGGACCCTCCTGCCATCGAAGATAAAAGCCGGCTTCAGCATTTTCTTGTGAATACGCTCGTAATCCAGCTCCTGCAAAGGATGCCCAAGTTAGGTTTCAAACGACGGGAACGAGTCGCATGGGATACTCTTTATGTGGAGCTTTTTCCCTATGTTTACCTTAAACATGTCCCACTCTGTGCAAATTACGAGAGCGTGGGCCTCCTCGCAGGCTTCGTATGGGTCCTTACTAATGGTGACCAGTCGCGAGACTAAAACGGGAAGGAAAAAGAGAGATGTTGGCGTCGAGCCCTGAGCATCCTTGGATGAGAAGGAAAACGTCTTCAAAGAAAAACCATAAAGTCTAGTGTTCTCTTTAAAAAAAAAAGCACCATTTAAAATCGATTTCAGTGGGAGAGGCTGAAGAACAACAAAAAAAACCAGAACGATTTCCCAGCAATATTGTTTTCCCGTGGTTCCATTAGCACAAACACCTTTCATGCAATTTGAATGATCCTCTTTTGCTTAGGGATCCATACCGAAATCCATGAAATAAGAAAGAAATGGCTGAATCAGAATCAGAATCGAATTGGAAAGGACCTTGGAGGTCTTATAGTCCAGCTCCTTGCTCGGGTAGGAGACCCTCAATTGTGGTCGTTAGGTTGAGAGCGACCTGTATCTTTTTTAAAAAAACAATTCAATTACAGCATGCAAGTAGCAACCAGTTTATTCTTTGATCTCGGTGATCACTCCCGTTCTTTTCTTTTCCCAATTTTGACGTGCGTTACGGAAAAAGCAATAGCACTTCGACTTGTATACCGCTTTACAATGCTTTTACAGCCCTCTCTAAGCAGCTTACATAGTCAGCATCTTGTCTCCAACAATTTTTGGGTCCTCATTTGACCCACCTCGGAAGGCTGGAAGGCTTAGTCAACCTTAAGCCTGGTGAGATTCGATCTGCCAAATTGCAGGCAGCCGGCAGTCAGCAGAAGTAGCCTGCAGTACCGCACTCTGACCACTGCGCCACCGTGGCTCAATATCCTGATTTTGTTTAGCTTTTTTTGTTCATCTTGCTTATTTTCTGTACAGACATGCCTCCTTTCTGAGACTCGGAGACGGTTTTAGGAAGCTCATCCCACTCACCTTGGTCATCCTCGGAGACCCCTGGGTGAGAAAGATCCAGAATGATTTGCTCTTTCAGTACTTTGGGATCATAGATATGGAGCCTGGCACCTTCGTCCATTAAATATTTGCTGATGTAGATACTGGACGATTCTCTAAAAAATAAAAATGTGCAACATCCTGAAATCCCTACCTCCATTAACCATCATCGACAGTTTGACCTAGGACGTCATTGAAAAGGCAGGCAAAGGTTTACCAACTTATCAAAACAGATGGACATTAGACTAAGCACCACTGGAATTGATGTGATTTACTTCTGAGGAAAGCACAGAATGTTTCTGTACGTGACATAAATTCCTTGTGAGAAATAAAAAAAGAAAAAAGAAAAAAGAAGAGGAAGGATGGAAGGAAAGAATGAGGAAGGAAGGAAAAAAAGAAGGAAGGAAGGAAGGAAAAAAGAAAGGAAGGAAGAGGAAGGAAGGAAGAAAAGGAAGGAAGGAAGAGGAAGGAAGGAAGAAGAAAGGAAGAAGGAAGGAAGGAAGAAAAGAAAGGAAGAGGAAGGAAAGAAGGAAGAAAAAGGAAGGAAAGAAGGAAAGAGGAAGGAAGGAAGAAAAATAAAGGAAGGAAGAAAAGAAAGAGAAAGGAAGGAAAGAAAGGGGAAGGAAGAAGGAAGGAAGGAAAAGAGAAAGGAAGAAAGGGATGCTCACATCAGCAAGAGAAATGGAGAAAATAGACCGTTTTAAAGAGGAAGGCAGGAAGAAGGAAAAAAAGAAAAGGAAGGAAGGAAGGAGAGAGAAAGAAAGAAAAGAAAGAAAGAAATAGTTGAGTTTCCAATTTAAACTCTATCCGTTGTTATCTATCCATCCATCCCTGTATCTCACACCTACCACATTTCTAATCTCATCTGAACACACCATAGTTTTTGCAAACAAGACGTTTAGAAATCAGAGCGGAACAATGAGTGGTCAAAACATCAAATGAAAATTACACCAATAGAAATTGAGATACATCTGCCTACTTGCTCCACCTGTAATCACTTCTAAAGTTTATACTTTGGGGGCGAGGAGGGAGAGAAAAAAATCCACCCAAAACCCACCTTGTTTATTCAATCTCGGGACCAAAGAGAATGCGTCCTTTAAACTATAAAACTAGGGATTACTGTTTAATCGTAGGCCTGAATGATCTGTTAACGGATTCACTTCAACAACGATGGCAAAGATGGTCGTAAAACGGAGCAGTCCTCCCTTAACGAATGTTTCACTTAGCCACATCAATTTGGGGCTCCGTTGTGGTCGTTAAATCGAGGACTAGCTGTAATCCCACCTCACTTCTGACTTACACCAACACTGGTCCCATGGGCGACACAGCCAGCTGGGGCTATGCTCGCAATGAGAGTCGGATGGAGTGGTGGGTTTCTACAGGTTCGCCCCGGTTCGGGCAAATTGGTAGCAGCGGACATCATCATGGACGCCCTGCATATGCGCAGAAGGTTTTGCACACATGAGCGAAGCAAGCACACACACTCACATTTCCGAACCGGTAGAGAAGGTAAATGAAACCCACTACTGGTCTGATTGGGGGGGAATCTGTTGGCCAGGCCTGTGGCTCGAGCTTCCCTTCTTTTGTTGTGGCCTGTACGCGGCCTGTGCAGCTAGTAGCTGATTCCGACAGCGAGGAAGCTGGTGTGGTGCTGCGCCAGCAGCCTGTGCAGCTGGCATTTGAGTCGAACAATGAGGAGGCTGGAGAAGATGTGGGGCCAGAGGCATGGATTCAGCCAGGGCCTTCAGAACCTCCCATAAGTGAACAGGATGAAGAGGAGGAGCCTCTTCTCGATGCACGGGCGCGCAGAGCTGCCAAAAGACAGGAGTGGCTCCTCAGGAGGAGGTCTCCTCGAGAGTAGTGCTTGGAGCCAATTGGCCACTCCCTTAGCCTATTTAAGGAGGAACCCCGACTGAAGCAATTTGCAGGGAACAACTTCATTCACACACCTTCGTGTCTTGTCTTGCTTATCTTATCAGCTTCCTGCAAATTGCTTCTGGGCATTCTTCCAACCCTAGTAAGCTTTCAGTTATTATTCTTTGAATTCTTGGCGGCTGTTAATGCAATTAATTAACAGCCGTTGTTGTAAAAGAGTGGTTTATTTAGTAAACTAAAGTTTGAACGTTCTTTAGGGTTCATAGCTAGGGCAGAACGCCATTTTACCTGGTATCTCCTGTGTCCTTTTTAAATGCAAATCCCAAAATAGCAATCTTCTTATCGGTGACCGTGTTGAAGAGGCAATCGATGATCCGGGAAGCAAATCTCCTTCGTTGATAGTCATTCATGTCAATCACCTGAAAGGGGGAGTAGGGAGAGAGAGAGAGAGGGAGAGTAAGGGCTCTTCCTTTGTAAACATCAAATGAAGTTCAATTTTTTTTTCTTGCGTCCCGAGTTTACAAACACTGGGGGAAATTTATGCTACTCGGAGATATAAATATAAATATTCAAAGCACCCGAAGGCCAGACAAGAAATAACGGATGGAAACTAATCAAGGAGAGATTCTGGAGGTCGTGCGGGTCTGGATAGGGAGATTTGGGTGAAGATCTCTTCCTGCATTCTTGCCAAGTATTGCGGGCATCTGAAAGATATCGGCCTGGCCACTCTCCAAGCCTGATAAAGGTCGGGAATGGTGAACTATTTTGAAAGACTGTGAGAGAGGAAACACTTTACTGGAGAGGAATTCACTGCAAATTAAATAAAAGGGGTTTATCAGGACGAAGACTCGGCTTCGTGCTGCTGGGGAAGCCTAAGTCAGAACGAATACCATTCATCGTGCTTCCCATCCTAGCAAGACATCCAGAGACCAAAATGGGAACCAAAGTAGATTAATTGAATTCTCTTAGGATGGAGTTCCCTCCCAAAGCCTACCTCTGCCTTACCTGTTGCCAATAGCGAGCCACTTCAGATAAGTTCAGAGCCTCGCAAAGATAAACTAAATTCAGTACGTCTTTTTGGAAACAGCTCCCACCAAATCCTGGGGAGACAAAAACAGGCATTGGGTCCCAATTCAAGGACGATAGCTTTTTTTTTTTATAGAATAGAATAGAATAGAATAGAATAGAATAGAATAGAATAGAATAGAATAGAATAGAATAGAATAGAATAGAATAGAATAGAATAGGAGTGTAGAGAGCAGGAGCAGAGTAGAGTAGACTGTAGAGTGTAGAATAGAATAGAATAAAATAGAAGAGAAGAGTGTAGAGTAGAGTAGAATAGAGTAGAATAGTAGCGTGTAGAGTACAGTGTAGAGTAGACTGTAGAATAGAATAAGAACAGAAGAGTGTAGAGAGTAGAGTGTAGAAGAGAAGAGACAAGACGAGAAGAGTGTAGAATAGAGAGGAGAATAGAGAGGAGAATAGAATAGAATAGAATAGAATAGAATAGAATAGAATAGAATAGAATAGAATAGAATAGAATAGAATAGAATAGAATAGAATAGAATAGAATAGAATAGAATAGGAGTGTAGAGTGTGGAACAGAATAAAATAGAAGAGTGTAGAGTAGAATAGAGTGTAGAGTACAGTGTAGAGTAGACTGTAGAACAGAATAAGAAGAGAATAGAATAGAAGAGTGGAGAGAGTAGAGTGGAGAAGAGTGGAGAAGAGAAGAGAAGAGTCGAGAAGAGTGTAGAGTAGAGTAGAGTAGAGTAGAGTAGAGTAGAGTAGAGTAGAGAAGAATAGAATAGAATAGAATAGAATAGAATAGAATAGAATAGAATAGAATAGAATAGAATAGAATAGAATAGAATAGAATAGAATAGAATTCTTTATTGGTCAAGTGTGATTGGACACACAAGGAATTCGGTGCATATGCTCTCAGTGTACATAAAAAGAAAATATATATTCGTCAAGAATCATAAGGTACAACACTTAATGATAGTCATAGATTACAAATAAGCAATCAGGAAACAATATCAATATAAATCATAAGGATACCAGCAACGAAGTTACAGTCATAAGTGGGAGGAGATGGGTGATAGGAACGATGAGAAGATTAATAGTAGTGCAGACTTAGTAAATAGTTTGACAGAGTTGAGGGAATTATTATAACAATTATTATTATTTTCAAGTACCTCCCTCTTCCTATCGCAACCCTTTGTCCTTGTCTCCCTGAAGTTAATAGATGTAAGAAATATGGGACGTCTTTTCTGTAGTCGCTCCACAGACGTGGGACTGTCTGACATCACCCTTTCCTTATGCACACTTGTCCCATTTAATATGATATCCCTTTTCTGTACAGGTAGTCCTCGACTTACAAGAGTCCATTTAGTGACCGTTCAGAGTTACAGTGGCACTTATGACCGTTTTTCACACTTATGACCGTGGCAGCATCCCCATGGTCGCGTGATTTACCGTCGGATGCCCGGCAACTGGGTCATATCCTGCTGCACCAGTATTTACTTCCAATTTATAGTATCTCCTTAGCGTACTATTTATTTACTATTGATGTTCCTTCGAAAAGATTTATAAATCGTTCCAATTAAAGCGAAGTCTGTTTAGTGACCGTTCGGGGTTAGAACGGCACTGTAAAAAGTGACTTAGGATTGGGTTTTTTCCCACTTAATGACTCTTGCAGCAGCCTGGCGGTTCCCAAATATGGACACTTGGCACAATTGACTCATATTTACGACGGTTGCAGTGTCCTGGGGTCACACAATCCCCTTTTGTGACCATCTGACAAGCAAAGTCTATGTGGTGGCCCGCCAGTGGCCTGCACGGATTGTGGCTGATCCCGACGAGGAGGAGGCTGGTGTGGTGTTGCGCCAGCAGACTGTGCAGCCGGCGCTCGAATTGGACAGTGAGGAGGCTGAAGAAGATGTTGTGCCAGAGGCGGGGATTCAACCAGGGCCTTCAGAACCTCCAGAAGCTCCTTCAAGTGAAGAGAGTGAAGTGGAGGAGCCTCTCCTCAATGCTCGAGCACGCAGAGCTGCCAAAAGGCAGGAGTGATTACTCAGGAGGAGATTTCCTCAAGAATAAGGCTTGGGGCTAATTGGTCACTCCCTTAGCCTATTAAAGTTTGCACACAGCTTGTAAAAAGTTGCAGGAAACAACATTCGTTCGTTGGCTGATCATTGAGTTTGGATTTTCTCTGCAAACCTGGCTTCTGGGCTTTCTGGCAACTCTTGTAAGACTCTATCTTATCTGTGGAATTTCTGGCAGGTTATTAAGAACGTTTTATTAACAGCCTGCATTTACAAAAGACTGTGTTTTGAAGTAAACTGAGTTTTGTTCGGAGTTTGTGTGTGCTACATTCTTTGGGATCCATAGCTGGGGCAGAACAGTCCATCGGGTATACTTCTTCACATCCATGTGACTAACTTAACAACGTCAGTGATTCACTTAACAGACGTGCAAGACCAGTCATAAAAAGGAGCAAAACTCACTTAACAACCATCTCGCTTAGCTAAAAAAAAATTGGGCTCAATTGTGGTCATAAGCTGAGGAATACTTGTTGTGACCTAGGCTTCCTGAGTCATTAAAACACACAAGTAGCCCCAAAAACCTCTTTTATTGGAACAGTTGTGAATTACGTTCATTCACAGCTGAGTCCCAATTAGTTGCAAAAATGTCCTTCGGGAGACTTCGCACCTTTATCTCCTTTCACACGCTGCCAAAAACCTACTTGGCAAAGCCACACGGAGTCCAGAATCAAACAGAAATGCCGACTGGAAACAGAATTAACAATGTTGCTTTCCTGCAAAGGGCCCATGTGCCTTTGATCCTCTTTTAAGCTTTATGGGAGGGGACAATCATCTCCAGGCCTTACTCCCGAGTCGTCCCTTTAGTTTTAACTATTCCTGCCTTCTGGCAGTTCTGCACATGCGCGCACTAGGAACAGACTCTTCCTGTTCCTCTGCCTCTCTGCTGTCCGACTCTGAAGGCTTCGGAGTCCACGCATAACTCCCAAATGGTCCTGGCCCCATCTTTGCCTCCGACGCAGAGCCCTCGTCCGAACCTTCCCCAGACTCCAGGACTGGCCCATGTTCCTCCCCAGCCTTCTCCCTGTCCGATTCCACAGGCTGCTGACGGACCACAACAATACCTTACTACAGAAGCCAGTCTTATATACGTAGATTTTTTTTTATTTTCAGGGTGGCCTAGAAATAGTTTTAACTAAACTCCTTCACCCTCGGATCTCTCCCAACTAGAAGGTCACTGCTCTTCAGAACTTACCAACACTGGCCTTCAAGAACTTGTTTCCAATTCTTTGGTCCATTCCGATGGCTCTGGCCACCTCTTCGACATCGGCGCCCGTGGCTTCACACAGGGCACTGATGGAATTGATACTGGAAATCCTCTGAGCGAGGAAAGCGTTGGCTGCCTGGGGTTGAAGCCAAGAGAAAGCAAAGTTATTTCGGCTGAGACTCAGAAACCAAGTCAAGGAAGCTGCACTGAAGCAAGGAAACAATGAAACTGTCAGGGTTCCAAGTAATACATCCATGGCAAGCAAGACTCCGAGGCCATGGAGCTCCTCAAAGAATACTTTTATTGGAAATATCATATTGGCACATATCTGGTGAAAGCCGACTCTACAAACTCTCACGGTTTTCACCTTATTAAAGGTAAAAGATTTTCTACTTTCTCACAACAATCAGCCACATGGTACAATCACCGTGCGGTCTGACAGGTGGCATCACTCCGTCTTCTTCCGACCAGGTGTGAGAATATCCAACCATTATTGATGTTAGGACTATAAAAGTAAAGGTTCCCCTTGCACATCTGTGCTAGTCATTCTCGACTCTAGAGGGCGGTGTTCACCACCATTTCAAAGCCAGAGAGCCAGCGCTATCCGAAGACGTCTCCGTGGTCATGTGGCCAGCATGACTCAACGCCAAAGGCGCACGGAATGCTGTTCCCTTCCCACCAAAGGTGGTCCCTATTTTTCTACTTGCATTTTGTTACGTGCTTTCGAACTGCTAGGTTGGCAGAAGCCGGGACAAGTAACAGGAGCTCACTAGGGATTCAAACCGCTGAACTGCCAGCTTTTCGATCGACAAGCTCAACTTCTTAGCCACTGACCCACTGCATCCCTTTGTTGGGACTATGCCTGCCTTCAAAACGATTCAGAGGTTTTGCATGCACAGAGCTCTCGATTCCAGCATCAAATGGCTTAATAAAAATGCACAATTCAGTGAATTGTAGCCCGACTAAACCGTAAAAAGGTATAGACTAGATACGTTCGATTTTGAACAATTCTGCCTAACCGCCGATCAGTGAAAATGCTAAATCCTTTATTTTACTTCGAACATTTGGTGACACGCTGTTACAGGGGGTCCTCAACTTACGACTCCAACGGAGTCCAAAATCTCCATCGTGACACGAAAGAGTGGTTAAGTGAGTTTTGCCACATTCTTTCAACAGATGTTAAGCGAATCGCTGGCGTTACTGGGCTAGTTAATATGATGGTGAACAGAACATAAACGGAGTTGCTAGAGGGATAAATGCGATTTGTGACTATGATCATCCATGTCTACCATTCCGTTAGACATTTCAACATTTGAACAAGGGGAATCCGGCTTCCCCACTGACTTTGCTTGTCAGCTGGTGCAAAAAGAGATCACGTGACCTTCCCCCCCCCCCAGGACCCCGCAACTGTCATAATCGTAACCGACAACAATCGTAAGCGTGAAAAAGGCCCTTTTTTTCTCAGTACCATGGTTAACTCCGTTATTCTGTAATTCTGGAAGGATTAGAAGACCTCTGAGGCCCCAACCTCAGATTTGATTTGATTTGATTTGATTTGATTTGATTTGATTTGATTTGATTTGATTTGATTTGATTTGATTTGATTTGATTTGATTTGATTTGATTTGATTCCAATCAATTCCAATCAATTCAATTCAATTCAATTCAATTCAATTCAATTCAATTCAATTCAATAATTTAATTTAATTATCAAACTTCTATACCACCCTTCTCCAGAAGGACTCAGGGTGGTGTTATTCTGTAATAACTTTGAATGGACACTAGCAATAGGAATAGCACTTATATACCGCTTCACAGTGCTTTTACAGCCCTCTCTAAGCTGTTTACAGAGTCTGCCTATGGCCCCCAACAATCTGGGTCCTCATTTTATCCACCTTGGATGGACAAAAAGCTGAGTCAACCTTGAGGTGGTTAGGATCGAACCCCTGGCAGTGAGCAGAACTAGCCTGCAATACTGCATTCTAACCATTGCACCATCGGAACCCGCCCGCCCTCCCTTCCTCCCTATTTATCAATAGAGATAAATAGAGTGCTTCACAGTGCTTTACAGCCCTCTCTAAGCGGTTTGCAGAGTCAGCCTCTTGCCCCCAACAATTTGGGTCCTCATTTTACCCACCTCAGAAGGCTGGAAGGCTGAGTCAACCTTGAACCTGGTGAGATTCGAACTGCCAAATTGCAGGCAGCCAGCAATCAGCAGAAGTAGCCTGCAGTACTGCACTCTAACCACTGGGATATCTTGCCACTAAATGAAAGATCGTAAACCGAGGACTACCTGTGTGCCATTCTACCTTTCCCTAGGATACCAACCAGTTTGGAGAGCTCCGAAGACCATGTATTCGTGGTTAGGATCTTCTCTCTGGGCACCCACTGCTCATAGACAGCACACAACGCACGGACGGCTTTCTGCCCCTCGGGGGTCTCGTCTCCTCCTATCAATACTCGGTCTGGATTCTTGAGATCGTTGACAGCCGTGCCCTCCGCTAAGAATTCCGGGTTGGACAAGACCTGCAGCCAAGAACAAAGACCGTTTTCCCAGTGCACCGAAGAGAACCCCATCGCTTCGGTTCGCAATTCTCAATATTTTACCTGCAGATTTAAATTCGGTTTCATGTTGGCGTCAATTATCCGGCGGATGCTCTCCGCGGCCCGCACAGGAACAGTGCTTTTTTCGGTCACTATTTTATAACCGTTGGAATTTTGCACGATCCTTCTTGCGCAAGCCTCAATATATTTCAGGTCAGCAGCCCGGCCTTTCCCCATCCCGTAGGTCTTTGTTGGTGTATTTACCTAGTTTAAGAGATTGTTTGAAAGAAGAGACCCAAATTCATTGGGTCTGAACGTCAATGAATTTGGAAGCTGAGTGAAAATATTGGCGGCATTTGTGATTCACTGGGCCTCTCCTGGTTTCCTCCTATTTCCCTCTGATCCTAACTTTTAAAAAGTAAAATTAATTACTTACAGAAATAAATACAAGATCAGCTTCTCTGATAGCCTCATCGATGTTGGTGGAGAAAAACAAATTCTTCCCTCTGCAAGATTCTACTACCTCTTTAAGTCCTGGCTGAAAAAAAAATCAACAAATAAAGTATTGTCGATGGGTTTTATTCAAGAGGAACATGTCTCAAAGAGACGAAGCCTGATCAAATTATAGTAGAATTGTGAGCCACCCAGAATCATTTGTGAAGATGGACGGCTGTAGAAATTGAATAAATAAATACCATATTTTTCAGAGTATAATATGCACTTCCCCCCCCCCAAAAGAGGGTGAAAATTTGGGTACATCTTATACACCGAATGTAGCCCCGCCCACTCACTGGCCCCCACCCTTTGGCCTCTGTCTCCTAGCAATTTACCTCCTTGCAGCAAACAGCAAACAGCTTGTTTCAGCTTCAGCACAGCCTAATTAGCACAAGCAGTTGATTGTCAGTTGGCTCGGCTTCCCGACCCTCAGCTGTTTCAGGCTGCGGAGATTGCCATTACCTATTGCCGCAAGAGCCTCCTACAAGCAGGCAAATTGCTGGGAGGCAGATTTTTTTTTTCCTTGTGCTAATCAGGCTGTGCTGAAAATGAAACTAAAGCAGGCTGTTTGCTGCAAGGCAAATTGCTGGGAGGCAGAGGCAGAGTTATTGTGAGTGTTTTACGAGTTTTATTTTCTTCTTTTTGATGTAAAAATTTCTGTCTAGAATCAACAATTAGCTGGAATTTAAAAAGCATTTCACTAACTTAATTAAAATGTTACGTGAAGGAAAATAAAGAGAGGGGAAATATTTTCTAACAGATTGCGGGCTGAATAATTTGCTGATTCTGATTACAATTCCAATCTATGCAAAGAAAAATCTTAAAACAGTTCCAAACTGTTAACATTTCATAGTATTTCCCATATCCATGCACATAGTATTTCCCATATCCATGTATATCTTATTTTCCTCCGAAAAATACAATACGTAACTAAAAATAAAAAAGCAGCTTCATTCCTTCACAGTAGATCAACAGAGGACTGTGGGCAGTTGTGAAATCCAATTTTTTTTTTACTGCCAGTTCTGTGAGCATGGCTGGGTGGGCGTGGTGTAGCTTGGTGGGTGTGGCAGGGGAAGGATACTGCAAAATCTCCATTCCCACCCCACTCCTGGGGAAGGATACTGCAAAATCCCCATTCCCTCCCCACTCCTGGAGGAAGGATATTGCAAAATCTGCATTCCCACCTCACTCTGGGACCAGACAGAGGTGGAATTTGCCGGTTCTCCGAACGGCTCAAAATTTCCTCTGCCGGTTCTCTAGAACCTGTCAGAACCTGCTGGATTTCACCTCTGCTTGTGAGGTCCTTGGGGCTCTCTGAACTTGGTTGTTTTCTTAAAGACGTTTTATTACCCAAATAGGTAACATCATCAGGCTAGTAAGGAGTGGCAAGCCACCTGTCAGCAAACAGCAAGCAAACCCCAAGGAAATCACCAAACTCAGAGAGCGTCAGTGACCCCTCATTTCAACCCTGAGCTACAAATCGTCTCCTTTATTGGTACAACAGATCTGGCTTTTAAAGGAAACATCTCCAAACCTCCTGATGGAAGAAATTTCACTTCCTCTATACCTCCCTGATGTTCATGGAAAAGGACAGCCATTATTCAAAGACCGTCATCAACCCAGTTCCTATTCTGAGAACAGCATTTATTGAAGGAGCAAGTCCTTGTCCTTATTCTATTCTGCCCTATGAAGGTGTAACAGGAGGATCTTTTGTTAGCCACCCCGGAACAGTATGTAAAAAATGATTAACAATAAGAATGGATTTCATAAAATCCAGGAGCCTGGATAGCTCAGCAGACTAAAAGCTTTGTGATTAACATTCAGCTGTCTGCAGTTACTGTAAGTTCGAATCTCACCAGGCTCAAGGTTGACTCAGCCTTCCATCCTTTCTAAGGAAGGTCAATTGAGGACCCAGATTGTGGGGGCAATAAAGCTGACTTTGTATAAATATACAAAAGTATGAAGGCTATTGCTTAATGCATTTTAAGCCGCCCTGAGTCTCCGGAGAAGGGCGGCATATAAATAAAATAAAATAAATAAATAAATAAAGATCGCAGCAGCGTTGCAGAAATCCAGGCGCGTGAAACGCAGCATAAAAGCAGAACAAAAAAGTAAGGATGGAAAATATTACTGAGCCACTATACCTCATAAATCGGAAGGATGTCAGAATTCCAGGCCCCAATTCGAGCTTCATTAACATCAACCACCGTGACTTTAATTTTGGGGCACATCTGAGCAATAACACTACATGTTGGCCCACCAACGTAACCAGCACCGATACAGCAGATTTTCTTAATTTCAAACATGATTGATCTGGTGAGAATTAGGAAATAAATTGGGACGGGGTCAATTAGAATCGAATTTTAGACTGGAATAAAAACTGTATTGTCACTTTAAAGGTACACAAATCAGCACATCTTAAAATGAAATCTTGTTGCATTCAGCTCTCAAAAGATAACTATTGTGCATATACATACATACATACATACATACATACATACATGACACAACGAAACATCACATTCGTCTAGTTCGAATGTATGCATATACATAGCAGTGCCTCAGATAAAAAGTCCATACAGAGAGTGGTGAGGACAGTGGAGAAGATAATAGGAAGCTCACTTCCCGTTATTCAGAATACTGCTTATAAGCACTATGTGCTTAGCGTTCAAAGCATTGTCAGAGATTCCACACACCCACTTTACAGTTTGTTTCTGTTGCTCCTCTCTGGGAGGAGGTTTCAAAGTATTTCTAGCAGGACCACTAGATTCTGTTTTGTTCCCTATGCCATCCGTCTGGTAAACTCACAAGATCAGTTTTTCTCACCATGTATATGGATATGGCGGGAAAAAAGAATCCTGTAAGTTTACAAGATAGATGGCATAAGAAACAAAGTTGTTACAGAATCCGGTAGTCCTGCTAGAAATATTTCGAAACCTCCTCCCAGAGGGGAGCAACAGAAAAAGACCATGGAGAAGGTGTGTGGGGTCTCTAAAAATGCTTCGAGTTCTAAGCACAAAGTGCTAAAAGCAGTATTCCGAACAATGGGAAGTGAGCTTCCTATAATCTTCTCCACTGTCCTCATCACTTTCTGTATGGACTTTCTATCTGAAGCACTGCTGCTACCATATTTTGATCATAGTTTCAACACTGCACAAAGTGAAAACCACTTTTCAAAGGCATGCTCATATTGGTCTCTAAATTTGAATTCATAATTTTTGTTTGGAAGTCCTGCCTAAGCCAATTTGGGAAGGAAGGAACTGTTTGGGAGGCATTTTATGATAACCCCCGAGCTTTTTCCTAGCATCTTCCCTTTGCAAGAGTCACTCATCCCATCTTCCTTTGGGTTCCCGAATGCTCATCCCTGCCTGAGAAAAACTAAACCCTGCAATACAGTTAGTCCTCAACGTACGACAACAATTGAGCCCAAAATTTATGTCGTTAACTGAGTTTCCTCCATGTTACGATTTTTCTTGCCACATTTGTTAAGTGAATCACTGCAGTTCTTTAAATTGGTAACCCGGTTGTTAAGTGAATCTGGCCTTCCCCCACTGACTATGCTGGACAGGTCACAAAAATGGAACACAGTAACCCATCATAAATGTGCGTCAGTTGTCAAGCATCCAAATGTAAATCATGTGACCATCGAGATGCTGCAACGCTCCTAAGTGTGAAAAAGTGTCGTATTTTTTTTCCCAGTGCCGTTGTAACATTGAATGGTTACTATTTCAAGTAGACAGCTTTTTGAAGTTACAACTGCCAAAACATCTTGGGGAGATATTTACGCGAGCGAGATTTGAACAGCTTGACACAATGATCAGATATGGGAGATTCCATTCTATACCCTACAATGAGCATCTCTGCATTTGCAGAGCGGCAGAGGTATAAGATCTGGCTCCCATCCTATTTGACTGTTGCTTGTATAAGAGGGTGAGAGACAGGTATCTTGATCCATATTTAAAGCCTCGGTGGTGCAGTGGACTAAAGTGCTGTTAAATAGCACTTAGCTGCCAGCTGCCTGCAATTACTGCGAGTTCAACTCTCACCAGGCTCAAGGTTGACTCAGCTTTCCATCCTTCCGAGGTAGGTAAAATGAGGACCTGGTGTTCTGGCCCCGTGCCCAGAAATAACCTCCCCTCAGACAACCAGAGGCTAATGAACTGGCAGGCAACCAAGTAAGATGATAACAAAGGTCGGCAGCAATCCGCAGCTGCTTGCCAACGTCTTTATTAAAAGGTCCGTCACATACACACAAGCTGAGACGCAGGGCCGATTCAAAACCGGGATCCACGAATCTTTGTTTTGTTCGTCACAAGATATGGCTACAATCCCTCTCTTATATAGTCTGGGAGGCGTGGTCCACCAGCTAATCATGACCATGCCTTTTCCTCTGCTGGGCTCTCCTGTCTCTCTGACGCTGGCGAGGATCCAACCAAAACTCGCTCCCCTCGTCAATGTCCTCCTGTGGCTGTGGGGACGAGCTTGGCTCTGGGCCTATCTCCTGCCCTTCGGTGTCCTCTAGAGGCATTGCCAGAGAGGAGAGTCCTGGAGAAGGAGGCCAACTCCTCTCCCTCACTCTCAGAGTCCTCACCTGCTGATGACGCAGGCTCAGGCAATGGAGCCACAACACCTGGATTGTGGGGGCAATAAACTGACTTTGTGCAAGAAAGAACACCGCTTAGGGGGGGCCGAAAGCCCTACTAAGCAGGTATATACAAAAGTATGAAGGCTATTGCTTAACGCATTGTAAGCCACCCTGAGTCTCCGGAGAAGGGCCAAATCGAACCAATAAATAAATAAATAAATATCAAACAAATGACCCATTGGGATCCACATATCAAAACAATTTACTTTATGTATGGCCAGAACCTGAAAATAACATTAAACACAGCACGGTACTTAAACAAAATGGTTTGGTTGAGTCCCCTGCATACATGGGACTGATCGGAGTAGATTGTAAGGGTGACACCGAAATATAATTTTGTCATTTTATTCCATTTTTACATATTTATGTATTACATTATCTTGTATCTTATCCTATAACTATTGTATTTTACCCTACTATTATTTTAAATTATTCGTACAGGATTTTATTGGTGATACCCTGTTTCCCCGAAAATAAGACCTCCCCTGATAATAAGACCAATCGGGCTTTGGAGCGCATGCGCTAAAATAAGCCTCCCCTCGAAAATAAGTCCTTACCGCAAATGTTTAAATGCAGAGCTGGAAATCAGGTAAGACGGCAGGAGGAGCCCCGTCTTGCTCCACGCGCCCCAAAATAATAAGACCTCCCCGAAAATAAGGCCAAACGCTTATTTCGGGGTTCAAAAAAATATAAGACAGGGTCTTATTTTCGAGGAAACATGGTATGAAAAAAAAAAGAAATGAAGTTGACTTGGTAAGAAGCAGCATTTTGAGGAAAGAGTGCGTGCAAAGAGTGAAATTTCTTCCTTGCCACGCCTCCTCATTTTTGGAAGCGGTTGGTAAGGAGTCACTTCCCTTCCCTCAAGCCAGCTTTTTTTTTTTTGTTTTCTCCTTTTTCTTGCAAAATACAAGGAAGAAACCGTCTGAAAAAGGGAGGGGATTTCGCAACCGAAGCAGAGTGGGTCAACGGAATCTGGGTGGATTTCAACACTGGTTAGCCGGGTGGATTAGACATTCTTGAAGCTGATTAATCCTTTCAAATGGCAAACATCCCTCAGTTTTCTTCCAAGGGGGTGAAACGGACAGCTGACTGGATTAGATTGACACAACACTCCCAGGCAAAAAAATTCAGCTGGATTTGCTTACTATGGCAGAACAGAGCAGGGTTGGGAGGGATCTTGGAGGTCCTCTAATCCAACCCCCTTCTCAAACAGGACCCTATACCAAATAACTGTCCAATCTTTTCTCAAAAACCTCTAATGATGGAGCACGCACAACTTCTGGGGGCAAGTAGTTCCACTGATTAATTGCTCTCACTGT
Organism: Coluber constrictor foxii; assembly: GCA_038048745.1. Lineage (NCBI taxonomy): Eukaryota > Metazoa > Chordata > Lepidosauria > Squamata > Colubridae > Coluber > Coluber constrictor. Next base: position 82,971,694 of record CM075965.1, on the reverse strand, counting down.
TAGGAAGTTTGTCCTTAGTTCTAAGTTGCTTCTTTCCTTGATGAGTTTCCATCCGTTGCTTCTTCTCCTCCCCTCAGGTGCTCTGGAGAATAGCTCGACTCCCCTCCTCTTTGTGGCAGAAATATTGGGAAACTGCTATCATGCCACCCCCTAATCCTTCTTTACACCAGACTAGAAATATCCGATTCCTGCAACTGTTCTTCGTATGTTTTGGCCTCTGCCCCTTTTGCAAAATCTCAACTCAGTACCGTGTTTCCCCGAAAATAAGACCCTGTCTTATATTTTTTTGAACCCTGAAATAAGCGCTTGGCCTTATTGCCATGCACTCAAAAGCCCGATTAGGCTTATTATCAGGGGAGGTCTTATTTTGGGGGAAACAGGGGATCTGTCTATGTCTATCTAAATCTGTCTGTCTGTCTATCTATCGTATCTATCTATCTATCTTTCTCTAATCTATCATCTATCTATCTATCATCTATCTATCATCTATCTATCTATCTATCTATCTATCTATCTATCTATCATCTATCTATCTATCTATCTATCTATCTATCTATCTATCTATCTATCTATCTATCATCTTTCTCTAATCTATCATCTATCTATCTATCTGTCTGTCTGTCGTCTGTCTGTCTGTCTTACTATTTATCTATCATCTGTATCTACCGAGTTTCCCCAAAAATAAGACCCTGTCTTATATTTTTTTGAACCCTGAAATAAGCGCTTGGCCTTATTGCCATGCACTCAAAAGCCCGATTAGGCTTATTATCAGGGGAGGTCTTATTTTGGGGGAAACGGGATTAAGGATTTCACTCTGTGGGTCACACTGGATTTCAAATAGTTACACCCCAGTAATTGCATCAACTTGACTGATCTGAAGATCACGTAACTTCCTTTCGACCGAATGAAGTCACACTGCTGTTATTATCTGCTGTTTAGGCTGAGCTAATCCAGCATTTTATATTCTATATATACTGGTACATACTTCCCAATCCAATAGTTCTGGATTTGTGATTAAGATCAGCATTTCAAACAGCAATCCGAAGCTTCAAACTATTTATTTCTTTGTGGCAATCAACAGATCTAATATTGCTGGTCGGCATGAGTTCAAAAATGTTTAAAACATCCCATAGCTGCCTCATAAATCAGAGGCGAGAAATGTTCTCCAGATGTTATTGGGTTGCAACTTCTGCCTACCCTCAACGTAGCAAAGACCAGTGGAGATTTTAACATCTGGGAAGACAGCACTTTCAGGAGGATTCCTTATTTTTGTGGGGGTAGGAAGGAAGAAAAGCTATGAGGACATGGCTTTCCTGACAGGCTCTCTTATTGGTTGACCACAAATATGATGCAGAAACTTACCAAATATGGCAAGAAATGAAGCAAACTCTCCTATTAAAGCAGGAATATAAATGTCTTCCTTTATAACTTTTTGAAATAAGGTTTAAAAGTATAGTGCTGTGATGGCGAACCTCTGTGGGCACATGGGCTGTTGTCCTAGGTCACCTCCACCGCACATGCGTGCCCCCGCCAGCCAGCTGATTTTTGGCTGGCCCCGCCCACTTTGCCCCTCCCCTCCCAGAAGTCTCCATGCGGCCCATTTCGATGCCAGGTAAGTACAGGGCTCGCGTGGAGACTCTGGGAGGGCAGAAAATGCCGTTTCCAGTCTCCGGAGGGCCGGGGGTGGC